>OY813001.1:62494277-63095706 GCA_963681545.1 Germaria angustata
AAAAATTTTAATATTTGTTGTTGGCTTAGCCGAGTATATGCCTGCATTTGATTGGCGCTAGCACTGTCTAGCCGATCCATGTTTGAAAAGCATTCAAACTCATATACAGGCTGGTGCCAAAGTAATATCATAATTTGATAATGTCATTAAACAAGAGACTGAAAATTTTTCAAATAAGCAGTAACAATAATTCATGCTCGGAAAATTATGTCTGTTTATCGGAAAATTGTGTTCACCGACGAAGCTCATTTCTAATTGAATGGAATTGCCGTATTTGGTGTGAAGAGCAGCCAGAAGCATTGCATTCCGAAAAGTGCACTGTTTGGTGCATATTGGGGGCCGGTGTCATCATTGGAGCGTGCCTTTTTAAAGAACGCTACTGTGAATGGCGAGCTTTGCCGTTCCCAAAATAGACGAGCTGGACTTGGTTGACATGTGGTTTCAACAAGACGATACCACATGCCATTCAGCACGCGATGAACAGTTTATTTCTGGATTGAGGCCGGTCAATTGGCCGGCTAGATCGTGCTATTAAACGCCTTTAAACTATTTGTTGTGGGGCTATGTTAAGGCTCATGTCTATAGGGACAAGCCCGCAACGGTTGGCGTACTGGAAGCCAATATTGAAGAATTTATTAGTGAGATACCAGCCGATACATATGTATGTTGGAGAGAGCATGCCAAAATTAGAAATACTGCCCATAGGAAAGAAGAGGTATATTATTTTGCGGTTGGAAGAAATCAAGTCCTTAAAGCCTACACTTTATTTCCATCTATGATCATGTTATAATCCTTATTTTTTTATTCCTTTCATGATTTTACTTGGTAAATTATAAAGAAAAAAAGAAAATTTTCAGTAACGAAATTCATTGAATCAGTAAATATTTTGTAGGTCCGTATTTGTTTCTTTTTTTTTGTATTCTAGAGACTTAAACTAATAATTAATTGTGGCAATAAAAAAATGTAATTGAAAATAAAATATAGTTTAAACAAAATTTTTGTCTGAAATTATTTTGGCAATAACTTTTTTCCGTATACGAGTATATCATTGAAATATTTCAAAATATTTTTTGTTATTTGGTTTTAGGTCAATTTGAAGATTGTAACAAATATTTGAATTCTGGACGTTAAAAATTATACCCAATTTATAAATGTAGTTATAAAACATTTTATTTCATTGTTGTTGAAAACAATTTTAAAACTTAGCAACAGAATGTTTTGGAAACTCAAACTTAATGTACATTGATATCAATTACTCTACAACAATAACGTCATATATTTCTAAAACTGACCATAGAGTTTAAGGTTTCTCGACTACAACTTCACTACATACATACATACATACACGTATATACGAGTTTACATACATATGTATATTGTACTTAAAAATTAACATATAAATTACAACAATTGTTATGCCTGACATTTGATTTTTCTAGGCAACCACCAGGTTCAGTTTGTTGTCAACAATATCAGTTAAAGTAGAATTTTTCATAAACAAACCTTGGTTGGCAAGTTACATACCGTACCTTTTAGGCCATTTGATCGAATTTGTTATGGCATGTAAGTAAGTGTTGCACACTGCCACAAACTTGCACACTTGACTATATACATAAGTGTGTATGTTTGGTTTTGTTGTGGCATCACGAACGACATGAGTATTTGTTATTACAGAAAGAAAAAAAAGAATTCTCCTTGGAGTCCTTGTTGTGTTTTTTATTCTCCTTGTTGAAATGAAAGCACCAACAAATAGGTGCCATAGCAAATGCACAACACAACACAGCAATAACAAAACAAATATCTAAAGCATGAAAATGCAACAATATTGACACACAAAAGTTTGTAAAATTACAAATAAATTTATGTATGTAAGTTAAAATTGAAATATTTTCTTAATTTTATTTATCATTGAAATAATTTTCTCAATTTTATTATTGTGAAAATATTTCTCTTTTTATTAATTCAAAATTTTACAAAATTTTGTAAAGAAAAGGAATATGTTTTAGTAAAATTACTCCAAATAAATTTATTTATCGGAAAAACATATAAAATATTACATAAATTCGATAGATATATGTATTCCAATTTAAATATTATTAAAATCTTAAAAAATTCAAAAAAAAATTTGCACCAAATTCTGTTTACCATCCCTGATTCAGGAGGGTTACTCTCTATTGCGATGCGTAAGAAAAATGGTACCTAATCGGATAATTGGTATTCTTTATTGCGTTTACGCATTTTCCTTTCGCATCTAATTTTTGCACTTTCGCAAATCTGGCATCAGTCTACTCTGTAATACGAAAGCGTATGTTAAAATCCTTCGTTGAAACTAAATATCTTGCGCTAATAAAATGTCAAACGCATCGAACTAGCTTACGCATCGCAATAGAGAGTAACCCCCCAGGGGGTTTTCTTTTTGACTCCTGGTAACGTTACAGTGTTTAAAAAGGTTTTCATTTTTTTTTAATTCCTTTTTAATAGATCTGGCGAAAAAAAACGACTTCAATACAAAGAGCCAATCGAACAGATTACAAAAACCGAAGCAACTATGAGCTAGTTCAAAATCCGAGATAATCCATTTCTGGGTTAAGTTTACCTCCCAGTAAGGATTGAAATATTCGTACCTTATTAAATAAAAATGTTTGAAAATAGGTCTCTAAATGGGACAATTTCGGGGGAGCTTTGCCCATCCGAATTTCGAGAAAAAAATCATAGGACCAAATTACAAGCGAACTCTTTCAAACAAAAACATTTTTAAAAATCAATAAAGATTTTACGCAATAATTTTCGAGAATGAAGTTTTCATCGGATCTTGTCGTTTTAAAGCCTGGAGTTACAAAACAAATCTTTTAAAAAGTTTAACCCATACAAATAAGTTGCACCCTACTAATTATCAGTTTATTTTTGGTTTATAGAAGCATAAAACCAATAATAGAATGTTTGATTTTGCAAACAGTTTATTGAATGTTGCTTTTCAGACTTTCAATAATCAATTTTCTTTAAAAATATATTTTATAAACCATTTAGGAGTATAAATTTCTATAAATATGACTCTAAGACTCCGGTATCAGAACAATAAAACTCCATTACGTAAACGAGGCTTCTTAATGAACATTTTTACACTAACTGATATTGTTGGCAACCAAATGAACGTAATGGTTGCCTAGAAAAAGCAAATAAATGTCATAACAATTGTTTTGTAAATTCTTAAGAACATTCGCAAGTGTGTGTACAGGGAAGTGTTAGTAAAGAAGCCTTCAAATCTATGGTTAATTACAGAAATAGCGATTCCAAAACATTCTGTTGCTAAGTTTTATAAATGTTTTGAACAACAAATGCTTAAACATGTCATTTGTTTGTGTGTGGCTTTTCATCAAAATGTTATAATAATTGTAGAGCTTAAACTTTCTGAAATTTATAATATTCTGAACTAAGTTATATTTTTCTCTAACAGCCAAACATAAACCAGAGCGTTAAGAGTAAAAATTTCCATTGGCATACAATTTGTATGAAGC
Source organism: Germaria angustata (assembly GCA_963681545.1). Lineage (NCBI taxonomy): Eukaryota > Metazoa > Arthropoda > Insecta > Diptera > Tachinidae > Germaria > Germaria angustata. The sequence goes on from OY813001.1 coordinate 62,497,793, forward strand.
AGAGCGATATAACGCGGCGTCAATGGTAAGCGATTGTAAGGCCCAATTTTTACAGAGCGTTAAGTAGTGAAGTTAGCCGCAGAATACGAAAATATTTAAACAAATAAAATTTTTAAATTATTGACATCATTGTTTTTTCTATAAAATTTAAAAATATGAGAAATCAAGCTTTTACACAGATTAAATTAATTGTTGTCTGCCCAGAATTGATGTTGGCATGTTTTCGTTGTTGACATAGCGTTGCCGCTCTTATTTAGATACATATGCCAATTCAGCCTTCGCGAGCACACGTGTTCGTTTTGCAAACTTTACACAATGATGCCATAATCTTTGGCATAATAGTACAACAAAAACAGTAAAATATCATTATTTATTGAACAAAAGAAAATGGGGCTTGGTTCCAGCAACAATACTGGCACTCCAATGATGCTACAACAATAACGAAAAATATCAAACTAATGAAGAGAAATGAGAAGAAGACATAGACAGATATAAAGACTTCAATTAAACTCTATCACAGAACAGTGTAAACGCACAATTATTAAATACATACATAAGTACATATGTACCTATGTAGCGCAATGACTTATATAAATACATATGTAAGTGCATATGCAATAAAATAAAGAAAGCAAAAAAGTGGTTAAAATATGTCCTTACTAACCGTCTCTATTATCCATCAATTTGGTATGACCTTTGAATATAACACGTGTCGCACATGAATTCGGCTCGTGGAGACAGCTCATTTTCATGTTTGGTTAATGTGCTCCCATCGAACATATGAACATGATCATATCAATACCGTTGCTCTGCCGACGTTATATTCATGTCATGTCCAAGTCGATGGCTCGTGAAGAAGTAGTGTTAGAATTTCTTATCTGCAGTGATGACAACTTGGCGCTATTAGTAATATTTTAAGTGCTTTTTGATATCCCAAAATACTAAATTTCATTGTAGGAGTGTTTATAAATGAAAAAATCTTTTAAACTCAACAGTGGGGCCACAATATTGGCAATGACACCACGGATTATTATAAATTAGTTACTGTTCATACTTTAAGCTCACGCTTTTTCATCAAATACTTATAACGTCTGGGTATTATTTATAATTCTTTACTAGTGCCTTTTATAATTGTTAATATTTCATTTATATATTGATAATCTAATTCATGAGAGAACTTAAAACAGCTTTATAAATCATGGTTAAGTAAAATTGCAATCGAAAAAATATGTTATAAAAAGCTCACTTTTTAACATTAAAACCTACTTTAAGTGGATGTTTTCAGAATAGCTTTTTTTATCTCAAATAACTTTATTAATACAACACAAAGGGGTTCATCACATAGACAAATATCAAAAAATTAATTTTTAAATACTTCTCTTATTTATTAATTATATTTTTGTGGTTTTTATTTTATGGAAAAATTTATGTTCTTTATTATCAAGGTAGAATCTCATTATTTTTGAAAATAGCTCATTTTGCTTTCATATAATAGATTTTATAAATCAATTGAATTATTTTTTCGAGTTTTATGTCTTTTTTTATATACAATATATTTATTTTTCAATATTTCCTGTCTTCCTCAGGAAATTAAAAATATTATTTTTTTTATTTTTTTAGTAGGACCTAGATCAGACCAAAAATATAGAAATAATATTTCTTTAACTCATTGTCTTAATAAAAATCATTACACGAACTTTGAGAATACAACTATTTTAGATAAAGAAAACAATTACAAAAGTCGGTTTTTTGTTAGAAATGTTAGAAATATTTAATATATGTACCATTACCACAGAGAATGAATTTTAAAACAGATACAGATAATTTAGCTGAAAGTTACAGGCATTTAATCTACAAAAGCAAAAGCGGACATTAAAAAGAACATTTTTTATTAATTTTTGTTACTTAAAAATTTTATACATAATTTTTTATGTATGCTGTAAACTGTTCGATCCTGGAATAAGGTCGGAAATTTTTTAATTTGGGTTTTTTTCCAACTCAAAAATGATGGGTAGAGCACTAAACATAATGCTTGCTTCACTTTTTGCACACGAAATTATGCTCTTTAGTATCACACTCGCTTTTTCATACACAAATACATACATACATGCATACATACATACTTACATATAAGTTCTGTGTCTCCATCGCCCTTCTCTTCCCTTATTAACAACAACTATAAATATTTCGGTAATACAAGAGTAGTTTGTGTTCTCCCCACACCCACTCAAGCTGAATAGTATACAAACAACAACATTATATGTCGGCATTTTAATTTTACAATGTAAAATCCACATGGTTTGTTGTAACTAGATCAACCTCAACTCACAACAACAGCAACGAACAGACACCGTTGCATCAAATGAAACTGACTGTGATGTACAGTGGTGAAGAACAGAAATTCAACAGACGAAAATATATACGTATGTATGTAAATAAATACGTGTACATAAATAAATAGAAGGTAACGCTGTCAGCGTCAACCACCTACTTTCCAAATGGCGGAGATGTAATCATCAGACGCTTTGCAGAGTTGTTCAGCTCTTTATGTTGTTTTTTACATTTATCACATAAAATGAGAAATCATAATTTTCTAAAAGTTGTTTTTATGTTGAAAGAAATATACTCAAGAATTTTAGGAGAGTTACAGTTCGAGAGAAAACAATGGAATAAAGTATATGAGTATGTTGGTACATTTTTAAATTCATAAACAAAAAACCAGATTGTCTCAAAAAATTGTTTGTCTGTTGTTACAAAGAAAAACATGGCGTCTACTGTTGCAGGTTTTTAAAGCAATGTATACATACATATGTATGTACATATGCATGTACTTATATATACATATGTATATATAAAAATATTGTTAAAATTCTTCAATTAAAAATTATTATTTTTTACTGGCGAACAAATAATAGAATATTGCACTTAATGCATGTGCATTTGTGATTTATTTGTATGTATGTATATATGTATGTAAGTATGTATGTACATATGTACGCATACTTATATACATACATACATGCATATGTACGTCCGTGTGAATACAGCCATACATTCATAAGTATGTATGCATGTATATATGTACATACATACATACATACATATGTATGTATGTATGTACCGTCTGACTGTGCATATGTACATGTTTATACTCTTTTGTACATATGTATATAAGAATGTAAGTAGATACACGCTCTTCAGAAATTTCAAGGGTGTCAATGTACCATACATATGTATGTATGTACATACATACATACATACATAGTACATGAAATAAAATTTTACTAAAACTCCTATTTCCTTCAAAGCACATGAACATACATACATATGTATGTATGTATGTTGTACACAATTGCATCCATACATATTTAAAAAGCTGTGAAGGATAACTTGACTATGTACATGTGTATGTATGTATGTACATAATGAATCTTTATAATAAAAGTTAAACCTATTTACATACATACATACATAGTACATATCGCTCATTTAATACAATATAGACGCATCGAAAAAAAGAAACAACGAACTTGGCAATGTGCGATTAACGTTTTCATTTCACACATTGAAAGTTTTTGGTATAACTTCGATTTAGCTTCATATACTATGGATACATAAATCCCATTTTTTATACATACATACATATGTACATATGTATGTATGTACATATATATAATTTTTTTGCAATTTCTTACATATGAATATGTTGCATTTATGTACATACATATGTATAGCTTAATTGAAAGGCTACAACAACAATCATTGGTTTAACTTCGATTTAGCTTCAATATACATTAGGGTTGCCAGATTCAAATGAGCACTAACTTGACATTTAGTGCAAATGAGCTTGATTTTAAGAAGAGAACTGGACAAATTGAAATATTTGCTTAAAAACTAAAAATACGTGATAATATCAATTTTTTCAATTTATTAAAAATTCTTTATTTATTAAAAACAGAAATAAAGGCTGTTTACTTACAAAAAAAAAAAGAATAACATAAAAAGTTCAACAATTCAGTCATTTCTTTACAGGAAAATTGCATAAAATTCATTCAGTTCGTTACTTATAAATGAACGTTTGTATATTTTTAACATACATAGGTGTATGCACAGTAAGCGCCAAAAAAATGTCTTTTATGTTTTAAACAATAAAAAAGCAACAAAAATAGAAAGTTATTTCTTAATATTATTTAAACGAGATAACAAAATTTATTTAGAAAATATAAAACTACTTTAAAAAACCTTTTATATTCTTTCCGTTCGAGTTCAATTCAATGAAAACTAAATTTGGAAAAAAAATGGACTTAGTTCGTACTAAGTACAGTGATGAGTCAAATTATGTGTGTTGGTACAGGGATAAAATTATATGTTGCCAACAATTAAACTTTACTGCCAAAAAAAGAAATTTTTTAGATGTAACGAACTGCAAATTTTAATTTTGAAAATGTTCAATTTCAGCTTGACAAATATAGCTTGAGCTTGAAACTTGACATGCACTAAAATATCTTGACAATCAAGCTCATTCCCGGCCATCTGGCAAGCCTAATATACATACATATGATTCTCATTATAAAGAAAGTATTAAGGGTTACACTTTCAACAATAATTCAAATATTTTGATTTTTGAGCCACGTCATTGTTGCATTTATTCACATGCATGCTTGTATGCGGACGTATGTATGTACATACATATGTGTATCTATATTTACATACATACGTATATTGTATGTATGTATGTTTATACAAATGTATGAATAAAATTAAATTAAAAAAAAAATTATTTCAAGCTCGAAATTCAACTTCTCACATTTTAAATAAAATTTAAACAAATATGTATATTCAATTTTTATCTTGTTTAACTGACAAATAAAAGTTTATCTAAAACATATTGAAAAATTATACATAAAAGTAATTTTTTATGATTTAATCTCTTGGCACAAAAGTTAAAAAGGCATCTGAAGAAACATACACATAAGTAAGTATTTATGTATATGTAAATACATACATACATACGTACACATATTGTATGTTGAATTCAACGTAAAGGTGGAAGTGGTCATTTAAAATAAATTAAATAAAGCAACCAAAAGCTGTGCGAGGTTGGAATTTACAGACAGTTCTGTTTTCAATGTTTTTTTATTATTTTTTTATTTATTTCTATGGTGCAAAGTCAATACGCATATACAGATACGATAAAAAATTAGGGATGCCAGCTGGAATCTAAATGAAATAGTAAATTTCACGATAAAAAATATGTATATATATGTAGGTACATAAGTAAATATCGTTACAGCTGTAAAAAATCGTAGAAAAAAGTAAATTTTTTTCAATATATCTGCTGTACTGTCTGCTGAAATCGAAGTTAAATATAGTACACTTCCCGATAAAAATGTGTATACACGCAGATACATAATCATTTTAACTGTAAAAACTCTTAGAAAAAAGATAAGCTTTTTCCAATATATCTGCTTGCATCATAACATAGTTGTACGACCGGTCTAATTATTTAGGTTTCAGTGTTCATCGGAATCGTTTAAAAAGAAGTACAAAGAAAATATAAGTTCGCAGCTGTAATTATATCATTTTGCCATAAGAAGTGCAGAAGTATAGTGATATTCATAAAAATTAAAAATTTCCGGTTTACTGATATGAAGTTGAAAAGTTTACGGAAACGTTTCATCAACTTAAAGAAGAGATAATAATGTTCATTCGTTGAGCCAGAGGTTTTTGTCATTTCAAAAATTAATAATAATAAAAAATTAATATATAAAGTCTACATAAACAAAATGCGAAGTTTCAAACTCTTTGTTGAGATGCCATGCAGTAGATTCAATATAAGCGTGCCACTTGCACCAGGTTGTAAGCAAAATTTTACTGCATTTGACTAATGTGCAGAGGAGAGCTTGAAAGTATACACACACAAAACATCGATTGAAAAACAGGCACCATTATAAAAATTTGATAAAATTAACTAACATATACCAACAATATATACGTAATATGTTTAATAAGAAATATTTTCTTCATTTGTAGTATAGAAGTTAAATTTTTTATTCAAATTCATCTTATGGCGAATTTTGCAATCAACTTATAACTTAGAAGAATATATTTAAGAAGTTTACATTTTGATTTTATTTTGATTTGTTTGCATTGGTCAATATTTAAATTTTTCTATAATTTTAGTTGCCACTATCATTCAATTCAACAACAATCAGTGATCAAAATTACAATTCCCTGCTTTCGGCTGAAGAAAAACTATTGAGGATAGAATATGAATATGATTTTATTTTAATTGTAATTTTTCGAAAATTATTTAAAAAAATCCCATTAAAGAAATATATTGCTGAAAGAATACATACATATGTACGAATATGCACACATGTATGTGTTCATTCTTAATATTATATGGCCTAAAGGACTTCAACATGTTCAACCGATCCATTTGGTTACCCTGTGGTGTACCATAAGAGATAAGCATTTGAGGTTGATAATTTAAAAAATCCTAAAGTATTATATTGGATTCCAATACTGGTTCTAATAAATTTTCGGCAAATTGTTAAAGGAATCCACCATCCTATATTGTTAAAGATTGGTTATTTGTGTTTTTAATTCGAACCTACAAAAAATTAAACGATTCGCAAAAATTTGTTCAAATCATTTCGTAAAAATAAAGTTTTGTACGCATGTTCTCTAACTTTATACAGATTCTAACTTTTTCTATACATTTGTTTTAAATCATAGAGAAAAGACGATGAATGAATCGAATATCCTAAGCGTAACTCAAATGTAAAAGCAAAGTTTGATTACCGCAATGAAATCTGTTTTCTCTGTGTACATATAAATATAAATATGTATATCTACCTCGTCAATAGTTGTCCCAATTTATCTAGCCTTTAAACGTTGAACATAGTTTGCAATATATTTTCTTTATCATTAGAAACAAATTAGATAGTTACACACACATTTAATTATATTCATATTCATGTTGAAAAAATTATTTACTTTCTACATAAAAATTTCAAAACATAAACCGTCAAGTCTGGCAACTACACATGCATACAGCTCGCACATAAACAGCCGACAATGTAAAATCTCTTCAGATATGGTACATGCTCTGTTATTAGGGGAAGGAAATGAAGCAGACACACAAAATAATGTTTACAAAATAAATAATCAAAACAAAATGATATGAAATCTAACCCGTGTTGCCAATATTGTTTTGTTGTACTTGTATATAAATGCTAAAAATATACCGCAATAATGAAAAGCTCTTTATGCCATTATTTCTACTACAGATGCCCCTCAAAAATATTGTTTTAAACCAATTATGATGAAAATTTTTTGAAACTTATATTTTTAAACGTTTAAACCTTTTAATATCTAGTAACAGAAATTGCCGACAAACAAAATTCTTTGACTAAAAACACACAATTGTTTAAACAGTCCAATAGTTAATATGCAAGTAATAACATATCTTCAATTATAAATTTAAGTTTGTCCGACTTCAGCATTCAACTGGTGCATTGTCGATGATAAAATGACAATAAAAACTATGAAACCAAAATGGATATCTTTAAATCATTATTCGTGGTTGTTGGCACGCTAACTATAATGGCACGTTAGCGAATATTGAAAGTCAACTAATATTTATTGACTATCATTATTCATCAGTGAACCTCAACACTTTTTAGCAATTGCTAGCATCTGACTTAGTCTAGTATACCCACCCAATCACATTCAAACCTGAAGCGCAACTGCTTGTAACCGTTAGTCTAATTCTACCTAAAGCTGGCCTTTCGCAAACAACGTTTTCGTAGGCAGACATGTCTGCATACTTCATTTTCGACAATTTGTATTTAAATCACAGAATATCTGATCAAGTTTCCACCAGATGTAGTAACAAATGAATGAACTCTATTTTCGTGTATATGATTTTTCAGAACGAGATTGTCTATAGCAAATGTATTGTAATTAGAAATTTGAAAATGATGATGTCAGGAGTAAAATTTATTGAAGAAAAAAATATATGTACCTACATACATATATTGAAAATATTCGATATATGTATGTATGTATGTCTCTTGTTCCACAACGTATAAATCTAAGCAACACATACATAATTCTATGTTAAAAGGACTAGTTATAATAAATATGAAACTAAGTGGCATTATTAAGTTAAAAACATAAGAGTCCTTAAGTACGATTGTTAACGCTATTTGTATTCTTTAAATAAAAAAAGGATGAAGTTGATGATGAAAATCCAAGCCATTCGATATGTCAACTGGTTTGAAGGAAGCAATGTTAAAGCAACCAGAGAGACACATAAAACGAAAGAGAGCGAGAGATAGAGAGAAAGGCGAATAACAGTAAGTGAGAAAGAGAAATGAAAAATAAATAACAAAACATAGATAGGGTTACGTTTAGCAGTTCCCTGAAATGCAACAATATAAAGTAATTTTCAACGTTGCCATAATGATCTATATATATGTACATACATATACATACAATCTATATATACATAAGTATATATGTAAAATTTTTTTTTGTCAAAAATATGCTTCTTCAAATCGTGCAGCTTTTAAAAAATATTGTACGAAGCTACTAAGTGCTATTATGAAATTCATTTTAGAATATTAATTTGCGCAAAACATTTCCTTTTCTGCCCAACTAATAATTTTACTGCTAATTGATTTGAAAGCTATCCGAGTTTTCTTTAGGTAGTCTTATCATCAAAAGTTGAAGAAATATTTTTAAAATCTAATCTAAGTAATACAAAGTATAGAAATTGCATAGAAAATTGCAATTAAAATGAGCTCTATTATCTAAACACACACGAATATTTAACTTATATCGAACGATTGACATATTATATAATTATATAGGTATGTTTTTATAACGTAACTCTGAAAATATTTTTTATTATAATTTATAATTGCTTAAGCTGACAGCCGTATTACAAAAAATATTATAGCACAATAACGCTTAATAATTAAAATGATTGAAAAAATTTACAAATCTTAGTTTTTAATAGAAAATAATTTTGAACTGTAAAACTTTAAATTACAATTCTTTATAAAATGCATTGTTTGTTGTGGCTTTAGCTTTTCATATGCCGACCAATGAAATGTACAATGCATTTTGCAAAAAACTGTAATTGTTTTTAACAATTAAATAATACAAAAAATCAAAAGTTTGTTGTGGCTTTAGCTCTTCATATGCCGACATTTCATTGGTTGCTAAAACCAAATCGTCAGTGAAGTTTAAGCAGTTTGAAAACATTCAACCTCAGATGTTTATGCCACATAAATCAAATACAATATGAGAATTTCAATATTGCATATGAATTACAACAAATACATAATCATAAAATAGACTCACGTTGAGTAAATTGTTTGTTGTGTTGGTTTGTATAAAAACATTCTAAACCTACTATGATTATGTATTTGTTGTAATTCACACTGCACTAGTCAAACTAAAATAATCCAATTAAAATATAATTTCAAAAAAAAAAAAATAAGATGGGCATCTTAAAAAATAACCATTTGAGTTTTTGAAATGAATTATAAATAACTCAGCTTGCTTTAACTTTAGCTACATTTGAGCCGAAATGGGTAAAAGCCTTTCTTTTTTTTGTTCTCTTATTTTTGCATTGAAATTTCCGGCAACACAAGTCTTTTATTATTATAGTTTTAATTCCCAACAAAGCCAGCTTTCCTGTTTCACTACAACAGCAGAGATTATCAATAATATGTACATATGTGCTCCGTGTCTCCAATTACAAGAGAATATATTTATTATTTATTTATTTATTTCAAATTTATTATAATTAAAACTATAATAAATAATATACAAAAGCACTAGCTACTACAGGCTATCGGCTTAAAACAAGAGAATATAACTTTTATATACTTATGTATGTAATTATATTGCAACGTTTACTAAATACACAAATAAAATTAATAAACTAATACAAATTTTGCTTTTATCGAACCAAAGCGGCAATGCTGTTTTATTTGCTTTGTTGTTATTGTTAAGAACAAGTTTTTGTTGTATGGAACTAGTGCCCAAAACAATTTTACCCCTATTTTATTTAGCCCAGCCAAGGCAGTCATTGTGCCTTCCAACATAACTATACATACAAAAACATAATGCGTTTCTGCAAAAACATTTTATTCGTTTTCTCTCTTGTTAATGTTGGTTGTTTAACATGTTCGATATAAGATTTATGAGTTCGCTCTCTCAACATGTAATTTATACAAGGTTGCCAGAGTTTTGAGCGGTAAAGCATAACAATGTCAAAGAGTAATACGTTCGTTTCTTTTTTTTTTTCTTCATATGTACATCAGGGATACGCAAAACAAGGGCGCCGCGCCAATGCTTACGCTCTTTTTTTGTGTACATGTGCACACGTATTGCAGAGAAATAAAAAACATAAATCAGTCTCACTCGAGCACTAAAACACGGTGGACGTGTTACGCTTGTGTTAGAAATTAGCGTTGCCATATGCAAAAAGTGAGATCCCCAGAAATTCATATGAAATTAACCTGAGGAAATACTAGTTCTTATGAACAAAATTTTTATGAGAAAATGGAGATTTAAGATTTCAAATTTAGGTATGACATGAAAATGTCAGATCTGGCAATAGTGATTCTTTATGTGTGTTTGTGAGGGCAAACAAAATGTTTATATGTATTTTTGCCTATCGCTGATGTACATACATATGTATATGTGATTGGCAGGTAAGATTATTTTTTATTTTCCAAAATAAAATATTATTTTAAAAAAATCACCAAATCTAATACACCTATACCTCGCTTTACACGGAAGATAAATACATATACAGCCATAGAAACCGAAAAATCCATTTATATATGGGAAAGCCGTCGTATAAAATGAAAAAGTCTATAAATAAATTTTTTTAATACGAAATTATGGTAAATAAAAAGTTTTACACATGTTTGCAATCAAGGAGCAAATTCGTAATTATGCTTAAATGCAACTAATAATAAGGCCAACACATAAAATTTTGCTTTGAACATTGTTTGTATTTTTACGTACATATGTACTATAATTTTGACAATATGATATAAAAAACAAATAGAAATAAATTCGAGTGAGTTCAAAGTTATGAAACCGAACTCCAGTTCGCTTGCCAATTGCGTATAACATTGCGTCTATGCTAAATACGATAATGTAGTTCATAAACAGATGATGCTGATCATGAAACTTATGGTGGAAATATTTAATACGAGTATGATAATGCAAATGCCTACTGGCAACTACATATTTTAGGTTTCCTTCCATAATCGACCCATTAATCATTTACTACAACATTTTTTTTATTTTTGATGTAAAAAACGTGTAAGATCGACTGTGTTAAACGAGTAGCGTGTAAAACCGAGGATAGGTGTGTAATAAAAATCGAGAAAATTACAAAGAATTAAGAGGACACCCCCGTGTTGAACTCATGTTTTATTTGTTACATGGTTTGTGCAGCATGCCCAAAAATCTAATAAAATTCTATTTGTGAAATCATTTTAATTTCTAATGATAGGTCTCACTTTTACATGAATATCTACGTAAATGAGCACAATATCTTTAAAAGGGGACAGAACAAAATCAACGCATCCACTAAGAGTTACATTTTGATGTAAATTTTAGACAGATAATTCTAAATTGGTGGGCCCAATTAATAACGTCTCCAAGTGCTACATATCAATGACTTCTACTTTTTCTTGGGTTTTTTTAATTGCGCTACTCTTCCTCAACCTACCGATGACCAGGGCATCGAATTCATCCGGTGCAAAAGTATTGCACTTTGAATTAAAAACCTCTTGAATTCTAGAAATGGGTTTGCGTTTACGAATGTACGAATAAATCTACAAACGATTTCTTTTATTAATTTTTAACCCCAACCCGGCCTTAATCAAATCTTTTTTTAGTTTTTAATTAGTATTATTATCATAAAGCCAATAGTTTTTAATCGCATTTAGTAATTCTAATTCATTTTTTATTCATTATTCATAGGAAAATTCACAAAATAATATTATTCGAACAAAATATTAAGCGATTAGAAGCAACATTATGAGCTTTTATTTAACGATTAAAACACGAATAAATGACAGCATTAGAATTACGGCAGCCCATTAGCCCTGGTAGCTAGTGTGTTTTGTATATTAGATTAATATTTTATATTATTCTAATAAATAATAAGAATAATAATAATACACTTCATTTAAATGCATATAACCACCACCTTCCTTAATTTTAAAATTTAAATGTTAAAAACAACCACAAAACCTTCCGTAACACGTTAATATGTTTAAAGTCTATACTTCTAATCTTTGCTATTACCTCCGCATTGCCTGTCTGCTTTAGCCACCACCACATTCTTTTACTCTATTACTGTCGTCTGTCGTAATGCTCTACTAATATCAGCCAGTCGGTCTGACCCTTTTGACTAATCAAGAGAGCTTTTTGTCATTATTATCTTCAATATAAAAACCATCCACCACCCACCACTATCACTCCATTTACCATTACACCTTTGCAACAAAAAGAATGAAAATGTGGCATGACTTTAAGTGGTGGCAACAACAGCAAATATTGCAGGAGCAGCATCAGCAAGATAAATTTGTTTGTATGTATGTACTTTCTTCTGGCTGATATATATAACCTTTTCATTTAAAACTTGTTGTATGTACATATATACTTACATATGAAAATAGCGTACAAGTGTTATATATTTACATATGCATATTCACACATATTATGTATTTTATACTTTTTATACACATACAATTAAGTATGTACCCTGAAGGAAATGTCACTAGTGATTCACTAGTGATTCACTATTGACAAAGTCACCAGTACTAGTGACAAATTATACCCCAGCCAATGCTTTTTTCTGTTGACATTTAACATGCACTTGTCATTGAAAATCCACTACTGACGTTGGAACTAGTGACGAACTAGTTCCAATGGGACCATATGACGACCGTAGAACTAGTGCTTCCCTGTAGACATTGACATACTCTACACAATACTTCTTTCTATTGACATTTAAGATGGACTTATCATTGAAAACCCACTACTGAAGAGGTCGTTCTAATGGGTCCATGTAAACAATTTTTGATATACATATATCCCTACAGTTTTAGTTAAAATAAATGATTAAAAGTTCACCATAGAACAAATAAACGCAATTAAAAAATGAAGAGGCATAAGCGTGCTCTCAGAAATTTCTCTGCTCATCAAACAAAAACTTGTTGACAACTCCGTTGACGATGTCTACATATGAGTCACCAAAATAGTCGACAAAACTGGTGACTTGGGTACACTTGTCCCCATGTTTCCTTCAGGGTATGTATATAAAAACTTACTGCATACATATGCATATGTGTATCTAGGAACGTAGTACATACATATGTACATATGCATATGTACATACATACATATATCGACTGTCATATATTGTTTGTGAAACACATATAAAATCTACTTGTTCATACGTTTACAAAGTAATTATTCAAATTCTAGAGTTTGACTATTGACGTTGCAAGCCAATTATTCCTTTTGTTGCACAAACTCCATTTAGATTGTAGTACATACTACTAAAAAAAAAAAAAAACATGGAAAGGCTAATAATCATGGTCTTCTAGATTAGTTTATGAGAGATCGTGTCAAGGTCTAATTCAGTATTTGGAGATGGGCACTAATAAATAATAAATATGTTTTTGTAGCATATCAGCCGTTCGATCCATTCGATCTCGAATGCGTTTTTAACAGTTTGTAAACGATTGTGTAACGCTATTTATTGTTGTTGTATTCAATAATAATAAACAATATTGACAAACTAAGTTGCAGTATGGAGTGTATGAAGCATAAACAAATAACAGCGAGTGCGACTTAAAATGGATTGATTATAATTGTGTTTAATAAGGCCTTACGTTTATACACTTGAATGTCTTACAATTTCCTTGTGATTGAAAGGTGGCATAATTAACTCGAATGCCAGATTTTATTATATGTAGCACGTGCTATTCGACCTATAAACTCAACTCTTAACAATAATGGCAATGATGCGAGAGCTGTTCCTCAGTCTAGAGCTGCTTTGCGTCATTATTAATATCTACACAGAAAAAAATTATTGGCCAAAAAGCCAAATTTTTTTCTAACGTACCAACAAATTTTGTCCCTTATCGTGTTTGGCGATTTTCGACTGCAAATTCGACAGTTTGTACTAGATTAAAGAAAAATTTTGCTCGGTATCTTTAGTCTAGTACAAACTGTCGAATTTGCAGTCGAAAATCGCCAAACACGATAAGGGGGTTTATTCTCAGTCCGACTTTTTTATTGCACTTGTTAACTATATTTTGAATTTTTTTTTTTTTAAATACAATTAAAACAGAATTTTATTTTATATTAAATTCTAGCAAAATTTGTTATCAAAATATACAAAATTCTTTGTAATTCCGCATTCAAATTAATTTTTTTTCTGTGTAGCAAGAAAATTAAATGTTTATAACTTATTTTACTCATTTTAGCGGATATTATTATACACTTTTAGCTGGTTCACAAACGTAAAGGATGCCCACAAGGACTCTCCACTGCTTCTCATAGCGTTGTATTTTTTCGACTAGAATAAATAGACAGTTGAAATTCTCACAAATACCCGGTTCACATACATCAAGTTTTCTTGCTCAAGTTTCAATTCAGCTGGGAGCAAGAAAGAAAAATTAATAATGCTCTATCACTTTCCTAGCTGAATTGAAACTTGAGGGAAAACCACGATTACTTACAAGCGGGTCGTTCTTTATTGTGGTCGAAATACCAGCGATTCTCACTATGCATTGCAGAGAAAATTCATTCTTTGGCCGAACATTTCGTAAGTGGAATAAACTCCCTACGGAAGTCTTTCCTGTCACTCCCAGCGTGGAGAAATTCAAGTCGAAGTCCACAACCACTACTCCCTCTATCATTTCTCCCATAAGCTATTTTCCTAGTGCAAGTACAACGTTCTACATGGGTAAGGGTCTTTCTCTAAGTACTAGTCCAATTTAAAAAAAATATTTTAAAATATAGTTATTTTTCTTCGCAGAGCAGATTTGCTAAATTAATTAAATTGTCAAAAGAAAATTCGCTGGAAGTATTTCTTTATTTCTGTGTTAAAGGACAAAAAGGATTTATGTGTGAACCACACATACACACACACACAAACAAGGAAACTTTTGTTTGCATCTTTTACTTCTCATACACGTACCTATTGTCCTTTGCAGGAGTATAAAAGAAAGGTTTTCTGCTTTTCATCAACTTCAATTTTATTTCACAACAACACCAAAAACAATATATAAGAATAACAACAGCATCATCAACAGCAGCAGCAATTTTCATTAGATTTTACTTGTTCTATGGGAAATATTATAACAGCATGTGAAAATTCACACACACACACACACACACACACACACACACACACACACACACACACACACACACACACACACACACACACACACACACACACACACACACACACACACACATGTAAACACACACATACCCAACGCAGTCATAAACTTATTACCAAGAAACCAAAAATATTAAATACGAGCATCTTACCTACATACTTATATGCCAAGGCCCACTAATAAGGTCCATGCCACAGACCAGGTGATAGGTATGATGATTTTCAGACTCTATATATAACAAAATTACAACAAATTCTCCCTCAACTTTTTTACAAGGACCTTGATAATTATTTATATTCTAGAAATTGTTGTAACATTGTTATAAATGGGCCTTGATATATGCAATAAAATATATAAAAATATTCTTCTTAACAAAAAAAAAATGTTGTTAACAAGGGAAACTATTTTTAACAGATTTCAAAAGTAGGAGGAAATTATATATTCAATATACATATTTTTTTATGTATGTACAGAAATTTTTCGTCATTTGTAAAACGATTTTGAAAGTTCTTTTCCTACAGGCTCTAAATAAAGATGGTGGCATTTAAACAAATATGGGACAGTGTCAAATCCAAGGGTATATCCCATACAAAGTAATATTTAATAATAGTATATATCGCTGGCTATAATAGTCAGTGTATTCAAAACGTTGATGTAGATCGATTTGAAATATAATATTCAAAAAGTTTAAAATAAAAACTTAAAAAAACAATGACGTCAAAAATAGGCTTTAAAATGTTTTAAATAAATATACTCGTACGAGCAATATTATTATTATATCGCTCGTTTAATACAACAAGTACATATCTCAAAAATCTAAGTTTAGGAGTTATTGATGAAAAATCATTATTCCTTAATATTCTCCTTATATGTAGGAGAAAAAACTCAGAGCAATATCTAAAGTTGAATCAAAATTATAACAAAAGTTGTCTATATGAGCTTTGAATTAAACTATTTTAAGGTCGCACATAGTCATATCTCAAAAACTAAAGAAAACAATTTAATTACTAAGCAAAATGTGTTCCCCAATATAATCTTAACAGGTATAAAAAATTAGAATTAGTCGTATATCTGCAGCTAAACCGAAGTAATACCAAAAAAGTTGTGATATGGAATCAAGAACTTTAAAAACTGAAATCGTATTTTGCCAAGTTCGTTGTTTTTTTATATACGTCTATGTTGTATTAAAAGAGCGGCGATATAATAATAGTATATTTATCAAAAATTTTAGAGGTTGTACAAAAAAAAACTATTTCTAAAATAGACTCTTAAAAATATTAAATTGAGATTTTTGAAGCTGGTGCAAAGATGACTTCAAGATCTTCAAAGATCTCAATAGGTAAAGCTTATATTAATATATTACATTTATTTCAAACTTTGTAGACCCTAGTTTTGTAAGAGCTTAAAATTTTTGTACAAATTATTATTTTGATAATATTTATATGATATTTGAGAATTTTCGCTATGAACACAAAAAATGGGTCCACAGTTAATTTTGGCCATAAACTCTGATTTATTAACGCCAAACAGGGATAAATATATGATTATGCGCTTGGGTGGAGTTCAACCAAGAGTCATAACCTCAGCTGATAACGTTAGAATCTATAAGCTGTCGTAAAACTTCTGATGCAGTAAATTTTGCTCTTCAAAAATGTAACAAGCAAAATTGCAACGTCTTGTTAAGGTTTCATAGAAGCCCAAAAGGAATATTCGTGAAACGTGCATGTATGTATTTATTCTGGTAATGTACAATTTGAAGCCAAAAATTTTCGTTGCGACTAATCAGGGAAGAAAATTGCAATTACCGATCACAGCTTTTTAAATCTTGATTGCAGAAAGTTTGAATTACAAATAGTATTTGAATTAATAAAAAAAAAGATAAACATCTCTGACATTTATGTATATATGTTTTGTGATATCGCTTTTATGGATATTTATGAATCAAATCAGAGAACACTATATATCAAGTCACCTGTCAAAAAAGAAAATTAAATTTAAAAGGAAGCAAATTCGCTGTAGGCACTTAAGAGATACCAGCCACAGACAACTGTGCAACTGTGGGCCCATAAATATTTTATAGTATATTTACATGCTCTTGAGATCATAATATGTTTAAACGTGCTAAACGGAGCAATATGTGCCGAAATATCCGTTCACAAATCGCAAGAAGATCTGAAATGCATATAAATCGTGTTCTCGCTTTCATGCGATGCGCAACTGCAGTTTTTCGGTTTCCCTGCTTATCACACTGTCAATTTTTCACTGGATGAATTGCAAGTTAAAGTCGCTTTTTACTGATATTATTTAACCACTCATACACAAACACACACACAGACACACACATGCACAAGTACATATATGCGTGTATATGTAGCTTTTATTTTTACATTCCTATTATCCTCAATATCTTTATCACCTTGGCCACCCTTAAAGAAAACTTTTATGCATCTTCCTTCCCCATATCACAGTGATATTTGTTAAGCCAAAAGTATGTAAGTATTAGTGTATGTGTATATGTGTATTGAATACACTCGTAAGTTTAAAGTAAAAGTAGGGTATTTTTTTGTTTGGTGGCATGTATGAAAAGAGTATGGTGGTGGAATTTTATCTCCTTTTTTTGTTGTATGTGTTATTGCCAAAGCTGCCAGGATATACAAACGACTTCTGCTTGCCTGGCTGACTGCAATCATATTGAGTTTTGGTCATTATCATTGTCGTAAATTTTTACTTTTAGCATTTATTTCCTTCTATATACATACATGCATACATAAGTACAACAATATTGAGCAAATACGAGTACAATGGATTCTAATACATGCTACTCAGATGATGACGTTGCAATGTTAGTGGCTTGATGCGGGGAGTCCCAAACTCAATGGCATATCTATGTACATATATTACATAGTACTCATACTATGTAAGTATATTGTGAGGCGGTATTGGCTTTGCAACACTTTTCCATAAGGCCAGTTTATTGCTTCTGTTACTGTTCTCAGTCGCAGTGAGTGATGCTGACTGAGGTTTATTTCATTTTCTACTTTTGCAGCACGGTTTTATATGTATATATATATATATATATATATATATATATATATATATATATATATATATATATATATATATGTGTGTGTGTGTGTGTGTGTGTGTGTGTGTGTGTAAGTCTGTTTAAATTACGGCCTATTCAAAATGGTTGTTATTTAAATGATTGTTGGGAAGCTTAAACAAGTATTTTTTTCGTTTCTGCTTTTTCCTTTTCCACTATTGAATTTAAGCCATCATTTATTATTATCCCCCTAAAATGCCTAAAGTAAACAATAAGGATATTTTAGCATTTATGCAGGCAGTATTTTTCTTCTAATTTAAATAAGATGCCGACTTCAATTGGCCATTTTTCTTTAGTATAGAAAATAAGAAATGACGTAAAAATCAATATTTTTTGAAAAGATTTCGCACAAAAGTTTCATTTATCTTGAACAAAGTTTATTATGAACAGATTTTGAACACCACAAAATGTTAAGATTGCTGGAAGCAAATTACGACATTCAATATCGATCGAAATTACAAAATATTTCCGAAATATATTGCCGACATTACATTTTACCAAAATATATACATACTCGTTTATATACTGGGAAAATAATCGCTGGCACAAGTGTATTGTATATAAGGGGGAAAATACTTTGAAGGGGACAAAATAGAAACTGATAAATAAGTAAAAAATTTTTGGGAAATATTAAAATTCACCTTTCCTATTGAACAGACCTCGTACTCTACATATACATATGACTATGTACATATATGTAAGTTTCTATACAGAAACTTGACAATCACATGGCTGACAATGCAATACATATGTAAGTAAATGAAACTCCTCAAATAATAAATGATCATTTGAAATTGCAAATAAAAGGCAAAAAAAAAGAAACCGAAAAATGGATTTTAGGTTGTACGAGTATGACTGGCTTAATGAATTTTGAATGCAGACAAATATTTACTTACATATGCATGGGTATGTGTTCGTAGTATGTGTGCATTTTTAGTGGGAAATCCTACAAATAGTAATTTACATGTATGTATGTACATATATATGTACATACATACATACATATGTATGTAAGTATATATCTACATACCATATGTATATACTTACATACATACATATGTATGTATGTACACCTATAAATTTTTGATTTTACTTATAAATAAATGTGCCATGTGTGTATGTGCAAAAGTTTTGTCAAAATTTATTCCAGAATATCACAAATTAAAACGTGGTTTTGCATTTTTGTCTACACGAGACCAGTCTACTACACATTTCCATAATCGTGATAATGATGATGTTGTGATTACAGATGTGATGATGGTGGGACTTTTGGCAGTTCCATCGCTCTTTGGCTTTTTTCTGGATGCCTGTATACATACTGGCACATACATACATATATAAATTTATAAGTATATATGTAAACATGTACGTGTACGTATGTATGTATATCAGGAATGTTAACTGTGTACAATTGTGTTTTTAAGTACAATTCGAATATGAGGAGTACAATAAATAGTACTCCCCTTTTATTACAGTGTTATGTAGGTTTAACGAATCCCAGGCTGTTGGAGTCTTTATATAATACGAAAATATGGATAAAAAATAGGGGAAAATTATGTCTACGTGTTGATGATGAAAAGAACTTTAAAGAGTGACTAAAACGGGTAGAATGGGGAAAATGATTTGATGTACATACATATGTACGTATGTACGTTTGTATGTATGTGTGTGTGTGTCAGAGATGCCTAAATTTTCAAGTTCCTATGCACGCAGGCATGCCAGATGTCCTAGACAAGGGAATAGAATATGGGGAACATAATTCAATTTCGTTTTTTCTCTCACATTCGTTTGTTCTCTCATTTCTTTTGTTCTCGCATGCCCATGTTAATGGAAGAAAAAAACTACTACATGAACTTGTTTGTATTTAAATGAAATTTTGAACAGAACCAGAAAAAAATGTTTAAAGAAAACTTTCATGGTCTGAACGTGGACTAATGTAGAGTATGTACTATTAAGCAATATTATATTTTTTTTCTTTTTAAAGAAAATTTAGTTTTATGTGTAGTTTGGTTCAAAAATCATGAACATGATGAAAGGACAATTGCATTTATTGCTTAAAGTGACAAAAGTACTATAGATGTACATATATAAAAGTACTATTTCGGTTTTCATCCCTGATTGATTACTCGTATAAAGGCTTAATTTCCTTTATTATAGTGATGGTACAGTTATGATCGCCATGATGTTGCAGGATTTGGTTGCTGCTGGTTTGGATGGTTGGTGTGTTGGTCGAGTGGATGGATTATGGTTAACAACTGGCAGTGACGTTATAACTCTTACGTTTAAGTTAAAAAGTTTCTAAATATTCGTTGATATTGTGTTGCTGTTGTTGTTTTTATTGTATTCTATTTTTCTTGTTGGTGGAAAAGACAAAATACACATTTTCGTGATATCGGTGCCGGTAATCAGCAGTTGTAGTGGATGTTTACTTCGCATAATTTTTTTATTTTTGTTACTTCTGCTACTTCTTTTACTCTTTTGTTTTAATTTCTTTTGTGGAAGTTGTTTTCATAATAATGTTAAGCCATATTCAGCTAAAAATACAGCCACTACTGCCACTACGCATAATAAATTTCAGTCATATTTATAAGTATGTGTACAACAATCGTTCGTTTATAATCATATTTACGAATATACACGTGAAGAAATATTTATACAGTGTGCTTTACGTTATAGAAGTACGAATTGAATGTAAAAAGATGGTGGCTGATGGTGACGGTGGATAACCACAGTAGCCCGCCCTTGTGGTTTTTACCTTGTGTTGGTACACTCGTCTCAAACATATTATGTTCACAGTTTTAACTATAAACTATTAGTTGCTTGTTTGTTATAGACATGAAAGTCACAAATGTTTGAATTGTTCTGTGATTGTTTGTTGTTCCAAAATGGATCAAAGAATTCACATCGAATTTTGTGTAGTAAATCATAGACAGAAAATATATATAAAACAAGTAGTGTGATCTCTCAATGATGAAGCTGACTCTGGACAGCCCAGCACTCTAACAATTCGAACAATTGATAAAATCGTTGAAGTGAAGAAAATTGTGTTTGAGGAATCGTCAATTCGCCTTTACAAAAGTTGAGTGTAGAGTTTATAATAATATTTTATTTATTTGAATATTTGTTTGAATTCGGCAAATTTTTTGTTAATTTTTTTTAAACATAACTCATACTTACATACACCATACATACATATAAACAAAATTTCTTGTCATATTTATGCCCCGATTATGGTTTACAACACTTAAATTTTGTGTTACTTCGGTGACAACACGGCATTAATTTATTTTTTGATTATTGTTTACAACATCTAGGTGTCACAGAGTTGCATGTTATTTGTAGTACATATTTCCATAAAAATATATGTATATGTACCTGCATGCCAAAAACTGTTAAACCAGTGATTAAAGAGACGTATATTTTGTTAGAAATAAATAAAAGAATAACAAATAAAACACACACAAATGGCACGTATCCGGAAAAGAATTCGAGACAGTTCAAATCCATTGGAACTACCAAAAGTTATTACAATATCTTAATTACAATAACATAATTTATAGTTTTATAAAAATTTTCTGCATAAACAAGGATGGTTCCTTGTCTTTTGATACAAAAACTAAGCACTTTTCTAAAAACTAATTTTTTGCCCTTCTTTAATAATTCTAATTGGGTGTCTCAAGCCATTTAATTGTTCAGTAAAATGATCCCATTTGTCCTTGAGCTGTATTTTGTTATATCCAAATGGCAGCTTGCCTCGGACAATATCTGGATTAATTTTCATCAGCTCGACCAAATTTGCCATTTGTTTTTTATTTGTAATTTTGCTAAGAAATATTTATTTTATTATTATTTTAGTTCTGTACGTTTTGCAAAACAAATTTTATATGCATACTTAATTTTTTTTATCTATTTTCGATTTTCAACTTAAAATGTTAATAAAACAACACCTAATGTGCTGTTGGAGATCTTTGACAATGCGAACAACACATACTGACAACAATTGTAAACCGTAATCGCATTTTTAAAAATACAACATTAAACTAACAATTGTTGTAAACCATAACCGGGCATTAATGTCAATTTCATATATTGAAAGTATTTTTTTTTTTTTTGCTTTTTGGCGATGAAATGCTGCAAATTACGTGTTGATTAATTGCAACAATTTCAAATTTTTTAAATAAATAATTTCTGATTATGATTTTTTTATTTCTTTATATTACAAGAGACATTTTTGCAACAAAAAATATGAGAGGAATATTAAGTATTTTCATATACATACATACATACATATGTACATAATATATTTCGTTGTCGTTTAAAAAATTTTTTCGGACGACCATCGAATCCAAAAATACACAATTTAGGTGTGAGATGTTTATGTACACACGTATTATGCGTTTTTTTAGCTTTTGCTTTTCACACCCACCCAAATCAATTCAAAATTCATGAAAATAATAGAACGAAATCTTTAAAGTCATCAAAATGCCACACTTCCACCAACACCCCATCTCAACACTTCATGTCACACGCATTAGACGGCCCAGCCAGTTGTAGACAAAATAGAGAGTCAGTCAGTCTACCCAGCTGACTGTCATTCAGACTTTCTGTGAGCCAAAATGAAAAGGAACAACAACACAGAACGACAAGGGTTGTGGTGGTATGTATAGAAAAATATAGCGAATAATTCGTATTTTTCCTTTCTTATTTAACATGTCGTTGACGAAAGCAGATAAATAACAAAGAAAAAGGAAAAAACGAGAAGGAGGTGGTGTTGGGTGATGGCGAAGATGAGGAAAACCTCCCAAATAGCGCAAAAAGTAAAATTTTAAGCTTTGCTATATAAACAAAGCTTTATTCATTAGACCGAACACAAAAATAAATTCATGCAACGATACGATACGAGTTATAAAATAGGCTTTTTATGATGCCCAAAAGCAGCAAACCGAAGAAAACAGCATAAAAGGGTAGTTATGCTGTGTGTTATGTTGCAACAGCTTTCATCCACATACATACCCGCTCATTCACCATCCAGACATCTATTGGGCTCAACCACTCTCCCTTCCAGCTCTTTCTTCCTAATGAAGATTGGAAATTTTCTTCAGAATATGCGGGCCTCTCAGCACTGCGTACACAACAAGAGTCAAGTTAACTTTAGGAAAGACGAAAGGGTGGTGTTTAATAATTGCCTTGCTACCATTCCATGGCATAAGTCATTAAGATTGATGAAATATGGAACAGTATACACACAAACAACACACATACAAATATACTGTCCCCGCTCCCAATAATTTGAATAAACAAAAGGAATGTTAAAACTATTTATTATTTATATTTGTGATACAAAATGGAAGAAAAGTAGTAGAAAACTTACCCTAAAATAACAACAATTGCGTGGCACATACATACTTATATCGAAATAGTTTTAACAATTTCTTTTTCACATAAACTACAATATGGAATACTTATAGAGCGAATGTTTCTTCTTCCTGTATGTTTTGTAAAACGTATTGAAAAAAAGTTCAATTTGGGGGCAAAAAATGCACAATAGAAATTTTTCGCCTGCTAAATTTTTACGTTTCCATAAGGATTGAAAGGTAATAGTTAAAATATTATCCCGCCTGGTTTTTAAAAGTTCATAATTGGGTAATTCTAAAATTGTTCCAACCAAAAATATAATTTGATTTTTTTTTTCTAATTTATAGACTGCGACAAAAACACTAATTTTCTAAATTTTATAAAGTATGGATATGTGGAACAATTGCATGGAAAATTAGTAACATTTAAGATTCGAAATGTTGTGGGAAGACGTTAGAATTAGATGATGTACCCCTTTTGATTATCATTATTTTTTCCACAGATAATTCTGTGCAAACAAAATCGACTTCGAACAGACTACAAAACCGAGGCATTTATGGGTGCGTTAGTTTAAAACCCGATATAGTCCATTCCGAGTTTACCATTTACTCTCAGGAAAGATTGAAAAACTTTAAATCAAAAATTGTAAAAACAGGTCAATAAATCTCGGAATTGTGTTATAATCGTTATTTCGAGCGGCCACTTTGTGCGTCCCATTTCTACTTAATTTCCTGTGAAGCAACACTTTCAAACAAAATTAAATTGAAAAAGTCGTCAGCATTTTCATAAGAAATCATTCAACAACAAAAAATGGGTGTTCTCACAAGAATTCGTCGTTTCGCAGACCACAACTTGGTAAATTTTGCATCGTGACTTCGACCTACACCCGTACAAAATTCAACTGACCCAATAGCTGAAGATAGACAATGACAGACAACGAGATGTGTTCGCCGTATGGGCCTTGTAGCGGTTCAAAACTGACCTTAATTTTCAACAAACAGAATTTGTGACGTTATCGATCCACATTAAATCGAGTGCATCCCAAAAAAGTCACTGTTTTATATGGACTTTGGTCTGGCGGCGTCATTGCTTCCATTTCCTTGAGAACGACGTTGGCCAGGTCATTAACGTCAACGACGAGCGTTATAAGTCGAAAATTACCTGGCCTGAATTGTATGATATAGACACCAACATATAGTTTCAACAGGACGGTGCTACGTGCCACATTGGATATTCTACATGAGCAATTTGAGGGCATGATCATCTAATGATCATGTAGGTGATGTAAACTGGCCAAAGAGATCGTGCGATTTGACCTAATTAAGACTTTTTCTGATGGGGTTTTCTTAAGTCGTAGGGTTGGCAAATAAGCCACAAACCATAGCAGTTCTCAGGGCCAACATAGTCCATACCATCGGTCAAATTCAGCCTGATTTATCTGCCAGAGTCATGACAAAGTGGTCATTTCGGATGCGCGCCACACATCCATTATAGCATCAATAGGCCTTTCAAATGAAAAAAGTAATGATTACTCACACACTCTTGGTTTTATTTAAATTGAAGAATAGAAACTCTTAATGAAAGACCTGTTACATAGTTAATAAATTATTTTTTGGGTAAGGTTTTTATAGAAGCTAAAAATTTTATTACATTTTGAAATCTTTTGGCTCACTTCTATTGAAATCAATAACAAGCTGCAAACCTTTGTCAACAGATCCCTGCATTATATTCTTCGCATATGGTGGCCACGCAACTGGGTATCAAATGCAGAGTTATACCGTAGAAGCTATTTAAAACCTATTGCTATTGAAATTCGTGAAAGGAAATGGAGATGGATAGGGCATGTGCTATGTAAGCCAGCCAATGACATATGTAGGGAAGTCTTCGATTAGAATCCTCAAGTAACGCGAAGATGAGGCACACCACAAGGTAGCTGGAGACGAAGTCTTGAAGAAGAGATAAACCTACAAACATCCAGAGAATTAATCATGGAATGGAATAAAACTCTTAAGTTCAAATAGAAATGATTGGAATAATTATGTATTGGCACTACGCGCCCACGATTTGCCATTTAAGCAATAAATAACAATAATATCATATAATGATTATTGTATTGTAGTGTTTTCCGATGAACATTTCCAATTCATTTGGGGTTTTCTGCCGATCCGATGATTCGGTTTTTTGGATTATGAAATCTTTGTGAATTTTTTCAATTAATAAATTTTATTTTTACAACATAAGTTTTTAGTTGGGGTTTTACTTCTTCTTAGGACATTCCAAGCTGGCCTTCGTAGACTAGTAGGTAGTGTACTAGACTTGTAGTGCGAAGGTCGCAGGTTCGAATCCTGCCGCAGAACTCTGGCAGTTTGTGTTTGATTATTAAAGAAACCATACAACAAGCCTTCACTGGCTTAAGTGTATGTCGTATGACATGGGCTATCACACCCCTCCAATCAATCTAACCTAACCTAAAAAAATTAATTTTGTTTTCAGTAACTAAATTCATTTTGTGTGAATGCGGGCGTGCAAAGAATTTTGTAAATTCAGGCACCAATTCAACTGAATTTTTTTTCGTATTCTGAACACTCAAACTAATATTTCTCTGCGCAAATAAAAAACATTGACTCAAAAAAAATTTACTTTAGACAAAATGTTTGTCTGAAATTTTTTGGTAATAATTTTTTGTCTCATTCTTTTTGCCTGTTTTAGAATCTTTCTTCAAGATTTTTCCTCCAATAGTTTCAATTTCTTTTAAGTGACTTTTTCAACTTGTTATAAAACATGTGTTAAAAACAAAATTATACAAAAAAAGTAACTACTACTACTATGTAAAAACAAAAATTCACACATTCACACATCGGAGAAAAATGTAACAAATTTTTGGTTAAATATAACCAAACCGGCAACACTGTCCATGCCATAATAAACCAACCATATGGTTGCATTTCTCATTGAAATTTTGACATTTTAATAAAGGGATGACGATATCACCTTGTTTATTGTACCATGAGCCTATAGAAGTTTTAAATGTTTGCAAAAGAAAATTTAAAATATGAATAAGGATATGGATAAGAAATTAGTAAAGTTATTCCATAAGCCCTATACAAACTTGGGAAAATTTAAAATCAAAACACCAATTACAACAAAATTAAATTACGACAGACATTCATATTCAATGAAATATTCTCTTTGAATATTTTCCCCATTTTAGGAATTTCACTGTTCATTTAAGAAAAATTACAACAAAGGTAGTATAATGTCGAGGTATAAAGGAGTTTTAAAATAAATCGTCATATTTGCATCGTTCATATTCTATATAATTTTATCATATTGTATCGGCATATTGTCTCAATAACAAAAATTTCCATTTCAAAATTTCGCTCTTAATGAAAATTCCAATTTCAAATTTCACAATTAAAAGTTTGCCTTCTTAACTCTTTTCTTTAACTAATTCACAGAATCCCTCTAATTGCTTCCTAATTAAAATTCAATACTAAATGAAGCTGTGCCTGTGGCCTTTGTTATTTCCAAATGAAAATAGGGTTAAATAATGATTTTGCTATTTTCTTTGTTCTAAGCTAAACTATTTCTTTGTACTAATACTGGTTATTTAATGCTGTGTTTTTTTTTTCATTTCTGGAAAGTGTAATTTTTTTCATTTATTATTTTTTATTTATTGTAACAAGCAAAATGTTTAATTAGTTATTGTTTGAGCAAAACAAATTGTAAATAATAAGAAAACAACAACAATTTATTAACATTACTTGTAATACATTGGAAAATTGCATACGAGTCAATAATTAAAAAGAAAAAACAAACAAACAAACAAAAAAACTTTTAATGACTGAAATTTTAAAAATCAGTATTTGTTAACCACTACCGACAGAGCTGCTACGGGATGCTTCTGATTTTTGTTACTACTCGTATAACAACAACAGCAAGGCGCAACAACATATGCACTGACTGATATTCTAGGCGCCATCGATAATCAGTATCAATTCATTGAACATTATTTGTACGTATGTATGTATGTATGTAAGTATGAGTATGAAATGAAATGAAACTTGTTTGGTTGCATGTAACAATATTGGATCATCATCATTTGGTTCTATTATAAATTGATTACTCCACTTGTTTTATGAAAAGGAAAATATTAAAAAAAATTTTATAAAAAAAAAATAAAAATATTTGGTACACAAACCAACTAAAGGCGGTTGATGAAGATGATAATGACGTTTAAATAAAGAATTGCTGTTGATTAAGATGACATTTGTAAATTTATACGAATTCATTTATACATACTCGTTCGTACACACATGCAATATTTATATGTTACAGTGTATGTTTTCATCCTGTTTCCTATTTTCACCTCTCTGTCTCTGTCTCTTGCTGTTTTCTTTTTCTCACTCGTATACATTTTTCAGTTTTTTTTTTCTTTGTTGGCATATGCCCCTCCCCCCCTCAACAAACGCTTTTTTTTAACCTTGATTGAAGCTTTTATTAACGTCTGTACATGTATTTGGGGAAGCTGGTGATGAACGCATTCATTAATGATGTTCAATAATTGTGCCGCCTGATTGTTTTTTTATTTTTATTTTTATGCGAACGTTCTAACTGTATCTGCACATTTACTCACAGTCATATACGAATAGCAACAGTAGGAGAAATAATTATAAGTTCGCTTTGGATCGGAAAATAGGGCCAAATTTTGTAATTATTTCTTGCATTGTTTCATTGTGAACGCTTTTGTGAAAAACAAACGAATGTCCATAATTTGGAAAAAAAAAACCCAGTTATTTTGTATTTAATTTCTCTGGATCGCATTCATGGAACCTTTTTTCCATAAAATATCGTGCTTTAAATCAATTTTAACTTACATTTTCTATCTAAATATTTATTTGAGTATCTCCTGTTGATTTCACTTTTATGCAAAAAAATCAAAATTGATTCTACCATTGATTCGACCGACACTCTCCGCAAACTATTACATGATATTACTCAGAAAGTCATAGACTGGAACCCCCAGGGAAGCAGCCGCATCAGGCGACCATTACACACCTGGAAACGCCAAATCACAACCGAACTATTAAAACTACGTCTACAGTGGAATGAAGTCAAACATCCCGCTGATGATCGAGTTCATTGGAATCATTTTGTTGCGGCCCTATGCTCTCCAGAGAAGTAAGAGGACCACATACATACATATATTGATTCGAACATATGAAAAATAATTTAAAAAAATTAAAAACGATTTTACCGCGTGAAACACATAACAAGGATTTTCGAGTTAGTCGATGTTTTGACGTTGTGAGTGTCCATGTTTTTTAGGCTGCGTTTATCAAATTTTATTCAGTCACTGATGCTTTGTCGTCATGATGAATATTATACTCAGAGTATCGAATTATCGATAATTACAAATAAAACCTTTTAATCGCTTAATAAGACCTTGTGCTTAAATGATATTTTAATTAGAAATAAATTTTTATACTTAGCGAAATTTTCATAAATGAGTGTATACTCGTATTGTAGTTTTTTTCCAACCTTATTCACTATAAAGAGCTTTAATATAAAAATAAAAAATATATTAATAAACAACATTATAAAATGTTGCCTTTCTTGCCATGAATTGCGTAGTTATTTGCAGTTATAAAGTTAATGACTTGGCCAGAGGGTCAGAAGAATAGATTTATTTATATTTGTTTCTGAACTCAACTGATTTTGCATAAAAAATGTATTATTCATAATGAATACACTATTAGGTTGTAGAAAATTTTGCGTTTCGAAATAAATATTTTAATTTATTCATACTTATCTGAAGTTCGCTTATTTTTAGTTGTTTTTCTTGTTTTCCCCCTTATTTTAAAAACAATACATACCAGCAAATAAGATAATGGCATAAACAAACGTGAAATAAACTGTTCACCGAACTCGCCTCTCAATTGGGCTATTGTTTCGCGTGCTTTGTGTCATGTGACAACGTGTTGAAACCAAATATCAGCCAAGTCAAGCTCTTCTATTTTGGGCAAAAAAAAAGTTGTAATTACTGCCTTTGTCGACTTTCAAAAAATACGGTCCAATGATACCACCGGCCATAATCCACACCAAACAGTGCATTTTTCGGGATGCATTGGTAGTTCTTGCAATGCTTCTGGCTGCTTTTAAAACCAAATACAGCGATTTTGCTTCTTCATGTATCCATTCATCCAGAAATGAGCTTCGTCGTTGAACATAATCTTCCGATTAAAAAAAAGGATGACGCACTTTCTTAACCGAGAATGAATTTTTTGATAATAAAGTTCAATAATCTCCAAGCGTTGTTCGTTTGTAAGTCGATTCGTGGTTAAATTATAGACCAAACTGAACATATGTTTAACAGTAACATGTTACAACGAAAACAGCTGAGCTGCCAAAAACAGTGTTGCCAAAAAGAAAGTTGCTAAAAAAAATCGTTATTGAAATAAATATGATGTACGTACGACTAGATCCATGGAAAAACAATCAAGATACACATAATGGGCCATAATTATAGTCAAAATAAAGTATACTTAAAGCGTTCTTAAGAAAATCTTAATTAAAAGTACGCTTTTCGTTCATTAGAGACAATAAAAAAGTCTGTGTTAAGCTCAGAACATATTCGCACCAATTTAAATAAATCGACCGTGAACAATTTGAAAGGCATTAAAGGGCAGAGTGTAGTTGGCGTGGTGTAGTGGTTAAAGTGCTTGCCTACAAAGCCAAATACGCCAGGTTCTTTCCCTGGCAGAGCACAATGGTTTTTCGAGTTTTAAAAATTAAGTGGCTTCAAACCCTTCCAAAAATATCCATCCAAGAAGCCCCCTGACCGCCCTCTCCCTGGAAAAGGGGATAACGTCATGACAAAGGTCAGGCAGCCACTTGCTCCTGGGGCAAAAAATGTAGGAATCAAAGATTAGCAAAATTCCTCATCACTACACCAAATACACAGAGGGCGTTGTTTCTGGGACAATGATAGATGATAGGCTCATTATTCCAGGCCTGCTACAGCAGGACAATCATCTACCTAGCTAAAATAAAAACCAATTAAACTAAACTGATATAAGGCAAAAAATAACAACTGCAACAACTCTTAAAAGATGGAGATGCTTTGTGGAAGCCAAATGCTCCCAAAAGGGGTAATGGAAAAAATAAAGGACAGAGAAAATAGTTTGAAGTATAACTCTTTCATTACGAATGATATTTTATTACTAAAAAAGCTTCCGCCTTTAAAATATATATGTATGTCGAATTATCTATTTTTCTACAGCTACTTTTATACAATATGAGCGGTCAGCTCTTCGAAAGTGCCACTTGCACCAGGTTGTAAGCAAACCTTTTTCTGTATTTGACTAGTCACACACCTAAACCTAGTTCCACTTAAAACAATTTTTGACTATGACAAAATATATAAAATATATATGTATGTATATATGGAATTTAAGAACTCCTATCCGTCCCGATTCCCATCTCTGAAAAGAACAGGCAAATGTATTTCATATGACGTGTATTCAATAGAAAAATTTAACAACTTTTCTTTATCTAACACTGAAGAATGAATCTACTTACATACAATTTCAGTACTATAGGTATACACAATTTTGTGAACTATACACGCCCGATTCTTTTATTCTAAATTCATACAGATAGACATCCATGTTTGTATGTAGAAGATCTGTACGTGTAAACGTATCAGTACCCGGCAGCCCCCGAACACAAATTTCAAAATTTTTTTAAGTGTGAATTTATGGAACGAAAGACAAAAGAAATGAACAGAAATGATATTTACACTCGTTCATAAATTTAAGCCTCACCAAATTTCATACAATTAAAATTTAAATTGCTGAAAATAATTTTGATGAATAAATACAAACGTATTTTGTGAACCGTCTCTTATCGCGTATTTGAATTAAAAATCAAATTAAGATCTATAAAACATTTTTTACGAACTTATAATTATAAAAACTTATAGAATAATCTTTTTAGCTTTTGGCAAAATGGCATACAACTTTCATGTAAGGGCTGATGTTTTAAAGTCTAATTTGTCGTTACTCGACCGGGTGCAGGAGAAGTCGAAGAAACTCATGCCATAGTGGGGTAAGAAAGAAATTGAAATAAATCTGCAATTTCTAAGGCGCGAACACATATGACAAGCATTTTTATTATCAATATTTTCGACATAAAAGTGGCATTTATGTAGGAAATGGTATATCAAATACTGGGAAAAAAACAATACGTATTTTCCTGGTAACTTCACAATTCCCAAAGAAGTTCCAAAAATACAAAAAAATTGAATTTTTTAGTTTATTTCTGTATTTTCAACATTTATTGCTAAGCGCAAAAACATTTTTGCAGAATGTTTTACGACATATTAGAACTTAGAAATGGTTTTGGTTTATTTGATTCCAGCCATGAGTTTGAAGAAAACTTGCCTTAAAATTGATATTTGCAAAAAGAATAGTACCCCACTTTGATGCACTCTGATTTTTCCAATAAAAACATTTTTGAAAAATATTTCTTTCAGACTTACATACGCCTTATGAAATCACGTTTCAGAAATATATAAATACAGGGTTCGTCTCTGAAGAAAATTTGTTTATAAGTACGAAAGAATTATCGCAGGTTTAAAAAATGGGGAAGACCGATTTTTTTTGTTAAAGTAGGAATTATAATTTTTGATTGACGTTCGCTTTTTAAATAATTTTTTTCGTACTAAAAATTTAGTTATATAAACTCAACAAAAGAAAGCTTATGAATATCAAATCGTTAGTGTATGTACTAAGGTGCGTTAAAAATTTTTAACTTGGATTCTTTTAAGTCAAATATCTACTACAGTGTGAGATACAACCCATATAAGTATGTAGTTTATTGTTTTTTAGAGCTTTGATGGGAAAATATTCATGACTAAAAAGATCTATACTTTTTAGTCAGATCAAAAACAACAGCCTAACACAGGTTTGAATTTTTATAAACCACGAGATATCCTATTTTGAAGCCTTGTGGCGCCGCTATCTTTGAACACAAAACACCCAAGCTCCCCAATTTAAGCTATTTAGAATTGGACTGCCCGTTTAGAAACTGCAGATTTATTTCCATTATTTTTTTCAAAATCCCCCCAATGTGCATCGGTGGTAGTACACCCCTGCCAAGTCTATTGACTCACTCGCACACCGTCGCAGTGTATTCTATTCTTCGTTGTTTTATCATTACTATAATGGAGTGTGCTCTAATGAGATTAGAGAACTTGTTCCCAAGACCTGCTAAATTGAGAGCGCTTTCACTACTGCTCGATGTGATAGCGAATCGCACTACGCATTACAGAAAAAATCCGTTCTTTAGCCAAACAATTCGGCAATACTTCCTCTATTCTTCACCTTTTCATAAACTATTTTCCCAGTTCCAGCACAATGCATTGCATGAGTAGGGGTCATCCGCTGAGTATTGGTCCATAAAAAATAAATCCCCGGTATAAGATATTATTCTGTAAATCGTTTCGCTGTTGCCAAAAGCACACATAACGTATTACATGACATCGTTTGAAAAAAATTACTGAACACTCATGGTGTTTTCTTTAAAAAAAATTTTTAATAATTGTTGATCAATTTATTTAAAAAAAAAATTATGGCTCTAATTTAAAAAATGTAACTCCCAGTGTTTAGTTTTCTAGTGATTTCGCTATTATTAAGGAATACTAATTCTCCAGTTTTCTTCTTTGAGAGAGCAAAAAATTTTAAACTTTTTTTGGGGGGGAAGCAAACGCAAACGTTCCTTGAAAACGATAATCCTTCTTCATTACCGATTTATTTATTACTAGATCTATTTAAAAAAAATCACCAGTTTGTCTACACTGGCAGAATAACTTTCTAAGGGACTAAAAATATTTACGTATGTAAGTACGTTCTAAGGAAGTGGTGGTTATTAATTTGAAATGATTGCGTTTAAGAACTGCTGGGTAGCTGTGCGAAATTTGAACGTCACAAATTGTACTCGTATGTATGTATGTGTGTATGTCTTTGAATCAATAGTTCGAAATTAGAACTTGTTATTTTGTTATGCAGCATGCATGATTGTACGAGTACTAAAATATATTTGAGGCATTCGTTCGTTAGCCAACCATTCTTTGTGTTCACATCGAATTTTTTTTGTAGTGCAAAATTTCTCTTTGGTTTCTCGTTATTTATATATTTCTATATGCAAATTTATTTATAATTTTTTGTAGTTTCATTTCTTTTTTTATAAAATTTTCATCAAGTTATTCATTCAACGTCATTAACACAGTGAAAGAGACAAGAACGCCAAACAGCAAGATGATGATTATTTAGCTTTGGAGATGGTAGTGGCTCCTAAACAAAAAACTAATAAAAGAATTTAAATAGAAAACATGTGAAATATTCGTGATGCTGATTTTTATATAAATTTTGTAATTTATTTTTAGTTGAATTTATCTATTGAGAAAAAAAGTTAAAAAAGCAACATCTGAAGAGCATAAATTTGTATATATAAATAGCATATATGTATATGTACATATATATTATATATGGTATACAAAAGTATATATGTACATATATGTATTAATTATTTATTTTGCTGCTCTTGGGTTGTTTGTTAATTGATCTAATTGTACTTAAATTTTTTTGTTCCGAATTATTATTTGTTTCAATTATTTACAGTGTTTTTAATCATTTTATAAATATTTTGTAATTAAATTTTTGAGCGGATATTTTATAGTCTAATTTTTTATTCATATTGTATGCGTAACATTAACACATTCTCTGTGTATTTTTATATTTACACACTACTTGAGGGATTTACACTATGAAATCATACTACATCTTTTCGTAATGAATACAACTGCGTCATTTAGTTGACCCATATGTAAGTATGTATGTAAGTATATAAACTATTTAATATTTCTACGGTTTTCATTTACAGCTGTATAAGTTTAAATGTTATAATTTATATTTTTATAAAATTTGCAGGATGAGAGGACCTAGAAAACAACATACATATGTACATACAATATAAGAGTATCATAATACCTGTGCAGAAAGTCTGCACAGGTAAAACAAATCTGGATAATGTGGGTATCCCAATACCAGTGCACTAACCTTAGAAATCACGTTGATCACGCTGTAACCAATATGGTTATTGGCAGCTTTGACCACAATAAGTAGAGATCTCTGCAATTGTCAAAATCGTTCGTTAAAATCAAATATCTTGCGCTAGCAAAACATCAAACGCATTGAACTAGCTTACGCATCGCAATAGAGAGTAAACCCCCGGGTATTATCAACAAACAAAATTAATTAAAATTAGACGGAGAGGGAGGACTGAGATTAAAAACATCGTATGTTACTTTATATCATCAAGTTTGGAGAAAAAAATCCGCATTCTACACAATTAGCACCCAAGTAAAATAAAAAGCTCTTAGAACATACATACGTGTATATTATAACTACTATACAAAAATTTTTGTGATCGCCACAGGGACATGGATACCTCGAATATGGTATATAGATAAATTATGATTTTAGAGAACTAAGCTATCAAAAGCTACAAAAAATTTCAAAATATACACTATAATCTGTGTTAATGTCAAAAGTTTCTCCATGCCGTTACCACTGAGCTGAAAGTGTACCTCGTCGCTGAAGATGATTTTCTTTGTAAAGTCACCATTCACTTCTGTCTGTTCAACCAACCATTCGGCGTATTGAACGACGCTTGAAATGGTCATTAGGCTTCAGCTTGAGTCAATTGAACCTTGTAAGCGTTTAAATTCAAATCTTTATTCGAAATTTGCATCAGTGATGTTCGTGAGATGTTCAATTATTGGGCACGATGGCGAGTCGTGTTTTCAATGTTTTCCGGAGAACGAACTGGGCGAGCATGCACAGGTTTTTTTTAACATTTCCTACAGACCCGGTTTGCTGAAACTAGCCCCCAATTCTCCCGATTTTGGACACATTTGGGCGATTATGCTGACGAAAAAAATCACGAAATTCATTTTGATTTGAACGCCCTTTTTCGTAAAAGGCTTCAACAATCTTAACGCGCTGCTCAATTGTGTACCTCTCCATGGTTAAATTTCTGAAACATTGAAACAGAGAGCCGTCAAATTAAGTTGGGCAAAAAGTTGACATTAAGTTGTGAATAACAATTAACATCGTGCATTATAGTTGGACCACCCTATATAAATACACACAACATATGAAAATTCTTATAATAACATCGTCCATCATTAGACAGTCTGAAATCGTAATTAAATTGCGTGTCTCTTCGATATGCCCTTTTTGTAGGGAAAAGCATGCATTTAAACGATGGTCTTATTGCAGTAGGGCGAATTTCGTATTCCATTTTCATTGCATTCAAAAGCCCAAATATCAAAATTTGTGTCTTGAGTAGTCAAAACTAATAAGGCCGACAATGTCTAGTTATTTGTTAACAAAACGCAGTAAACACCACTATTCCTACGTTGTTAATTAAAAGTTTAATAGAAAACGATTATCATCTAAAATTATCATTACACTTACTAGAAATTTCGCCATAGAATTCAACAAAAAAATCCTAATTTGATAATCAACTATTAGAACTTTATTGTAACTATTTATTACATCATAGCAACTGATCGCCTCCAGTTGAATTACAGAAAAAGAAAACAAACAAATAATTAAAAAAATTCCCCCAGAACTCGTCATTAGTCACAGAATACAAAATAAACAAGCCACAACTAGACCAAATTACTCACACATGTGTAGGCATTAATTAACAGTCTTTTAGTTACGCTGCCAAAATTGCAATAAAAAAAATTTTGTAATTCGTGTGAGAATGAAAGGAGATTATTTAAAAAGCTTGAAGTTGATTTTTAAAAACGATATCGCTTTTTTGCGCTGGGAATTGTATATGCTCTGTGGCCTCTTATGAAGTTCGCTACAAAAGTTTGGGTTATAATGGAAAGTATAAAGATAATGGACCTGGAACCATGGAAGAACTTCTGCGATAATATGACATCCCAAAATGTATAACAATTACTATGTAAAATGTGTACTGAAAACAAATTCTAATAATTTTCCAAACATAAAATAAATAAAATTTTGAGTTCGTAACTCCCAGGAAGCGAAGAAGATCGGCTCACTTTTCGAGAGAAAAAAAAACAGCCATACTCTTTTCAACCGTTAGAGAACTTTGATGATAAAGATGGCCACCTTAAATTTACAACAAAACGGTTTCCGATGTACTTATGTTGAAAATAAAAACTCCTAAACCTTAATTCTGGTTTAATATCAATAAAAATCTATTAACAAATTATTGTTGACTTAGCGGTGTGTATGTCTGCAGGATAGAGGGTGTAGTGCTTGTGGACATTTGATTTGAACCTCTCTACGTTGGTTATGGCAGGAAAGACATCTCTAGGGAGCTCGTTCCACATACGAACCGTTCGATGAAAGAACGAATTGTTTCTGTAATGCGTAGTGCGATTCACTGATATATCGATCACTAATGAATGCGCACTTAATGAGGAATGTGTTGTTCACAAATAAGAGCGGCTGGGCTCGGGAACATATTCCCTTACTTCATTAGAGCAAATTCCATTATATTTAGTATCGGTAAAACAGACTAACACATCCCTCGTGGCGACGATGCTCCAGTGAGTCAGTGAATCTTTTCGCCCTCTCATGTACTTGGTCCAGTACAGTCCAGCTTGAAAAATAGACTTTAATGCACCGGCCCATGTATGAGAGTTGTATTCCATCCTCATGAAATTTGCCGATTTCACACGAATTTTGTCTGGCAACGCTAGGAGGGCATACAAAAATGCAATCAAACCATAGAAACGTAGAGGTGCAAATAATTGGATACAAAAGGGATAGATAAATTGAAAATTTTATTTTTTCTACTTTGCTTTTCAGCACAAAACAGAGAATATTTTTATTCAAAATGTATCATATAATATTAATTTAGAAACCTGAACACACACACACACACACACACACACACAGAGAGAGAGAGAGAGAGAGAGAGAGAGTATTTTCAAAAGTATTAGGTAACAAATATTCAAACCAGTGATGGGAAATGAGATTTCATTTCGGTATCAAAAATTTTTTCTGAGAGTACTTTTTTAACCTCAAGAGTAACAAATCTATTTTTTTTTTAATTGTTATTAAACAGTAAAAAAATTTTTATGAAAACAAAAAGTTAACAAAAACCATAAACCAATACATAAAAAGTTCATTTTACCTATAAACAAAACATTTTTAAAATTTATTTTGTACTTTTTAAGATATACCTTATACTTTAAACTGAAAAAGCCCCTAGATAAATAGCGCCAATTGAATGGATTTGGGTTTATTTCGAAAATAATTTTCTCTTACATTTTAAGACCATTTCCAAAAAAAAAACTTCCTCCATCACATTAAAGTCAAAACCATTGAGTATTGTCCTTCAAATAAACCCAAATCTATACCAGTAGCGTTATTCACCTAGGATTTATTTCAATTTAAAGTTTTATACTTGAAAAAATACCCAATATAAAATTTTACATATTAAAAAAAAAAATTAACAGAGGACATAAATATACACATATGTATGTTTAAATACAAATTCATTATTATAACTAAACAATCTATTTTAACTAATAGTTATGTAAAAAACAAACAATAGCTATACTAAAAAAGATGAATTTAAGACCTATCACTGAGAGTATCAAATGTAACAGAGGAGTAACACGGTATTTTTTCAAATCAAATAGTATCAAAAAAAGTACGATCGTAACAACTTTTCCATCACTGATTCAAACGGTACAATAATGATTCTAGAATAAAAAATTAAATAAATAAAAACATCATAAAACTAAAATACATATGTATGTACATACATACATATGTACATACATATGTATGTAAGTATGTATGTGTACCTAAAGTTTAGTTTCTAAACAATGGCAAACAA
Organism: Germaria angustata; assembly: GCA_963681545.1. Lineage (NCBI taxonomy): Eukaryota > Metazoa > Arthropoda > Insecta > Diptera > Tachinidae > Germaria > Germaria angustata. Next base: position 62,536,679 of record OY813001.1, read on the forward strand.
TAATGATAATATTTAGTGATGAAATTAATAAATTAAAACAACATTGTGTTACAATTTAAAATTACAAAATGATGCTACAAAGAAAAACTATTTTACTTAAGCCTCATTAGCCAACATTGGCGCCATTCATTTATTTATGATTTGTAATATGCGATATTTGTGTAGAACAAAAGTTAATACGTTAGTTTAAAAACGCATTAAAAGAAGAGCTTTCAAAAAAGTAATGAAAATATTGAAGTTAGGATCCGGAAGTAGTGCAAATTCGGATTTTCTACAATAATTTTAACATTGGCTTGCCATTGCATATATGTTTTCTTTTTTGACTCCTTTGTATTTATTGATTTGGAAGCTACATATGTATGTATATTCATTATTTTGACAAAAGTAAACTTTCTAATACGATGGGTAATAAGGCGTACAAGTTTGTCAGTAGTCACGATATATTTTTCCTTATGTAAAAATAGTTTTGTCACTTATAGGCTGAAGCAAAATAATGAGTTGGTGTATGATATAAAAGCTGTATCAAGTCGAGGTTCACAGTTTTCTAAAAGTTGTTCATATTTTCAAACAAAATGTGGTCAACTCGATTTTCTAGGGTATTGAAAAAAAACCATTGCATTCTTAGGAGCAATGAAAATGTCGTATCTTCAGAAGAATTTAAATTTTTTCACTGGGAAGCGTATTGCAGAACTGTTCAATATTTTACAGTAGAAATTCAAGAAAATATTCGTTATCCTCTGACCTGTTCAGGTAAATATAATGAATAAATAAAGCTTCAAACTCTGATACCTGTGATCACTCGCTAATACAATGCAAAAGATCAGAGACATACGAATCGTCGTACAATTTCGAAGTGAGTAAAAATGACGAGTGGTATCGTAAGACTAAAAGATGTTCACATTCGGTACATTACAGACTGCGCATTAATTGTTTGTCTCGTAACTATGGGTTTAATAGTAAAAGCGTGCCGACAGTCCGTCATTTATACCAGAAGAATCACAAAAACCGGCTTAATAATGAATTGACAGAAGCAAACCAGTTTAATAAGTATGTAACTAGGACATAAAACAATCACAGCCCTGTGCAACGATCACAATAAAAACGAAAGAAATATCCTGTTGGAAACTACTGCACATTCGTCCTTACAAAACACAAGCACATGTAAACTGAATAGGGCTGAGATCACAGAAAAGGCCTAGTCAATGAAACATTTTTCTATGTCTCCGCTCAGTTTATTCACATTTTTGTTTGAGTATATTTGCAAACATGACCCACATTATAGGCAAATAACGCATTTTTACGGACATGAGAGTTCAATTTATTTAATGCCCTTAACTTCAGTTCCCGAAATGAGATCCCAAGAGTGTTATTTTCTATACACTAATACTTTCAATTAAATACAATTACAATTTTTTGACTCCCCCCGATTTCTTTTAAGATAAGTACAGATATTGTCCTCTCAGCTGCATTTTTTTCATGATACAATAACCAGTCGGAAGCTATTTGGGTTCCAAAGTTATAGCCCTCTAAAGTTGGACATATCGGTAATATTTGTAAACAATTTTAATTTAAATTTGATGTTGGAATCTATTTCATAAGAGTATATTGCATTCAATTTCAAAATTAGAAACAGTTCATATTGAAAACTGAAAACAGTTAACAAAAAGTCACAGCTTCTGAACTCATTAAGAACACAATTTGCAATTTTCAGTAAGCAAAAATATGAGATATTAATTTACTTTCTGTAATATAATTTAAAAAAATTAAAGGATCCCTTTTCAGAATATTTAAGAATAAAGCATATTTTCTAATTATAGAGGCTCTTGCTATAAGAAGATATGCCATCATTTAAGTTGGTTATTTAATGAGAGAAAATCCATCACTTTCCAGCGACTTTATTTAAATCTGATGACGCGTTCCGAAGTTGTGGAGTATTTAATGTTCGTAATTTATCACTAATATGCCCGATAACTCCAACATTGGAGGGAAAAAACTTTGAAACTAAAACCAGTATCAAACTGGTTTACACTTTATATAATCTGTGGACAGAGCAGTATGCATACAGACACTCAATTTAATACAAATCAAAATTGGAAAAAAGTATAAATTGTATTTTTCGGCCGACAAAATTTTTAATTACCCATTTATGTATATCACATACTTCCAGGATAACAAAGTTGTACTAAGGAGAGTAAAAAACTTTGTATGGGATATTTATCAAAAATAAAAATAAAAAAAACTCGATGGGAATAGTTTTGTAAATAATGGAAAACAGATAGAAAAACAGAAATAATATATATATATATATATATATATATATATATATATATATATATATATATATATATATATATATATATATATATATATATATATATATGTATGCATAGCAAAGTTTGTTTGTAATTCACTTAACAGAAATCAATTAAATATCTCTTCTTCAAAAATTTTTTTCAATAAAATAAATATATTTAGAATATTTTTCAACCACGAAGATTAGCCTATAAAAAATTATGCATAAAAATTCTTTGTGATAAAAATATCAACAGTTTTTAAAATAAATAATAATACAGACGTATGTATGTATATTATTTTACACTAATAATAAAGATTTTCATAATAGAAATTTATCGGGAACAAAATTTTACGTTAAAGAAAAAAGTCATACTGTTCATAATTATCAAATAAATTAAAGAAAATTAAAAAAATATATGTATACATATATGTATATGTATATATGTATATGTATATATATATATATATATATATATATATATATATATATATATATATATATATATATATATATATATATATATATATGTATATATATATATATATATATATATATATATATATATATATATATATATATATATATATATATATATATATACGAGGACTGTTCAACAGTTAAACGTGTTTTGCTTGTTCGGCGATTTTGGTCTTGACTCTCCTTGGCACGCAGCCTGAGAAATTTAAAAATGCACCTATTCTATTGAATAGATGCATAGTATATAGTAAATAGCAAAATCGATCTACAAAGATATTTTATACATAAAATTTTCGTTAAGAAAAAGATCTGTGCACAGTCGTCAAGACCAAAAAATTTTGCTGTGAATAGGGTTTTTGATACATGTGCCCTGTTTAGGACTAAATATAACTCTATATGCCATTAATACTAACGGAATGTGTTGCAGAATAGAAATAAATACCCATTACTCTGATTCATAATTAATAATTATTAATAATTATAATAATTATTAATTATAGACAAAAAACCATATTGCAAATGGACTTATGTCACTTTCAAAATAAACGGGTCACATTTAAATGATTAACTCTTTTGAACTCAGCTCTTGTTTACATAGTACAGACAATAAAATAATGCAAGGCAAATTCAGTGAATTTAAATACCAACGAAAATATATGTGCACACATGCATACATCTTGCTTTTATTGAAAGTAAAAAAAAATTATCTTAAAATGGTAACATTCAGGAGCCAGCACACTATTTACATTTACCATTGATAGATTCGCAAGTAGAAACCGATCCCCCCTGCATCGCTCACACTATTATTAAAAGTTGAGAAATTTATTCATCTAAAAATGGTAACATTTAGAAGCCACAACACAATTTACATTTGCCATTGTGAGATTGACGAAACAAAACCGCCCCCTTTTCCCTTCTTGCTTCTCACTAATAATAATAAAAATACACACACACACAAAATCATTGAAAGAATTAATGAATGAATGAAGTAATCACAACAATAACTATTAGAGAGGAAAAGGTGTTGTTGGGGCTTTAAACGTTAAAACTAACGGACGTTTACAAAACGAACACTTGTATAGAGCACGAGTATTTTTCGCTCATATACTTACATAGTTACGACTGAAGCTAACGGACCGTATACTTTTGTTCGTACGAACGAGCAGTTGTTACATACATATATTTTATTGTTGTCAATTAAAAAAAATCATTATTTTTAGTTAAATTATAAAATTCCGGCTGCTGTTATTTACATTCATTGTTTTAATTTCACGACCTCTCTTCTCTTAAAGTTACTTCCCCCATCGATTGCTTTTGATTAAATATGGCAATAGTGTATGTACTAAAACAGCAGTAACAGGTTTGACTAAGCAAATACGGTGGGCACGAGTTTATTTTGAACCTTTTTCTTTCTTATTTGATAAAACCTTTAAGTACGGTATGCCACACCGAATCTGAATGAGAGTGAAAATTAATAATTTCGGCTTGAGAGAGTAAGCATGCATTTTTGCATGATTGTTTCGTAATTAATATACATATGTATGTACTTATGTATATATATTTTACACTTTTCCAAATGTTTTTCAATACAGAAACCTGACCGTATGTGGAGCTAAGTTTGCAACTAAGGCCCAATATTACAATAACCGATGGTTAAAGCTAATTTAAGTTAAAGTGAGCTTTAAAGTGAGATTTAATATAATTTTATTATTACAATCTACACTTAAAAATAAAATTATTTTGAACATTGAAAATTTTTTAATGTGGACACAACGAAAATATTATAAATGTCGCAACTTCAAATGACTTTTAAGCTAAAGTATAGTTGTGATAATAAAAATTTTTTTATCCGTTCCATAACTAACGCCATGTTATAATAATAGCCACAAGTTCGGTAAGTTAAATTAAAATATTATATGAAAAGTACAGAAATGGTTTTTTCGACTGCTATTAAACATATAAACGTAACGCTGAATATAATACTGACTTACAGGGATCTTATCGAAAATATTTGTTCTCTAGCAATACGCTAAGGTCGAACTTTGTATAGTCTGCTTAATAGGAAATCTAAATTGAATATGAGTATATATAGGTGCATTGTTCGGAAGGACACTGCGAATTCACACAAGATAGTGACTCAAAATTGTACTAGATGTACGAACGGAATGACTTTCTGATATTGAGCAATAAAATAATAATAGCAATAGAAAATTAATTATTTGAGGCTTTATTCACATTATATTTAGTATATAGTTTGTATTTATAAAGGTTTTATATAACATTGCTTTTTAAGAAAAATCGTTTTGAATGAAACCTTAAATGATATAAATTTTTTTATTATGAATTAGCTAATACCCTGCACGTTGTGAACCGCGCACAAATGATATAGTATATTGCATAAATTGCTACGCATCGTATATATTGCTTGTTCCACCTTATGCACTTAAAATTGTATTAAAAGCAGCATAAATTGCTTAGATATACTCTTCTCCCACTGCTCCCTCCGGATTCTTGTTTAAAAATATAAAGTCAGCTTATTATTGCTGTGTTTACATGTTAGAAATTTTATTTCAATAGATTGGGTAGTTACAGAGCAGTATAAATTGATTCGCTCCCCCCACAAACAGGTAAATTTTATTTAAATATATTATTAGCAAGTAATTACATAGTAGTATAAATGACTCTACTCGAGTTTTGCGCTCAACAATTAATTTTTTTATACAGAGATCGATTTATGATTAATATTTAATTTTAGTGATCGTAAGTTATCGATCGCGATGAAAAAGTATCAGTCTAAAATGAAGTTGATTAATTTTTTTTTTGGCGATAAAAGCACTATATAATCAAATATTTATTATGAAATTTTTGGTCACAAAAAGTACGATTCTGAAATGGGTTAAACATTTAGCGGTCCTACTAAATTTGTTTTCTATTTTCTTTTTTTTTTCTCTTAACCAGGTTTCATTTATGTACGCGTATGTACGTTTGTAACTGATAAGTTTGTGTATTTTTATTTTTATACTACGACCATATAGTCCCGTTTTGAAGAAACAAAATAATTTGCATACGATTTTTTTTTCTTTCTTTCTTTGCAATTTTTGAAAAAATACTAATTGAGCAACGATTGCTGCGAAAAGTGTGCATAAAAGTAAAGTAAAAATAAGTGAATTACTCTACTCGTATGTATAAGATTTGCATTGTTTGTCTATGGCGGCTATTGCGAAATTTAAATGGCTTCATTTGGGGGCCTTTTGTTTGCCCTCTGCACAATAGTATAATTGTTTTTGCAGTTGCTATACAGACGAACGAACATACCGACTGGTTTAACCAAAACAAAAGCAATTAAATATTATTTCTTTTGGTAAGTCATCAATAAATAAACGTCCAGAGATATTGATCACATTGCTAAAAAAAATTTGCTGCAACTAAATATAAGTTTTGAATAAAATAATCGATGAAAAAATTTCACGATTTATTGAGGAAAAATATCGCAATATTTTCGTGGCTAAAGCAACAGAGGTTTCAAATGAAATTTCAAAATATTATTAAAACATAAAAAGTCTACGTTTTAAAAATCAAAATGGCTGACTTTTTCTCCTAGGGCTTTTCAAATAAATGGAATATTAATTGAATTATTTTATTGATTTTAAGGTCTTCTTTTTTTTAAACAATATACATATATATATATATATATATATATATATATATATATATATATATATATATATATATATATATATATATTTTTTTTTTTTTTTGATTTTTTAATATTTCAACACCCTGTGGGTGTCTTCTTCAGGAAAAAATATTGAAATATTGAAAAAAATATATTGTTTAAAAAAAGAAGACCTGAATAAAATAATTCAATTAATTTATAAATAAAAAGGTCGAATAATATCATCAATTTATAAATGGAATATATTTCTGGAAGGGGGATATTTTCAAAAATTGTTCTTAATTTAAGTTAAAAATTTATCAAAACATGAAAAATTATAAATTAATAAAATTAACATTTGAAAATAGCTCATAATTGAAAAAAAGTTTTTGCATTTAAGGAAGAAAAGAAGACACCCCAAGAGATGTCGAAATATTGAAAAAAATATATTTTTTTGTTCTTTATAAAAAGACCTAAAAGCTCGTTTATTAAATAAAATATACATGTATGAAGAAAAATTATATTTAGGAAATCATTTACTCAGGAAAATTTTATGAAATTTAAATACTTAAGGGCCATTATTACAAGAAATTTCGTATATAATCGATCGACAATACTGGAGAGAGCGAAGCGAATATGTGCTATGTATAAATAGCGATGACAGATTTTAGTGAACATTGGTTAAAAAAAATTGTGAAATTTGTATCTCTTTATAAAAGATCTTTCAAAAATATTTATAACATTTCTAATTAACCTTTTTACATTTTATAAAGGTAAAACAAATGTAGTCAATTATTACATTTTTTTGCTAATACAAGTATTATTAAGACCAACATCCATTAGCGTAGTGACTGGTTTATGTATTTAATAGTAAATAAGTAGTTACACCTTTATATGTTTGGACAATGGAACATCTGATTTTCATGACTGCTTCAAATACAAGCATTTATAAACCAATTATTTAAGCTAGACGATCCATATTGATTTATGTCTAGCAGCCTGAAAAGAGAGATTATGGTCTAGAAAAGTTATTTAAGGATTGAAGGGTTTTCCTAACGACTGAAGAAACAAAAACCAAAATTTAACTCCAGCGACTACCACAGTAGCCAAATGAGATACAAAGCAAAAGTTTTGAAATATTTATCGTTTTGAGGAATTGATTTTTTATAAAATAATCAAAATGCCGATCAATCTGCACTTCTGGCAAAAGTGGCTATAAAGCAGTCACTTTCTTCCCTTCTGTTATTAATTTTCTTTACCTTAAAGTTATTAATTTGTCTCATTGTTTTATGAGTTTTTTTTTTATAAAAGATTTCGATTTTTTCACCTTGTATTGAATTTTCTTTTAAATATATACATACTTATGTATAATCAAAAGCGTATTGTGTATTGACTTTTTGATTAATTAAAAAGTTATTCAGGATATTTCCCAAAAAAATTTTAGAAAATGAAGTTTTCTGGTCGTTTTCCATTTATTTTGTGTATTCCATAAGAAACCACAGAATATCGAAAATTATTGTAAACAAAAAGATCGCATTCGTTCTGACACCCTGGAGATTACACGCTGATATCGTATTAAGACATATGATTCGTTCCACAATTTCGACACGTCACATATTTTTAAATATTTAGCTCCATAATTAAATGTATTTTGAGTTGTGAACTTTTTTTAATTAAATAGATTTAAAAGAATTTAATACTTATCTGTAAATGATAATTTTTTTTCATAAAATATACGAGTACATACCTGAAATTAGAAAAAAAATATATATAGAAAATTAGTGAATATTTCAGTAAAATATTTCACAAAGCCCATTTATAAGGTCTATGCAAAACAAATTTATTACAACAAAGCCACAAATACAATTGTCAAACTCCTTATAAAACTAAACTTTAGTTCTTCACAATATAAAACAAATAATAGATGGCTCTTTTTCAAAATAAATTTAAGAAAAACAGAACAAAAATAAATTAATAGAAAAACCTAACCTGACTTAAAAAAATATTTAATAATAAAAAACTATAAAATAGAATAATAAAAAATAAAATAAAGCAAAATTAAATTAAATTCATTGGAATAAACTGCAATAAAATAAAGAAAAAGTTGATGGAAAACTTATTGTATATTTTTATATATGGAGTTTGACAATCATTTTACCCAGCTGGATCGTTGCTTAAACCTCATTAATGGGACTTAGTATTTCATATTAAAAGTACAAAATTAAATTTTTATTATTTTTATTATATACAGGGTAAATATTTTTACTTTATGACAGATGTAATTACATACAACCCTTTTTAAAATTCTACCGCTCAAGTGAAAAAAAACCTTACAAGTGTAAAAATTGACTAGACAGAAACCAACAAAAATTGCTTAAACACAAAACAACAACAAAACTGTAAAGACAGAGATAGAATGGTTTTACACTATGATTTTTTGTCATGAAATTTGTTGCATGCAACTTCTTTTATTCACTGTTAAGAGGGATATTGAAACAAACAGGATTTTAAAAATGTTAGCAATTGAAATATTGATATGATTTTTTACAGCTTAAAGGAAAAAAACTGAAAAATAATATAAATCTGATTACAACACAATATTGACAGTGACTTAAAAAAACACATTCATTTTCATAAAATTTTTCCTTTAGGTGAATTTAAGCGACGTTATTTATTTCTTCTGTCCTATTTAAAATATGTTGCTACAAATTACTCATATAATATATGAACATTTTTAATTTTAAAAACTCGCAGACGTCGTAAATTCGCGTCAAGTCAATCAAATCGATACCGGGTGTTAGGAGCTACGACGTCATTGTTTTTTCTTTTTTAACGTTTTGCAAACATGAGAAACTTCTTCGAAACATAAAACAAATAATAGATGGCTCGTTTTCAAAATAAACAAAAATAAAATAAGTTAAAAGAAAAAACTAACCTAAACATGACTCGCTTAAAAAATATATATAATAATAAAAAAATAGTAAAATAAAATAAATTAAAATAAAATGTTTAAAATAAAATGTGATAAAATAACATAAAATAAGAGAAACTTAAATTAAATTCATTGGAACAAAAAAAGTAATAAACAAAAAACTTTCCTTTTAAAGTTTTTAGAGATTATTTTTTAAATCGGTACGGGAGCTACCCTTCCCCTGCTATCGCACATTGGTCTAAACGCGGCCATCTCTATAGCATAACAACTTTTAATACTTTCATTATTATGGTCAGCGAGTTATACAACAATTGTGTATTAATTTATATGGGAGGTAACACTAACCCTTGGGCTCCTATCCAGATAGTTTTTCTTGCAACTGCGTAATTTGGCCGCAGAGTAAACCAGGCCAATTTTAGCGGTCTCACTATTACGTTAAGCATTTTCCAAGGAATATAGATTCTTCATGAAACCGAACAAACCGAAAAACTAAATTTTATATGGAAAACTCGTATAAAACGAAAATGGTCATAAAAAAAGTTGTTTTAACAACGATTACTTCAGGAACAGCAATAATTGGAACGAATTTGTTGACTCCCTATTCTCCTTATAAGAACCAAAGGACCCAATATACATACGAGTATATATTCTCTGTGAAAACAGAGACTGATAATAACAAATCCAAACTGATATTAAGAAAAAACAATTCGCGTTAGAATTTTGCGATATACAATTGTTTATTTTAAATACTTAAAAATTATTTATTGTGTGAGTGCATAATTTTAAGACCAACTATAAATTTAATAATTATTTACTTAAGCACACATATACATACATATATGTACATATACAGCCGTAAAATACAAAATACCACAAAAAAATACTCGTAATTGATTTCCACTTCCATAAAGCAATCAGTCTCAAAATTTAGGCAGAAACAATTTTTAAAAAATACCTGAGTATTTGCCGTCATTTGTTTTACAAAAATATATTTACAAAAATATATTTACTAACATGAATTGAAATTAATTAAATGTGGGCGCCTTATTTATGACAGAAATAATTTATTTTTCAAATATGTACTATAAATGCTCTTATAGATGCAAATGTTTGTATGTGTTTGTTTGTGTACGAATATGATACTATGAAAAGATTCTCACCACATTTAACATTTAGAAAATTGTATGTATATTAATTTTGAAAATTTTCAAACGAATTAAATTTTTACATTATTAATACCAAAGCCCACTTATGAGGTCTATGTAAGGGAAACTTATTATAAAAAAAATTCGAGAATATAGTTGTCAAAATCTTTATGAAAAACGTAAAGAAAAATTTTTTTCTATTTTTATATACATAGAGATTAACCAATCATCTTATCTCTCAAATGGCCCGTTGCATAGACCTTATTTAATGGGCCTAAATTAATAAAAGTATCATGCAAATACTTGGCCCGCCAAGGAAAAAAATTTGTAAGCTTCTGCCCAATAATGGTATATTCGGATATGTATACAACTTATCTGCTTTCTCAGGCCAATCCATAAATTACTGCATCTTTAACAAATATCAAATACAACTGTGAATGAACACTTAACCTTCCAACTAAATTTTATATCCTTCACATGATATCCTGATGCCAGGTTTAAGAGATTAATTTTATTTCAAACCACTTTTAGAACATTAATGCTGCAGCAAATATTTATTTATTATTTATTTGAACTTTTAGAAAATATATGTTCGAGTAGGAACATTCGTAGCATCCCACAAACAAGCTTAAGATCTCCTTGCAATATTACTATGGTTTTAAAGTATTTGAAAAACGCCATCAAAGCATCTTGTGCAGGTCTCTAGTAAATTTAGAGATATGGCAAAATTGTTACTCTTGAAAGGAGCCTGCATGGGTGCTAAAGTTGAGCAGTGAAATAATATTGTTAAATCAGAGGTGGACAAACAAATACTATTACAATTATATATTGATGTTACAGGGTAGCAAAACACGCAGTGAAAATTGTTGGTTTAATATTTGAACGTGGAAAAAAATTTTAAACATTCTATAGATAATGATTGCTGTTAAATTTATAATAAATAAAATTATAAACATTTCAATATTCTATTGTTTGTTGTTGGCTTACCTAGGTACATGCCTGCATTTCATTGGCGCTAACCAAATCATCAGTATCCTTTTAGCCAAATCATGATTGAAAGCATTCAAAGCTCGCATACTTATGCCACAGACTACAAACACTATATGTGAATTCAAACAGAACTCATATTTTTCTATTTGTAATCAACAAAAACACAAAAGTATAAATAGCTTTAGAAAGCTTTTGTACAATCACAACACAACAAACAATTATAATTGACTTGCGTCTTTTTGTTTTTTCTTTTTACGCCTTTATACAATTAATCGCCCTTTGGGTGATAATGAAAGTATTTATAAGGCAATGAAAAAACAAATAAATGGTTATTTTGGAGAATATCTCGAATAACGAATTTGATAAATAAAATTATAAACAATATTGAAATTTATTATTTGGAGGATTCTCCCCAACTAATCTTTAGAAACAATTAGCTTTTGCAAAATGCATTGAAAAAATGAAAAAATGTTTGTTGTGGCTTTAGCTCTTCATATGCCGACATTTTATTAGTTGCTAAAGCCAAATCGTCAGTGAAGTTTAAGCAGTTTGAAAACATTCAACCTCGGATGTTTATGTCACATAAATCAAATACAATATGAGAATTCAATAGATTCACGTTGATTAAATTGTTTGTTGTGTTGTTTGCATAGAAACATTCTAAACCTACTATGATTATGTATTTGTTGTGATTCATATGCAATATTGAATTCTCATATTGTATTTGATTTATGTGGCATAAACATCCGAGTTTGAATGTTTTCAAACTGCTTAAACTTCACTGACGATTTGGTTTTAGCAACCAATAAAATGTCGGCATATGAAGAGCTAAAGCCGCAACAAACATTTTTTCATTATAAACAAATTTTTACATTGTGAGTTTAACATGTAATTAAAAAATCAAATTCCCATTATTAATTAAACATTTTCAAAATTTTGCACAACAACTCTTACTTCAACGAAACTCGAATGGCAACGAATTGCATTCTCTTTGTTGAAATTTTAAGCAAATTAAACGCCAAATATTCCTCATATCGTAATTAACATTAGGAATTTTGTAATGTACATGTGTCGACGTATTATGCACACGTGCATTGGAAAGCGGAAATTTTGATATCACTGAATTGAACAGCTATGCCCAAATTTATGTGTTTGTCCTGTCATTTTTCAAATAAACAGATAACTGCAAGTACATTTACTTACGAGTATGAATTACAATAATTTTCGACATTTGACATGTGTTGTCGAAAACAAAAAGCTTTGAAAATTTCTATCAAACTGTTAAAATAAGACAATTAATAGGAAAATAAAGAAAAATATTAAGATTTATTTTTCAATTGCCAACATTGTACTTCACCCGCAAACAGGGAAATGACTCGTCATGAAATATTGCCACTATCTAAAACATAAATGTATGTACATGTGGACAAAACAATAGGCCAATTCATAATATTATGCGAAATGTCATCACCTTAGCATTTAGAAAATTTTTTAATATATTTTACCCTACAGTAACAAAATATGTATGTATATATGTAGATTTCGACTGGTTAGTTACACCTCTGCAAATAAGGCAATAACCAAAAACTATGGCAATTGGGAACTAACAGCTGACACCTGACAATGAAAAATGGAATAAAATCAAATAATTAAAATATGTACAATTAGAACTTTAAAAACTTGTAAAACTGAGTAAGACAATGTCTAGTTCACTAGAATACAATTTTTATAATAACTTTGTAAAAGTCAAGTCGAATTCGCACCTAGTGTAAACTCACCAGCACAACAAATACAATACTCTTTTTCCAGAATGTCAAAAACAGCAGACTAAATAAACTAATAATCAAAACAAATCAAGAAATTTTGACATTAACCAATGAAAAAATTAATAAATATATCATCAGCTGTGCTGTCAATTGCAATTATTATGAATTCGCTTTGGTAAATATATACCCGCACATAAATATTTCTATTTTTGACAATCGTGTTTAGAAATTCACCAAAAAAAAGGAAAACTAATGGAAAATGTTTACAACTGTACAATTTTTCAACCTCATGTACACAAGATTGAATTGGTTTAATACGAGCATAAAATTTAAGAAAAGCAAGAGGTACTAAACTAAAGTATAAAATAATATTAAATATTTTTAAAGCATGTTTTAATAAAGCATTGTAGTACTATTATAAAAAAATTCTTATTTATTAAAATGAAACATTATTAAAACAACCCAATTTCATTTTATATAGAGTTAATTTTTATATCTGACAATATAGCAATGAGCTCTGACTGTTTGACGTTATTATACCAACAACAAAAGAGCTTTTTTTTGAGAAGAATAAAAAGTATTTAAGAAAATATAAATAAAATAAATAACAAATAAGACTTAATTGCAACACATACGAATTCGTGAATAAATTTTTGACTGTTTGCATGTATAAAAAAATGATGCCATTTAAAAAAACACATTTATTTGCATACAAAAGCCAAGTGAAATAATAATAAGTGTCAACAAAATTTTAATAAAATATAAATTATAATGAAAAAAAAAAAATAAATAAATTCAACAGAATATTGGGAAAAATATATGAAGTAGAGTCCGGAATTCTTATACATATGTATATACATATTTCTTCAAGTGTCCTTTAAATTAGTTTTTTTCCATACATGTATGTATGTATATTATTTTATAAAATATTTCATTTATATTTACATATTTACATAAAAAATATGAAGAGTCATGACTGAAAACTTCCCAACTGTCAACAAAAAAAATTTTAAGTTGAGTTTTGTACATCACACTGTTTGTTGTTCTTTGGCATTCTTATCTCAAGTTCTTAATAAACCATCAGTAACATCGTTGACAAGTCATCAGCAACATTGTTGGCATCTTCATCAGTAGCAATTATATCGACATTAATAAGCTGTCATATTTTTTTATTTACATCCATACTTAAAGACTTTATTATAATTATTCAAATGCATACACCCACTTATGCATGTAAGTGTAATTTGCCTTTGCGTATTTATTTCAGTTACGTTTTTCATTTAAAATGAACATAATAGTTACGCTTCTTTAGCTTAGTCCTTTTCTCCATTATGTTTAATATGTCTACATCCTTTTGCCCACCCTTTTTGTACTGGTAATAATAATTAGCCCGATATCATTGGTTTTACTAATTTCTGTTTATTGCGGTATATAATCCCATGAAAATTCCTAAATCTGGGCAAATGTCCTAAGTAGAGCATTTTTCCATTTTGTAGGTTAAATTTTCAGCTGTATGATATATTTTTAATTTCAATTGTCAACACAGAAAATTTCATACGATTTCTTATAATATTTTTTATTCCAATTGGTTCACTTTATTAATTCCTGTCGTTCCTATAAGGAGCATACTAACATAACTAGTCGTAACTAGTTCGTTCCATTCGGATCTGTGGGATGCAATGGTTTTAGTTTCCCTCCAGCTTTATATGAACTTGCGTCAATACCTCATCAATCTCCTGCTGCCATGCATGAGCAGGTCGGTTGTCATTTATTTCTGCTTTCCTGGCGATTCCATTCAATTACCTGCTTGGCAATATCATTATCATCTTTACGAAAAATGTGACCCATTCACTACCATTTGCGTTTACATATTTCTGTTTGTATTGGAATCTGTTAAGTTGTTTCCCAAAGTCGAGAGTTAGAGATTGTATTTAGTCCATATATTTTAAGAAGTCTTCGAAGACAATTACTGGTAATTTGCTTGCATAGATTGAACATCAGAGCTGGCGGCATCCATGTTTCACAACCATATGTGGTAGTAGAACTGACTTTACGTTGGAGTTAAAGATTTTGAGCGCCGTTCTTTGTGAAATATTGAACGATTTCCACATGTTAATCAACATTCCAAATGCTTGCCTTGCTTTCTGTACACGTATCGAAATATATGCGCTGGAGCCTCCCTACTCAAGTTGTGTGCCATCAATGTGAAGAGGGGTATTATTTTCGGTAAAAATTGGCATTATTTTAGTTTTACCGATGTTTATTTCTAGACCAGCAGTGAGGGCATGATCGACAATGTAGCGCAACTTGTGTTCTATATCAGCACGTTGAATGTGTGAAGGTCCCACACAATTCCATTCCTTGATGTTGTAGCTTGTTGCATAATGACATCTAGCACAATATTAAAGAAATGTGGCGAGAGCACACATCCCTGGCGGACTCCTTTGCCGATGTTTATCTTATCAGAGATTTCACTTGCATGAAATATACTGCATAAAATGTAGTGGAGATCTCCATTCAACGGAGACTGTTGACATGGTCAACACAAGATTTTCCAAGGCGGAAACCGAATTGTTCTCTTCTCATACCAGAAAAGATTGTATCACAAAGCCTTTTCTTGATGATGTGGCAATAACTTTTACCTTATATTGGCAAATACATAAAGTTTCATGCAACAAATTTCAAAATGAAAAAATGCTTAGTGTAAATGCAGTCTTATTGCCTTATTTTTGCCCTATGAAACGTTTATAAAATTAATTTTGTATGGAATTTTTTTTAAAAGACTTCTGTATATCAAAAATAATATTTATGAATAATGCCGGAAGTCCAAAGTTTTGAATTAATGTACAAAAATAATCATAAATAAATTTTAGCTCAAATTTTGTGAGAATTTTCTACGCTGCACTAGAATTAGTGAAGAAGAAAAATTTCTTTTAAATTGAAGATTTCTTTTTTTGAACTAAAGTGATTTAGTTTTTTTTTAATATTCATGAAAACTGCAAATTTTTTTTTGTTACATCTTCACACTTATCACGAGAGCCTTTAATATTAAATCAAAAAAGTTGGTCAATTCTGTATAGTTTCTGGAAGATATTTTAATTAAAATTTTTGAATGCCTACTGCCCGCGTCACTTTATGGGAATGTGTTTTGTATAGTAAAACTGATGAAAAGCTTTGGACGACAAAATTTTTGCTGTCCGTTATAATAGCTTTCACTGTATATGGATATGTATTTAATCTGAAGTTACTGTATGAGTTCTACCCAAGTCTAAGACTTAATGATGAAGAAAAAGCTACTCACGGTACCATCTCTAACTGAAAGTACCAAAACAATGCAAAAGTAATGAAATAATCCAGATGCAACATATTCAATATATTTCATGTAAATTTAACCTTAATGAAAATGAACAAGCTGCAACAAGATGCACAAAAAATTAATTTTTTTTGTAGACATTAAAAATTGTATACATATATTGAATAACAAGTTCCCACTACTGACACAAAAACAGATGACTTGTGCCTCGAGCTGAAAATCTGAAGTTGATAGATAAAGTACAATTAAAAATAAATCAAAGGATTATCTAGAAGTAACTTAATAATGTTGTAGTTGCTTTTTCGTTTTGTTAATATGGCCATATATAGCAAATGCATGTGTGTAAGTAATGGGTGGCAGAAGTTATAAATTAATTATGGTGGCATACAACTAGATACAGTTCCACTAATGTTTATCAGTTTTTTCCTTCCAGAGACGACGCCACCACAATCTCGGTTAGTTGTTGCCACAGTGTACACATACAAACTTCCTCAGCTAAATAAAGTTCCTTTTCTTTTGCAACGTCTTCTACTAGTGCAACTTCTTTGTTTGTTTGGAGTAAAATGATCTTGATGTGGGTTTTGGTTTTTGGCAAATTGTTCTGTAAAGCTCTTGAGCAATACAAACATACTCGTAACAACAAAGTAACCAAGAAAGACATTAAATCAAAGAAAAATCTTCAATATCATCGTCATCGTCATCTGGAAATTAGTAACAATACAACAGCAGCCAAAATCAATGGTTGGGCAAATCACAAAGATATTTTATATACAGTAAAGCAAAAACAACAATACTATACAGAGATACAATATAAAAAAAAATTAACAATGGCGACGACCAAAAACAAAGTACAGAGAGTGCAGCAACTATTTCAGCCAACCAACAACCGCAGATAACAACAGTAGCATCAGAGTCAATTGAAGACGTGGAAGCGACAACAATAGAAGCGATGCTATAATTGAAACAACTTTTGCAATCAATTGCAACACTCTCTATCCCTAGCAACAACAAACAGTTTTTTAAATATGTACATACGTACATACATACGTATAGTACATAACTCCACTAACAATAAGGAAGAAAATGAAATGCTTTCTTTAGCCAGCTTTTGACTTTTAACAAAGAGAACACTAAGTGTCAAAATTGCTATTGCCAGAAAGCTATGGACCAACCGCGCACGAGGAGCAAGCGAATAAGCTGATTCAAAATTTATTGCCTTCTTCTAAAAGTCGTAGCGAATTTTCTCAATATGAATTGATTTTTTTTTTAATATTTTTTCTAAAAATATTTCACTCATCGTAAAAGAAAATTCTTATTGAAGAATTATCCGTCTTGATTATTAACAAAATGTTATATAATTTTGTATTATGTGTACTATGTATATATGTATTTGTGATTAATTAAAATTAGTTTTATTGCATTTTCATCACACAGCTAAGAAAATACTTAAAAATTCTTTTTATTTATTTATATTTTTATATTCTTAAAAGTATTGCTCGAACAAATGATACAAAATTTCCAAACACAGTCGTGAGCAAAAGTAATAATACGAGTGTGCGCTTTTGACCGAATTGAAACAGCAAGAGCTATTTCCTTATAGATAGTGTCCCCAGATTCATGAAGGATTTCAATGTAATATTTGGTTCCTCTTAAAATTATTGGAACATAAAATACAATAGAACAACAGATGTGGCAAATGATGGTGGAACTATTTGTCGAAAATTTGTCCGTAATTATTTTGTACATATAAACTTCGTTTGTCCCTCTTAAATTTCTAATCATTGAAACGAAAGATTACAAAATCGACAAAAATCTCCACATGTTGTACAGGTTGTCACACCGTCTTTTTTTTAATGAAGAGAGTATTCGGTTATCGTTCATGTTCCTGAACTTTCACCAACACAGTCACGCCACACTTCAACATTTTCATTTCACTCTGCTCTCTTCTCAGTCGTCGAAGTGATATTCTCTATCTAGTCATTTTGTAAAGAATTTGCGAAGCCAACCATCAATTGTTATTGGAGTACTCGTACTTGTATCCCCGAATTTTCAGCTGTCAAATCGTTTCTTTAACACAAAACGCAGGGAAATTCAAACGTTGCATTTGGCAACAACTTTTATAAATACATAAATAAAGATAATTCTGAAATCAATACGAGGATGGGCTGGCTTTAGACAAATCTCTTGTTTAATATTCAGTCACTGATGAAGTCATTAAATCACGTGGCTGAGCAGAATAACCAAATTAGAAAAAAACTTTATTATTGAAATTTGTTTCCGTTGTATAAAACGTTGTATGCTGCTGTTCGGTACAGCTGAAGTGTGCTCTTCAATGTTTGGTGTCCAAATTAGTCACATCTGCTTTAATATATGTATATAACCATCTAACAGCCACATGATTTTTAAAGGGGCACCAAATCAGAGGAGAATCTTGCCACTGTTCGTGAAAGTACTGAGGATAGAACCTGATTCCTGGTTATGCAGAAGAGCCCTCGAATCTAATGAGATGAACGCTGAACATGACGAAGGATATTCTTTATGAACGTTTTGACACTATATCGTCCATATCATGGCCTCTACTCCAGCCATATTTCTTATTGAACATCAAAGACAATTGAACGCAAAAGTGCAACTACAGCATCTTTTCTTGGGCAATATTTTTGAAATTTTTATTCCTTTAAAAGAAATAAAAGACAGAAACCAATTTTTCTTTTTCGGTTCGATTTCTTGTAGCCCATGCTATCAAAGGTATCCAAACAATTGCTATGAAAGCTTTCCATAGGCTGACATTTGCATTAATAGTCAAAAGAAATAAGAATTTATTTCTTTTATCGTAGGGTATGTGCCATAATAAAACTAAAAAATTTTGGAATTTTGAAGGGGTAATATTTTTTCCTTTTAGAACTTTATAATGTAGATTGCTTCGATCTAAGCCCTTCCTTGCAATTCTTAAGTAATTTTAATTAAAAATATTGCAATAAATGCCAAAAAATTTTCAAATTCTTTCAATGAACATAATTTTTCTTTATGTGTTCGAGTGTTCAAAACTCCTTAGACTCCATTAAAGAATAAATAAAACAATGCAAGAATAATAATATTTATTTCTCAGTTTCTTATCTGGTACTAACAATAAAATTAGTCCATAAGAGACGCTTTAAGCTGATAATATATGGAAAATAGAAAAAAAAGGCATAAGTAGGAAAAGCTTTGGCAGGGAATACAAACCTTGTTCGTAACTAAAAAATATTACTTGTTCTCGGATTCTTCTTCCAATAAATCTTAGTCTAAATAGTAATGATGTTTCAACATAAATCTTGCCATATGGTAGACTCGGCTGCTCTCCCAACTAGTAGTCAGAAATTAAAAATTAAAAGCATAGAGTCTGATAAGATTGAATTTTAGGCCCATAAGGAAAAATTATGTTCATTCGTCCAGTTATACTAAAAAAATACACTCAACTGTGTAAAATAGTTTCATTACTTGAACAAAGAGGCATATACCACGTTTATACGCACGTCTTATTTGCAAATGGAACTATTTGCAAATAACTAATTCACTGTTTATACGGGAAATTGCATACAGAACTTATGTTACTATTAGTGATGCCATGTGACGAAAATATGATTGTTTGGTAAGTAAAACACAAAAAACGTTCATGAAGTGGCAACGTCTTACTTTTTATTTGCAAATAGTGTCGTTATTCACGACTTGTTAAGTGAGTTAATAAGTTACAATAAAAAAGTTATACGGCAACATTCTTCTTTTTTATTTGCAAATAAGACGTGCGTATAAACGTAGTAATAGACTGCTTCATTCACCTCTGCTCTTCACTGTAAATCAATATCATTAGAATTTTTACACGTTGTACTAAAATAATTACACTGTAGTATGTAATACGTTCAATATTTCAAGAGAAGATTTTTACTAGGAAGTAGGAACAGAAACATAAAAATTGTCTCAAAATACATAAAGTTTACCTACACATCGCTAACGGTTTGAAAAAAAGAAAACTATATTATATACATACATATGTAAAACTATATTATATACTATATATAAATGAATGTTCAAATGCGAAAAATACATCAACGAGGAAGCGAAATGCGAGCAGCCCGGCAATCGGACTAAAACAAACAAAACTATAAAAATACAATCAACCCATCGTTATCATGTTTTGAACGATAGTCTCTTATTGCTTGGATTTTATACACACTCGTACATATAATTACATATGTGAGTATGTGCAAATTTATTTAGTTGCATTTATTTATAATTTCAAAGTATGATAGATAGATACGTCTGCTATAAGGAATGCAACTACACACAATAAATAACAAGAAAAAAATTTTAACAAATTAACACGCTGATGCATAAATCGCATCTGCAACGATTATGTAGAAGGTCGTTAAGAATTTGGAGGAACAAAGTAGCTATTGATCGTTGCAGTATAATGATGGTAACGTTCGTGGTTTGTTTGGTAAACTGACTATTTAGCCAGCAGTGGAGCTAAATAAGCTTAATTGGACCAGAGTCTTACTTTGGCATATCAAGAAATTATATAAAAGAAAACAGCAGATTGTGGATCGTTGGCAAGCTATATCCGGTCTCAAGCAGGCAAGGCCATTTATAAAGTTGGCACGGTACATATCTTAAAATTTACTTCCACTGTACAATGGATGATCTTAGAATTCTAACGCTGTTGTTTACGAAACACTGTGTACTCAGATGCCATCAGTACATAATATAGAAAACTCTCCAGATCAAACTATTCAGATTGTTTGGAGCTCGCAGAAGGAAGGCTAGGGCTCCTTGGAGCAAACATGTTGACTTCATGGATCTCACATAGATCTGCTGGCTTCAACAATAACATAAGTCTGTCACACAAAAGATCCCACGGGTCGTAAAACATTGGGCTGCCTCGATAATAATTGTAATAATAATAATGTATATTTGATATTGTTTTTGAAGCGTATTTTATGTAAATACCTAAGTATCTAGTTGCTGTTATTACTATAACACAACGAAAATATTATGTTATTGTAAGCAAGGAAATATTAAGTCCTAGGATTCTTTGAAGATAAATTTTCCAACGAACTGTTGTGTTTTAAACATTTAATTGTATCTGCAAATACATATGTATGTACATATATGTACATATATGTACATATGTATTCACCTATGTAAGTCATAATTTTAGTTTTCTTTCTTCTCTCATCTGCTGTTTGTTGAGTATTTATATCTGATCTCTAATTATATAAACAATAAACACTTGTTTCTTCCGTTCTATTAAAACCAAATTATACTTTACAACAAACAAAGGAAAAACTATTTTAAGAGCAAAAATACAACAAATCTCTAAACAAAGAAATGGATTAAGAAAAAACATAAAATAAAGACAAAACAAAGAAACCCTAGAGGCGGCCGGTTATTGAATTGAACAACTACAAGTTCATCAAACAAACCCACGAGAAACATACAAATACATAAGTACATACCACATACATACATATAAGTACATATATGTTGTATGTACATAAGCATATATGTATGTATGAACGAGTATATTTGTAAATACATATGTACATATACTCGTATACTATGTACATATGTATGTATGTATGTATGTACATCCAACTGACAGAAAGAAAATCGGAGCTTTAGGCAAAATCCTCGTGCAAGAGGAGTTTAAAAAAATATGTACAACAAATATTAGCACATTGAACATAAAATGCAAAAATATATGCAGCAGAATGCAGTTAACGCTGCCGCCAACTCCTATTGCTAAACTTAAATTTATAATGAGAGTCACAGATACTAGTTGTTCTCTCCCTCTATCTCGCTCTCTATCTCTCACTCAATCAGAATGGGCCTATTGCACAGCATTTTTATACATAATTGCAATGCATTACAACACAAACAAAACACAACAAAAATACCATCATAACCGGCATTGTTAACAAAACAAAATAAGCCCACCACTAACTAACCTGTATAATTGTCAGGTAAAATCAAATACATACAACAAAAAGATCATAAAAAAATTAAGATACATACATGAAGAACAAGAGTTTCAAAGTATAAACAAAGAAACAAAAACAGAGAGAAAAAACTATTTTTCGTGGAGCATTTTTTACATAAAGAAAACCAACATAATCGGCTGGTGATGTTGTTTTTGTTTATGGTGATTTCTAAAACCAGGCATGGAAAATTAATATTTTGAAATGTTCAGTACAATTGCAAATTGTATATACTTTTATGACATAAAGAGCAGTGTGGGTGAGTGTGTTTTAACTTGCGATTAGGCATCCTCGTGACACAATATTGCGATCACGTGCTATAACGTTAAAGAGTACAATTTATAACACATTACGAAGAGAACACAACTCGTAAGAAAAACAATAACAAATTTTAAGTTTATTAAATCAAAATCAGCTTAAGTTTTTTTATGTGTTATTTTGATTTTCGTAAACAAAAAAAAATTATTATGAAAACCCATTATGAATTAGGTCCCAAAATTCATGCACTCTCACGTCAAAATTAATGAATCATTGCTATAATGTCTACAAGTACATATAACATGCTATGCCAATGCCTATATGGGATTTAAAAAGCAAGTAAAGTACAAATCAAATTTTATAAAACTTTGGAAATAAGTTAAAATAATAAAAATTACTTATTCTATGCACATATTATTCTATGCTATATAGTTTTTTTATACTTGTTGTAGTTCCTCTATTTCACCTTCTAAATGAACCTTCATCACTTAAACAGTCCAACAACAACTAATGACAGACACACTAGTGTAGATCAGTGAAATTTATGATGTTGATGACTTGTTTTGAACAGGGATCGAACGCACGTTCTCAATCATAATTTTTTTTGTTGCAATGCACTAACTACTTTAGCCATCAGCACTTTGATCCACCTCGAACATATAACTCTTTACATAGAACTGAATATTAAACTAAACCAAACAAAATTGAAAGCAGGCTTAACTTAATTGGATTATTGGAAAACTATGCACATATGTATATGCTTTCATACATAAACCAAAGTTGTGTTTGTGAGTAGAAAAATGCCTAAATACCATTATTTTTCATATAGCACACTTTTTGCAAACCTTACAGAAAAGGACCTTAAAGTTTTCAATTTACACAGCAAGTTTTAAAAAATATTTTCATCTCTCAAAAATTGAATATACATATGTATGTATATATTAACAAAATATGTATATGAAATGAATAATTCATATTTCAGGCATTTTCAGTTATGGACGAATTTTATATTTCTTGCGAATCAAAAATAGCATAAAGTTTTATGCAATTCTCGCTTTATCTGTCAAATATGATATATGATATTAAAAACTCACAACTAAAGATTAAATTTTTTTTCTAAACCAAATGAGAATTGGTTTAAAAAACAATTATATTGCTTAAAAAAATAAAACTGTAATTTGAGCTAAATCTTTCAATAGATAATAAACATAGAAATGTGATATGTTTCAGTTTGAAACAGGTTATGTATTACGTCACGGGTATGCTGAAAAAATAGAATAGTATCGAATTGTCCATAGCTGGGTGAAACCCCAAACAAATAAAACAATAACAACTGCAGTAATATCAAAATCAAGCCAAGCAAGTTGTTGTTCTCATGTTTGAGAAAAAAAAAGAAAACAACAAGGTATTTATGTATAGTTGCTCAGCAGCACTAAGACGTCATTCTGCAAAAACAATGGATTTACGAAGGCAATCTAAAAATTAATAAAACACTATAATGCCCATGAAGATATATATATGTATACCTGCAAAATTGAGAGAATGTTTATACTCTTTGTTTATAAGGTACAAGTTTAACATTTATAATGAATATTTACATGAATTGTACATTAGGTTAATATAGAAATGTATCTCTGGTGATTAGAATGAATTAAGAATTATGAGGCGTATTTGTGGAAATCATTTTCAATCAAGCGAGAATCGATGAGTATATAACATCTTTATCATGGGTTAGTTTAGAAGAGAAGAATTTCAACTTTTATGTTTCATGAAAATACGAGTCTGTTCAACAGAAAAGCTGCATTTTGAAATTTCTCGGGTAACTGCATTCGATTAGCGATTCTTTTTATGTTGACACACTTGTCTCGAACATATGTTGTTAGTTTAGTGTGTGTGTGTGTGTGTGTAGTTTGTTAGTTAGTTTGTTTGTGAGAGACATAACAGTTAGATGTGTTTTGCTTTTTCGGCGGTTATCTGCTGTGGAAAAAATGGATCAAAGAATTTGCATCAAATTTGAGAGTGGCATATGGTGATTGTACTCTGAGTCACAAAATTTTTAAAAGTGGTACAAGTTTTTAAAGAAAGTCGAGATGATGTGAATCACGACGCTCGTCCTGGAAACTCTATCACATAATAAAGCGATAAATTGTTATGGAGAATCGTTGCAGAGGATGTCGGCATATCGGTTGGCTCATGCCATATAATTTTTTCGCAAATTTTGGGCATGAAGCGTGTGGCAGCGAAGCTCGTTTCAAAATTGTTGAATTTTTAGCAAAAAACCGTCGCAGGGGGATTCGCTCAGGAAATGTTGAATGGCATTAACGACGATCCAGATTTGCTTAAAAGGGTCATAACTAGTGACGAATCATGGGTATATGGTTATGACATCGAAGGAGAGCCACCACCAAAAAAATCGACAACTTCGATTAAATGTCAAAGTTCTGCTCACTGTTTTCTTCGATTACCGTAGCGTAGTGCATCATGAGTTCTTCCCACATGGTTTTAGGATTAATAAGGAGTATTATCTTGAATTTATGAGCCGCTTGCAAGAAGCAATACGAAAGAATCATCGGAGTTGTGGAAAAACAATTCATGGTTTCTGCATTACCAGATATGGCAGTCACATTTTATTATGGAAGTATATTTGTATGTGTCCATATTTTTGGAATAAAATAAAATTAAATAACCAAACAGTGTAGCATGTAAGCTCAGATGATTTCTCAATTTTGTACTTCAACTTGACTCAGATCTTATAGTACTTTTAGGACTACTCTCATAAGTAACTCATACATTCAAGTTGGTGACAGCATTGAAAAAGTATATTATATGCTGAATAGAGAGGGTGATGGCAGCATAATGGAGGTTGCTGACTTGAATGTTTACAAAGCTTGACTTGAACTTGTTTTGATTTTTATGTTTTACTCTTTGCAATGGAAGATAGAGTTTCAAGACACCAAAAAAAGGGAAGAATAAGAAAACAAAGCTTAATTATAAGCGTCAAAAGTATGAAATGGAACCTAAGTTTGTTCTGTAATGTTTTGTAACTGTAATGAAAACAATTAAAAACAATTTTGTTTGAATAAATTAAAATTGAAGTTCACGAAACAGCTAAATAGCGTCATATTTTCACTTGCCTTGTAATTGTAATTATAGATTTCTTTGGTATATTTCGCCAAAATGAGAATATACACACATATTTTGTTCCACATACTACATACATAAGTATGTATGTACGAGTATGTAAATAAGTATGTATGCACTCGCGAATATATTTACTTATGTTTAAAAAGTACAGCAATACGAAAAATATATTGCAAAACCCTGTACAACCAACAAGTATATAAACGCAAAAATACAAAAACAGAATCAATGCTGATTGTATGTATAAAAAAGGAAACGTGGCAGCGAACAAACAGCAAATATAAGAGCCAAAAATATTAATGAAACTACAATGTATGTATGTACATATGTATCTACAAATGTATGTATATGTGTAAAATTTTTAATCTTGAAGAACTTGAATTTGGTTGTTCATTAAAAGGGTTAATTGCAAAAAACTCTATTATTATATTAGTGATGCGAAACTATTGATATCGCTACTAGTAATAACGAGCAAAGACTTTCGATTGCAGCAATTCAGAGTCTTAGATGGGAATCGAACTCCCAACCTCAATTTCACTAATTTTTCTTTTGTTAATTCATTTTATTTTTTATTTCTTGAAAAATAATACAACTCCGAGTCATAATCATTTATTTTGTCGCAACTGTCAGTATGACGTTAGCAAAATACATAAAAATAGTTTAGTTTCAATATTTCTTTTATCAGCGAATAAAAAAATTTGCATGCTACAAATTTAATGAAATCGTGCATATTACATACATATGTATGTAAATCTAGTCTTGGTTTATAAATTTTATCAAATATTTGTAATAAGTTTAAAGAACAGAATATATAAGTATATGTACAAATATTTTACATCCTAATAATACAACCCAAAGGTGTGGTGATTGTGGGAAATAATAAATTAAGAAGCGAAATTTGACTTGGATCTGAATTGCTTTTAAATAAAAAAAACAAAATGTGTTTATATGAAATAAAATGGAATTATTCAGTTTATGCTTTTCTCCACGTTTTCTTCCAGTTAAAACAACTCTTTAGATGAAGTTTTTTGTTACTATTAGTCTATTAAATTTATTACTATGGATGAACATTTACTTATTTCGATTGTGTGGGCCAAATAAAATAGCAAAATGGAAAATGGAATCGTAATAAACTCTTTCGCCAAAGAATTATGTAAGAATTCTGAAAGAAGTCCTAGAGATACATATTCCAAAAGAAAAAATATTAATACAGAATTAGACATTAGGTCTGTTTGTTTACGTGATATTTTGTAACAAATTGTGCAAAATGTTACTGGATGTTGTTCGTTTACTTTCTCCAGCAAGAAAATTTATTTAAATTGGGAGAAAGAGAGTCAGAAAATTGACATTTGAATAACTGAGAACTTGCAAAATCTTGCTGGAGAAATTTTGTTCAGTAAAATTTTACAAGATAGAACAGATGTTTTGACTGTTTCTTCTTACCAATTAAAAAGTAAACCAAAAAGTTTTATTTGTGAAATATTTTGCAAAAAGTTTTCAAAGTAATAAAAAAACAAACAAAAATATAATTGTATTTGTTAAAATATTTTAAATTGAAATAAAAATAGGTGATTACTTTATACAAACAATGGAAGAGTAAGTAAAAGTTAAATTTGCGTTCATTATTTAAAAACTGTACTTACAGATAGGTTTTTGGCAAAAATATGTATGTATGTATTTATGTATTCGCACTAGAAACCACAAAAACTTGAATTGAAGCTATAAATATTTATTTATTTATTGAAAACTTTATTTTTAACACATATGAACATATTGAAATAGCATTACTCATCAGCTGTTCAGCAAAATATCTGGTAAAATCTTGCAAAATGCTGTTCGCGTACTTTTTTACAAATTTTTATAATTGAGAGCAATTGAGAGTACATTTGGTTATTTTCTCTATCACGAAGCTGCTGGATAAATATTGCTGGAAAAGTAAAGAAACAGACCTATTTCTTAAGTATTCGAGCCAGACACTTAGGATATTCAGTGTCAATTGTTATCGATGGTCTGATAAAATAAATTGCCAACAATATTTGATTCTGCTCATTCTCTGTGTTTTATTTTATCTAAATTTTATTTGAGAAATAACAAATACAAAATAAAGGGTGATTTTTTCAACTTTCTTTTTGCATGCAGATTATTGAATTTTATTATTAAAATTCATGTTCGGTTAAGAAAGTGCATCGTCCACTTTTTATCGGAAAATTGTGTTCACAGACGAAGCTCATTTCTGATTGAATGGATGCGTAAACAAGCGAAATTTGGTGTGAAGAGTACTTTGGTGCGGATTATGCGCCGGTGGCATCATCAAAGACAACGAAGGCAGGAACGTTACTGTGAATGGCGAGCGCTACCGTGTGATGATTATAATTTTTTTGCCCGAAATAGAAGAGCTGGACTTGGATGACATGTGGTTTCAACAATACGCTGATACATGCCGCACAGCTCGCGAAACAATAGCGCAATTGAGAAGCGAGATTGGTGAACAGTTTATTTCACGCTTGGGGCCGGCCTAGATCGTGCGATTTAAGGCTTATGTCTATAGGGACATGTCCGTAACGGTTGACGCAATGGAAGCCAATATTGAAGAATTTATTCCTAAGATACCGGACGATATGTTCGAGAGAGTATGCCAAAATTGGAACCAGCGTATGAACCATTTGAGGCGTAGCCGCGGTCAACATTTACATGAAATCATCTTTAAACATGGAATTATATAGATCGTTATATCGACCCAAATAAAGATTTCATACATTTCTCTAAATGTTATATTTTTTATCAATTCCCAAAGCTCTTAAAAAATGACCCGTTACATACGAGTAGACATATTAAGAAATTTTTTACGAACTCATTAAAACTTTCTTAATTTTTAAGCAAATTAATTTTTTGTTATGTACATATTTCTCTTATAAAAAGGACGTGTAAAAATGCTAACAAGCAACATGAATGCCCAACAGATGGTTTTGAAGAGAGTGAACATTTCTAATAACAATTGATCAAATTTCAGACTACACAGATTTATCATATGAGGCTTCTCGGTAAGAAATTCTCGCTGGGTTCTGATTTGTTGTGAGCAAAGAATCTGAGTACTTGCTTTTTTGTTGCAGTGGTAGTTTGTAATGAGTATGCATATGGTGTGGGTATATAAAAATTTGCCGGTTCTATGCGTTGCAATAATGTAGTTTTTTTACTCAGCAAAGTTAAAAAATATTTGAAAATATTTTATTATATTATAAGTTTATTTATTTTTTATTTACACATGGTGTAGGCATTTCTAGACTACAATATTTTTATTTTCATTTTTTAGTTATTCGTATTAAAATGACGCTTTGATATTTCTAATATGTGTTTGTATGTGCATACTTGTACATATTTTACTTTAGTGTTTAAATTTCAATTATAGTATGTACAGTATTTTTCTGTTATGGCATATACTACATATAGTACAAGCATATTATGAATGTACATATACATATATTTTTGATTGTTGTTGTATTCTTGCGTTATTTTTTTTATTTAGGTATTTTTATGCCTCATATGTAAGTATATACCCAGTCAATAAAAGCCTGTGATCCGGTAGTAGTGAAAATTCGGATCTTTTTCAATGATTTTAACGTACGCTTGTTATTGCGAGATGTTCTCTTTTTCGGCTGCTGTTCATTGGATCTAATGTCATTTTGAAAACAATCAATATTTTTTGAAAGTACTTCATTCATTCAATTGCACAATGTATTTTATATGTATATAATACTGTATATCTTTTATTTTATTGACAAGCTTTAAGACTTTTTATAAAAAAAAATTTATTTAATTTAAAAATTTCGACGACTCTTTGGGGGTCTTCTTCAGGAATAATTTTTTTTTTCATTTGTTGTGACATTTTTTATAAAATTTTTTCCTAAAGAAGACGTGGCGTCGAAAAATTGAAATTAAATAAATTTGTTTTTTATAAAAAGGCCTAAGCTCGTTAATAAAATAAAAGATATATTAAAAAGGTTGAAAATATAGGGCTAATTAATATTATACTGTATATGAAAAATGTTTGTGAAGATAAATTTAAATTTAACTAGCACAGACAAAACCGTGTTTTTAGCAATGCCAATTTTAGAGTTAACAGAGCTCTGTTAAAGAGTTAATAGAAATCCCCAATTGGACCAGGATTATTTAGAAAGCAAAATATAGGAACTATGACAAAGACAAATGGGAAATATGCTCCAAGAGTTTCTTAATGAAATTGTAACAAGGCGGAAGGCTAAATATAGCGTATAGCAACAATAAAATTAGTTTAAAAAAGTGTGATTTCTTGAGAAGATTAGTGGCCATATTAGAGAAATGGAGACATGCTGGTACTACACACTATATAGAGATGGTAGTCCAGGGATTTCTTAAATGAAATATATTAGTAGGATATCTTAAATAATCTTGGATTATAATTAATGAATAATATATAATTAATAAATACAGTTTGAAAAAAAGGTTTTCTTTTAATTTCTGAAGAAGATTAGTGGACTGAGAAATTGGCATTGCTAAAACAAATATGGTTTTTGTCTCTGCTAGTTTCAAATTTAAATTTATCTTTACACAAAACAATTTAATATTGTTGTTTACGCTAATTGAGTTTTTTTTAAACAAATAGCAGAACACAACTCTCCAAAAGCAGCAGCTCAAAATTTAAATAATGGGTTACAGGATTTAAAGATAAATTTGTTTAAAATTTACTTATGGTGTTTTCCAAAATGTTAAGAAGATTGATTTTAAATTGAAGCAAAACAATTTATATTGGAAACAGTGAATCGTTTTTCCAGTACAATCACATTAAGTATACTCCATAGCCTGAATTTTGGTAGGGAATGAATAGGGGGAAAAAGTATTTTTGTATATTTTGAACCATTTGTTTTTTAAGATCAATGCAATGCGTCGTACGATTAACAAATGAGCATTTTCGCTTTTCTACGGCTCAATATTGCTCTCTTTATAGCAGAAGCGTACTCTTTTCAATTGATGTACATACATACTTATATTAAATTAATTAATTTATTTTAGATTTCAGACAAAAGGAAGAATACCTGAAATAATTTCATGAGAGCAGAGTATAAATCGTATTCATATTAAACAGACATTAAAAATAACCACCAAAAGCAAGCCTTTTTTAACTTGATACACAATATGAGAAGTCCTGAAGACGCTTCATTTATTTTAAAAGAAACAAACCCTTAATCCTTTTCAAAATTGCTGCAGTAGAACCAAAATATTTCTTGACACATGTAATAACACATGAAATACCTAGAGTAGAGCTAGAAGATATACCAGATAAAGGAAATACATATTATATAAATACATACATATACTTATGTATTGTATGTACAACAAATAATGAACTGAAACAGAATAAATTTTTGCCAACAGCACTTCACAGTAATTATTCGAAAAAGAAAAAATACATAAAAACACACCCCTAACCTCTGAATATTGGTTGTTTTTGGTGGAAAATAGATTTTTTTTCTTATTCTATTTCAATAATGTGCGTGGTGTTTTATTTTTCTATAGATTGAATGAACAAACGTAAGATTGTTCTTTAAAAATCTGGAAACACACAGGAATCATTCATTTATTCATCTAGAAGACCTGTTTTCAGAATAAATACTGAAGTATTAAGTCTTATGCGTTCTTTACTCACCACCATCAAAAAAAGTACGTGTATGCCTGTACATTAAATTTTTGACACATTAATTTGAATAAGTGTTTAGAAACGTATGACGTGTGATAATATAATATTGTCTAGAGAATATCTTCAATCGAAAGTCTTAGATTTGTTTCGTCAAGAAAGAAGGAGTTCGAAGTATGACTATATTTCTTTCATCCACCTTAAAGAAGATGATAAGCTAACCTCCCCCTATCAGGAAAGGGAAGGGCACTAATGGTATACAATATTCGAACCGTATGGGTGACAGTAGTAACCGTTACGTTGATGTTTTTATAGGATAGTTTAGCTAAGCAGCCCACATACATACATATGTACGTAGCAAGGACCCTTAGGAATAACCAGAGCACCATTATTTGTCTCACAGTTTAGCACAATCTAACAATTTGTTATATATAAATGTCCGATCATGCAACGTTGAATAATGATGTTAACTAGGAGTACAAACGATATTATTTTCGGCGATTAGGAAACGCTTAGGCCTATTGTTGCTGAGTCCTGCGTATCCTATAATTAGTGATTTTAGTTAATATTACTTAAGGTCGTACCTACATTTCGTTTCCTTGCATTCAGAGTGTTCATAGAAATGTCAACAGTGATTCAAGATGAGCCTCGGCTTTGCTAAGGTTCAAGTGTCCGCCTGAAACAAGGTATATTTGCCGAGGTTACAATCTTCAGAGAATATCCAAGATCCCATAAATATGTCGAGTAACCTGAGGGCGAAAGTAAAAAATGCTGAAAGAATACTCCCGATACATTTCATTTGCCTTTTGGAACCGTCCGTAAAAATAATTTTGTACTGTTCCAAATTTAAGAATTTTCCTTTCAATAATCCAGATTCGCTATCTCTAGTAAAATGGTTTGCGAAAATTCATGAAACGAAACATGTGGATCATTTGCATCTCCAGGCGTCGATAAAACTTCTAGTTAATTAGGTCATTGCGCCATGTGTCAATGATAACTACCAATCCGATCCAAGAAAACTGAATATTAGGTAAAGGGCCGTGATATGCAAAATACATTCGCTGCTTGCCTTTTGCTTAAACCTAAACATTAAGACTTGACTAGATATATGTATATCCAGCTATTTTAAATAGGAGACGATGTATTACTTTAAAAAAAAAAACCTAAAAATTAGATTATAACTTTGATCTTACGTCTCCTTTTATACATATACATATGTATACATATATACATATATACATACATAAAATGTACCTATACATATAATATTTCTAATGCTTCATACACTATGAGTACACCCATGATAAGAATAATATTATTATTTACTTTTCATTATATATTTTCTTAACTTGGAAACCCATACCTCTTACTATACACAAGCAATTGTGTTCATTTTTATTTACTTACTTATATAAATTTTTTTTAAACAATGGCAAATCTTGTTTAAGCTCACTTCCCCCACCTGAGTCGAGAGTTAAGCAACACTAGAGGAGGTATATGAAGTTGGCTAATAACGGTGGTAATGTTAGTAACAGTGATTGTACAGCGTTAACATTTTCAAAAGATTATATTATTAAAAACTTTTATTAAAGAAATTATTTTAGAAATTATGTTTATTTTTTTTTACTAACAGAAATCAAGCTTAAAACTTTAAAATATACTATGAAAGAATTTTATAACAAAAAATACAAAAGCCTCTAAATTTTTTTTGTATTATGTTGAATATTGTTATATGCGTTACATAGTGAATTCAAAATACAATTTTTGTATTTTCCTCAGCGGAAAAATATTATTTAATTAGCAAAAAATATAAATAATATTGAATTTTTTAATTTAATTTTTTATATATCTTATTTCATAAACGAGCTTTAGATCTTTTTATAAAAAACAAACAAACAAATTTATGTTATTCAATATTTCGACGCATCCTTTTTAATTTTTTTTCCTGAAGAAGACGTCTAAAGAGACGTCGAAATATTGAATAAAATATTTTTTTAAAGACCTAAAGCTCGTTCATGAAATAATGTATACGTGCATGTATTAAAACAAAAAGGTCGTAGAAATAGTGTTAATTAATTTATTTTTTTTTTTATTATATTTTTGTTTTAATTTTATTGATTATTCAATGAATAACAATTCTTCCTCAGAAGAAGATATCCAAAGGATATAAAAATATTGACACACAAATAAATGTATAAAACATTTATAAATTAAACGACCTTAATTTTATATTGCAGTCGTATTTTTTTGTTTTATCATCTTTAACAACCGTTCACACATGAAGATAACGCCGCGGCATTCACATCCTTTTATATGCCCAATACGTAGTGATATATGAATTAATAAGTAAATATGGTAAAATATACGTAATTATGCTAAACTACATACTAAATAAGCATGCTATATTATACGTTAATATATAAATATGCTAAAATATGTATTAATATGTAAATATGCTAAAATATGCATTAATATGTAAACATACTAAAATATGCATACGTATGCACTAAGTAAATATGCCAAAAATATGAATAAATATGCATTAATATGTGAATATGCTGGAAGTTGCGCTGATATGTAAGTATACACTGACATGCTAACACACACACACACACACACACACACACACACACACATATATATATATATATATATATATATATATATATATATATATATATATATATATATATATATATATATATATATATATACATATATATGTGGAAATATGCTAAAATATGCATTAATAAGTTTATATAAAAAATAGCCACAAATATGTATTAATAAGTATATGCAATTAGCAAATATGCCAGAATATGCATATACTAAAATATGCATAGATATGCTAAAATATGCATTATTGTGTAGATATTAGTATGTAAATATGCTAAGATATGCTTAAATATGCTAAAATCAACTAAAATACTAATAAATATGCTACCATAAGCTAAAAATAAGCATTCATATGTGTAAAAATGCTGATACAAGCTAAAATATTCTAAAATAAGCTAGAATATAAATTATAGCATATTTATGTACTTTTGCCATATTTATGCATAGTTTAGTATATTCACATATTTATGCATATTTTAGGAATGCGTTTTGTCAATTTTTTGAATATATTTTGAATTTGTCCATTCTGATTTGTGTAAGTACATACATATGTATGTATTTGTGAACTTTCTTCTGCATGCCGAACATCACGGGCGAACATGGCTGTTCGATGGCAGCACATTAGCGAAACATAAACATTAGCAGTGTCGAATTCATGTACGACGTACTTATGTTTTGTTCAATGATCATAAAAAGTTGACTGGAGGCCGCTAAATATATAAAAACATACAAATACTACCACAATGCTGGATGAGTGTTTTGAATGTTCATTGTGCCCTTAATTTTGTGCTGCTATAAAAGTCCAATGTGTGTTTAAGTCTATGCAGTAACCAAATGTATCAAATATGGATTTTAAATATTGTTATGCTGTATTTTTTTCATTATTTACAATGTTATTTATTAGTTTTTCTCTCATTGAGTCTTAAGAGTAAATTTTTCATATTAGAAATTAGGAAAAATATTAATAAACCTGCAAACCTGTTCAATCATAACGCAACGGCAACTATGATAGTACGCTTGATGACAAAAGACATCATAAGAGACGCAAAGAAGAGTTAACGAATATATTATATTATATATTATAAGGTGATAAGAAATTGTTTTAAAAATAACATGTGATTGATTAACACAAAGTTTAGAATATCTTCAAGCTTTTAGAAGGGAAGGAGGGCACAAATAAAATATAAAAAATTTACTTATAACCATATACACGTACATAGGTACAGCAAAAAAAAAAAAAAAAAAAAAAAAAACAAGATTACTACGTCATAAAAGTAAAATCTACACTTTGACAACCTGCCTAAACACACAAGTGACTACATTAAGGCACATTTATTGGTATATGCAAGGCGAATTGATTATACCTACAGAACGAAGGAGAGAATGCAACCGTCAAACTGATTTAAAAGTTTACGAAACAATTTTAATATGCTGGTATGATAGAGTTTGACAAATCAACTTCTCTATCGTCTGGTCTGTTAAATATACCATATTAATGGGCCATGGGCTATATTCGAATATTATCCACTTTTAGATAAATTAAACTTGCGCAATTATTGTGTTTTTAGGAGAGAGAGAGATAAGGTGAGTATAAGGGCGTATAGACTTGCCCGTACTGCGAAAGCTCGTATTGTTGTCTTATTCAAAAATTTTATACCTGAAGTTAGCTTTCTATTAATTTTATGTACTTTTAAAAATGTTCGATGCGGATATCTTTAAATTTTGTGCTCAATTCCTTTATTCATTATATAAAGCTTTTTACTTTTGCTATTTATTTAAATAATATAAAAAGCAATCATAAAATACAACACAATATCTATCTATTTATTTAAAAAAATGAGTATCATTTGGCGAAAGCCACATGACATGATCTTCGGGATCAATAACTCACCATAGTAAAGGGATTATGATTATCTAAATGTTTAAAATAGTTTTTAAACATTGATTTTTTTTAATCGCTGTTAAGTGGGCTTTCACAATAAAATTAAAAATAATTAGAATTTTATCAAAATGTTGCTAATAATAAATTCTGTTAATTTTATTTATATTTTTGCTATAAAAGTTTTTGTAAGAAAAGTGTCATGAAAAATTCATATCATTTTATTTCGAATAGGAACACAGCAAATCCAATAAGTATAGATATTAACATATTGAAATCGTTGGAAAAATTACTTAACTACACAAATTTCTTGCATAGAAAAAATCAAAAGTTTGTTGTGGCTTTAGCTCTTCATCTGCCGGCATTTCATTGGTTGCTAAAACCAAATCGTTAGTGAAGTTTAAGCAGTTTGAAAACATTGTTGGGGAGAACATCCCAAATAATGAATTTCAATATTAAGTACAAATTTCTTGGTTCTTGAAGATTGAAATACGATTTTCATTGATTTTGTCAGATGTTGAGAGCCTACGAGTATTATAGGCGTACAGCCTAGCCTAGGCCATTGTATAAGGAAAGTTTATCTTTCACACAATGTTGTCATTTTTTAAGTTGATATTATTTTTATTTGTATTAAGAAATTGTGTAAGTGCCTGTTTACATTGGACGATTTTTGTCGCTGCAATTCTTAGTTTGTGGGTAAATAGGGGGAATAGAGCTAATAGGGGAAGAGAGAAACTAAAGAGAGTACACATAGGCATGTACTCTTGCAATTCCTTTTTCCCGCAATTCGTAATACGTAAATTCCTTGTTTGTTTACCGTAAGAATATACTTAAAAAAGAAAATATCAAAAATTACATACGTATGTATGTATGTATGCATAAAATATCTGCGACAAAAATCGTTCAATGTAAACGCAAATGCAATTTTAAAGAAAGGAAGACAAAAATTGCAGCGACAAAAATCGTTCAATGTAAACTGGCACTAAATAAAATGTAAATTTCTATCGAATGGAGAAAAAAAAAGATAACCAATACAAAAATTGCGCAAGTTTAGCTGCTGAATGGAGAAGGACTGATAGAAAATACAATCAGCTGCTTTGTAATGCAACCTTGTAGAATTAATTCGCTTCAACCTAAATCTTGCCTTGATCAATTATCCCAACCATTTATCTATCCTAATAAATAGGTACAAAACCCATTTATGAGGTCTATAGAGCAGCATACTTAATAGGTAAGCTGGCTGTCAAACTATGAATAAAAATATAAAAAAAAATTCCGCCAAACTTTTATAAGGAGCTTTGTTGTAATCTGTTCGCTCTGCGTAGACCTTAAAAATTTGTAAATTTAAATAAATAATCACATAGCATAATGTTTTCGGATACATAAGATCTTACAACTATATAATATATATATACTTATATAAGTGTATATAAAGTTAATTTCCTAAACGTAAGTACATTAATACGTATCAAGTAAGTAGGCTTTACATTTAAATTTTTTGAATGCATGTTTTTCTATTCGCTAATATTCGCTAAAGGGAACACAAAAAAGTCAGCTTCATGGAAGAAGTAATGTATTATAATTAACCATTTTTTTTAAATCAATAAATTTATTATAACTTATACTTCTTTAGAAAAATATTTTGCTCTGGAATATCATAACATAAATATGTACATATGTATGCATATTAATATGCTTTGTTATTCCTTTTAGGCGTTTTTTTAATACAATAAATTTCTACTCACTTTTCACGATGCAATAAACATATGCGATCCTTGGCCACCTTTAATTTTTTCGCAATTATTTTCTTGAGATTTTCCACCGTAATCTGAGGATCTACGGACACACTAAAGTTGCCACCAGTTGTTGTGCTAATATTAAGATTAATTGGCGCCATTTGTGACGGCGAAGAGGTTGTGGTGCTGGAAACTGAAGCTGATGCTGTGTTTGGTAAAGTGGCAGCAGCAGTATTTCTGGTAGTGCTGGTGGTGTTGTTTGAAGATTGATGATTCAAGGTGGTATTGTTAAGGGACGATATATTGTTGGTGTTGGAATTGCTACTGCCATCAATGACCATATTACTACTGCTGCCTTTTCTATCCAATAACGACGGTTTTGCTGCTGCTGTTGTTGTAGTTGATGATGATGGACCACACCCTAGTGAATTGTTAAGCTGATTTTTATTTGGAGTTGAAATAGGTGTTGTTGCTGCTGCTGTTGAATTGTTTGGATGATAATGAAGATGATGCTTTTGCAAATTCTGCTCTTGTTGATTAGATTCACTAGAGGAAGTTGCTGTTGAGGCATTACTGCTTCTGCCTGCTGCTGTTGTCGAGCCTCTAGGACTTATATTAGAACTAGTGGTAGGCGATGTAGTTGAAGAGTCTGTTGATTTTTCCATTTTGTATTAATTTTTGTTGTTTATTTTTTTTTACTTTTTCTGTTTAAATAAAATATTTTGCCTCTATTTTCTTTTTTCTATATTTTCATTTATTTATTTTTATCCACAATTTCACTGAGATGCGAAAAACACTTGTAATTAAAATGTTTACTTTATACTTTTTAATATGGAGTTTTGCTTAATTTTCGGTTTCTTTTTTGTATGTACGTAATCAATCGATTTCCCCGAACC
This sequence comes from Germaria angustata, assembly GCA_963681545.1. Lineage (NCBI taxonomy): Eukaryota > Metazoa > Arthropoda > Insecta > Diptera > Tachinidae > Germaria > Germaria angustata. Next base: position 62,575,464 of record OY813001.1, read on the forward strand.
TTACAATGTGTTTTTCAATATTTTGTTGCTTTATTTCTCACAAAGAAGAGTGTGCATGTGTATTATTATGTACATATACACACATACATACATACATATGCATGGGTATAATATGTAAAAAACGAGATAATACAAAAACAATATTTAACTGTATTGTTAGAGGTGGGATGTAATAGCTTTGCGGTTATCAAAAGCAGCACATTTTTTAATAATCACTAAATTTGCTAGCTGTTTTTCTTTATGCTATGTGGTTGAGAGAAGTGACGTATTATTTAATTTAATTATTTTGCAAAGTTAACGGAGCATTTAGGCCTATTAGAAAATTAACGAGAAACCGCACAGAAATCAACTCTTGTTGTTTTTCCACTATCCCTCTTTATTAAATTACACAAAAAAAGATTTTTTACAGAGTACAACACTCTCATAACAAGTTAATAAGTAAGCAGACTTTCAGTGAGCGAGATTTAGAAATATTTTTAATATGTCTAGGATTTTTTAAGTTCAAATAAAGTAACACAAAAGAAAAATTAACAAGTTTTTATTATTGCAAATTCCCGTAACTATTGAACACACTTTATATGCCTTGATTTTGCAGTTGAGAAAGATTTTGGTATTTCTTAATAGTTAAAAAAAGATTTATAATTATCAAATAATTTTTTCTGTACATATGTAAGTATGTAGATGAAAACTTGAGAACTGAGTAGACTTATCTCTCTGATAGACAACCAACCGAACTAGTTCAACAACCGTATGCACTAACGACCAGCGAGTGACTGATGATAATTGAATGATGGACGCTGTATCGACTGTTTCGCTGTTGAATGCTCTGCACTGTATTTGCAGACTGTTAGTAACAGTCGATTACCGGCGTACAGCATGCAGCAATATTAAAATAAAAAGAGAGTGGTAAGACATCTAAGCTGCCAGATAAATTAGGGGTAAAATCGTAAAAATGTTTGAAGAAAAATTGTGGAAACTATCTTCAGAAATCGTATCTATATATGCATATATATATATATATATATATATATATATATATATATATATATATATATATATATATATATATATATATATTGAAGTAAAATATAACAAACTCAATAAACTCACAGAATTTATGCGTTATGATCCAGAATTTTACGTTTTAAATGATTGTATAAAAACTCACGCATAAGTAAAATTTCAACAAGAAGCATTTGCGGTGTCAGCAATGTTATATATGACAAAAAAGACGATAAAGAAATAATTAAATAGAACTTCGGAATGGATATGCAACATACTTCTACACAAATCGTTTATGGCGAATTTTCGATTATTAGGAAGAACATATTCGTTTTGTAGCAACAAATTCGTACTATTACTATTAGGTTCATAATTAACTTCGCATATAGGAAATTGTTATTTGTGATCAACATTAATGTCTGAAAGTTTAGCGCTTTAAAAAACAGGATAAAATCCCAAATTTTCAGCTGTCGAAGCAGTTAATTACTTTGTCTAAAATTTCCACTAATTGTAAACACATTGCCAGACATGTCATAACAATGCAGTTTCATATAGAAATAAATGTTAGATTTAAAACCCAAATTGAGGCGGACCTCAATATTAATCTCTAGACATAAAATTGACAGGAAAAAGGGGTCACTCAATAAAATTAACAATTGTGAATAAAACATACCGTAAATATTCTTTTTGGTTGGAAATAATAGTATTTACTTGTTTCAATACTTTTTATTAAAAAGTATTTGTACCTAACTCTTTCATATGCAACTCTGGTGGACGATGTGTTACAACAGTATGTTTTCTTTACATCCATAATAAAAGGCGCTTTCCTACGTAGTATCACTGTTGTAGTATTATAACGAAACTGCGAAAAGTTTCTACAGTTTTATTAATTTAAAATTGTTTTTTGTATTAAAGTATTATTCTATAACTCATATGGAACATAAAAAAGGAACTAACCTAATCAAATTTTCCTTTTGCGATTACAAATCATCCTATGAGCCATATATTGTAAGCCGTGATCGACGTTTGAGTTTAGTTGAAGATAGGACGGACTTTTGGAGGTTCGTCAACAAGTATGAAACCATGTTAAAAAATATAGGTCAACCTATATTGGCTACTCCATTAGAAGATAATGAATATAGCAATAAGGATCCTAGTCACAAACTAAAGTGTATTTGCTTAAAATTGAATGATGAAGTAAAGTCACATAAGGCTACGTTGGAACACAGGCACTTTTCGGGGGAGTCATGCGTAACATCATTAAGATTGAAACAGTTTCAAGAAATTATTGTTATATATTTGCACTTTAAGCAAAAAGAAAAGTTTGATAAAATAAAAAAACTAAGAAAAAGCCAAAAATCTCTACCAATATGGAAATTTAAGCAATCCTTGAGAAGTTCATTGGAAGAGACGAGGGTATTAATAATAGCTGGTGATACTGGATGTGGCAAGTCGACTCAAGTTCCTCAGTATTTATATCAGTGTGGTTATAAAAATATTGGTAAGTCAAAGTAAAAATTATCAATGGACAAACAAGAAAGTGGAATTCATTTTTCGTTTTGCTACAGCATGTACACAGCCACGGCGATTAGCTTGTGTTTCATTATCCAAGCGTGTTGCCCATGAAATGTTAGATGATTATGGTTCTAAGGTTGGATTTCAAATACGATTTGAAAAGAATAAAACATCGCACACAAATATTCTTTTTATTACAGAAGGTCTACTCCTAAGACAGGTAAACTTACAAAATCATAATATCTATTAGAAATTATCGATACATAGATAGTTTTTCTTAAGTAAACTATTTGAATGAGTCGAAAAGTCTATTCGTTGTTCTCTTAAAGCTAAAACGAAGTTAACTTAGCGGGATAGGTTTCTTTATTAACAGCTGTTAGCCTTCGTATATGGAGCTTCACTCCCCATTTCCTCACTATATGTCTTCATAAACGTATCAGCATAAACTATTGCTACATGTATCTGCAAAGGTAACATGGAAGTTGGCCCGATGGAGCTAGATTTGGTTTTATTCTATCGGCAGCCTGCTGACCTTAAATTTTACTAAACAAATGTATAGAAAATCACACATTGTTTTGTCTATAAAATTTTTTAAAATACGTACATATGACAAACAAAAAGAAAACTTTTAAATCTTTTAAATTTTATCCTTGTTTTTTACTTCGGTAAAGTGATTTACATATAAAATTAGGCCCTACTTTTATTTGATGAAGCAAGAAGATTAAAACATGTTCAAAGAAATGAATTGACCACCCAATAGTTATTAATTTGAAATGATAGTATAGTCTAGATAGATAATTTAGTACAAAAAGTTAAAGAGAAATAATTTCGTTTTTAAATTTTATTTTATGAATTCAGCTTGCAGTTGAAAGTAATCTAGATCAATATAATGTTTTGATACTCGACGAAATACATGAACGAAACCTTTTTGGTGACTTTCTTTTGGGTGTAACGAAATGCCTCCTGCGTGCAAAACCTGACATAAAGTTGATACTGATGTCAGCCACAATAAATGTAGAATTATTCCATAATTATTTTCAAGATGAAAAGGCAAAACTTCTGCAGGTTCCCGGCCGTCTTTATCCTATAAAAACAATACATATGCCACCACCTGCTTTAGAACTACAAAGTAAAGGCTCATCACGCTCACAAGCTCAACAAGCTTCAAGTCGTTTGGATCCAGCTCCATTTGTGCAAGTACTTAATTTAATTGACCAGAAGTATTCACGTATGTAACCCATATATACTGACATATTGATGTACTTAAGTTATTTTTAGTTTTCATATTTTCTATTTCTCAAACCATTAATACCCAGCTAATGAACGGGGTGACGTTTTAATGTTTGTTAGTGGAGTAAACGAAATCACCACGGTATGTGACGCAGCTAAGGAATATAGCGAACAACAATCCCATTGGATTATATTACCCCTGCATAGTGGTTTATCTTTAGCGGATCAAGATAAAGTTAATTCTAAAATTATCTTTTCAATAGCATTAAGGAGGGTGTTTAATAATATAATACTCGTATATATTACAGGTGTTTGATTATGCTCCTGACGGAATGCGTAAATGTATTGTATCAACAAATATTGCTGAAACATCTTTAACCGTAGATGGCGTACGATTTGTAGTTGATTCTGGCAAAGTTAAGGAAATGTCATATGATGCTTCTTGCAAAGGACAGCGTCTTAAAGAGTTTTGGGTATCTAAGTCATCCGCAGAACAGCGTAAAGGACGAGCTGGACGTACAGGGCCAGGAGTAATTTACATTGCATTGACTTGTAATATTCAAATAAAAATTAATAAGTTTTCATTTGTAATTTAGACATGCTTTCGATTATATTCCGAAAAGCAGTATGCCTCCTTTGAGGCATATCCTACCCCAGAAATATTTCGCGTACCACTTGATACCATATTGTTACAAATGATATCCATGGGATTACCCAATGTTCGCCAGTTTCCCTTTATAGAATCTCCAGAAGAAGAAAATATAGAACAAACAATATTGGGTCTAAAACAACATGTATTTACTATAATTTTTTTCTCTATTTAATTACATTTAATAATTCAAACACATATAAATCTATAATTTATAGAATGCCTTAACTCCGGATGAAAAAATAACAGCATTGGGAAAATCTCTATCGAATTTACCTGTAGAAATCTCTATTGGTAAAATGCTTTTAATGGGTTGTGTTTTTCCAGACGTTGAAAAGATTTTGACACTAGCTGCAGTCATGAGTGTGCAAAATCCATTTACCAATCGGGCCTATACTGATTCCAAGTGTGGGGTATAAGTCATTTATTATTGATGAATTTTCCTTCTTCTAATTGTGTGATTTAATTAGGATGCTCGAGCTCCATTAGAGTCTGATCAAGGAGACGTGTTTACCTTAATGCGAGCGTATCATGAATGGTTACAAATTAAAGCTAAACGGGAAAACTCTCGCAAATGGTGTCATAACTTAGGCATTGAAGAACAAAGGTAATGAAAAGTTTACACAAACATTTTCAAATATGTTGATTTCGCTTCTAAACGAAAATCTTTCAAACTTGTATAACTTTGTGCATTTATTATGAAAAGGCTTTTGTTTTCGATTCGCTAAAAATCTTGTTCACTCTTTTCATTAGATTTTATGAAATTACAAAATTACGCAATCAATTCCAAAATATTTTGGAGTCCTGTAATATGACGACCGCTAAAGCAACCGATGAACTCTCCAGTTCGGAAAGAGCACGGCGTCATGGAGAGGTACGCATGTTAAAAGCTTTGAAACGTAAACAAAAATATCAAGAGCCTCGTAAACGAAAATTACTTAAACATCATACAACTGAAAGTTATGATAACGATAACGATTTTGAACATGATGGTGATGATATACGAGATGTAGATTTTCGCCTACATAACGATAGTGGAAAACTAGAGGTAAATTTTTATACAAATAATAATACATGTGTTATTTTTATATATTCATATATGCATTATTTAGATCTTAATAAACTCAGCCAAAACTGATAAATTGCGTGATGTTATTTTGTTGAAACTTATTATTGCAAGCGGGTTTTATCCCCAAATAGCAATTGCCGATGAATTCAACTATTGCAAGGGCGGCTCGCAGCAATTTTTCCACACGTTTTTGAAACCTTTTATATCCGTACATCCTAATTCATATTTTGCGAAATCTTTCGATCTATTAAAATTGAGCGATAGCGATATTTTGGATAAACCATCCTACTACACTCCCAAACAAGTGCTAAGTGAAGCACATCAAGTTTTGTGTTATCAGTAAGTTATATAGAAAATAATATTGATTTTATTATCGATCTAAGTATAAAGTGTTCCTAAATTATTTTATACAGGAATTTATTAGAGACTGCTAAACCTTATTTAATGAATTGTATACGAATGCCAGCTGCCCAATCGTTATTGTTATTTTCCTACAGTATTGATACAAACGCTTCAATTACTCGTTTAATTTGTGACTCATGGTTATGTCTGGAATTTCCCACACCAGAAGCGGGCTGTGAATTGTTACAAAGAGCTATTAAGCTGCGTGGACTATGGAACAAACTTTTAATGACTAAACTAACTGGTAATTACAACAGGTAGCAATTAATATTCAGATCTGTTAACTGATTTCATTTGGAACAGACTTAGAATTAAGTATGGACAATCCATCAATCACAAAGCCATCATCAACATCAATAAAATATGATGAAGAGGACTTATGGCAGAAATTAATTGATTATATGAGTGCCAATGTTGCATATACCATTAAGCGTTTACTTCCGGCGGACTTGAAAAACATTTACAACCATCATAGTGAATTACAGAATGTACAGGATAAATTTAAAATAAATCCCTTTGATAGTGACTATGAGATAACAACTAACTTGGAAAAAGGTGGTATAAATATCAGCGAAAATGTGGTTTATAATTGGTAAGTTCTAAATAGAGATCTAAAGTTATAGTTTTATTACCTTTTTCGTACATTTTAAGCCTTGTTTTAATCAAAACGATATTCGCCATTTTTAAAAATTTTCGTAAATTTCGGAAGTTCTTGCCAAATTGTTATTTTTTTTTAGGAACATATGCATAATTAACGTTAGTGATTGCTTTCATTTTTGACCAGTTTTTCAGCTTTTCCACTGTAGAAGGAATTTAATGTTCTTTTTATCGTTTTTACAAATTTAGAGATCATCTCAATTTGTTTACACAACTGCTAGACACATAAATATTTGACTTCAATCTTTGGGGTGTGTGAGTTTGTATAAAAAAAAGTCACACGCACTTGCCGTGTGTAATATTGATGAGAAATTTGAGCAGTTTGTCGTTGTGTGGCATTGTCAATCTTCATTTTATTTCATGTGACAGGCAAGTGAAAATCGAGGAAATATCGCCGAGTGAAAGTTTGTGATAAAAAATTTAAGAAAAAAAAAAACTATTAGACATTTAAGTGTATCGCGTAAGTGATAAAAATATTCAATAGAAAATTTAATGAAAAAAAATTCTTGTATTAAATCGGTCCCTCATTCAAATTCTTTTCCTTTTTTTCTTTTATTGTTAAGCTCATTGCGATGGCAATATAACCCTTTCGTTTTGTTACTCATCACTTTTTATTTTTCTATACCCCTGTTAATAGACGAAAAACATTTGCCAAAAAGCTTAATAAATTTATTAATTTATATATAAAACTTTAAAGCTTGACCAAATCCATAATTAATTTCCAATAGGACTTTTCCATTTGACAAATTTTAATTGCCCAAGTTTTAATTCAACTGGAAGGAAGATAGGGAGAAGAATACTTATGTATTTTCCTTTACTTTCTCCCAAGGTGGATTAAAATTTCCGAGTGGAAAAGATGTGTAACAAATATTTATAGCTTACAGGAACAGCAGTGGTCTCTTAATATGGATTTGGAATTGAGTTTACATACATGGACTTGTAATTACTGCGACATTGAAATGAAATTTGATGTTATAGAAAAACTATTGCATAAAACAAGTATGAAACAAAATTGTTGTAGAATACAAATTATTTTTATTTATTAATTTTTTTACAGATTGTTATAAAAGGCGGAAATACCATGAAGAAAAAGATAGCAAAACTAAACAACTACAAATATTATTACAAAATGATATTTCCACTAGCAGCAAACACAAAATTAAATACAATTGTCCAAAATGTTCCAATAAACTTTTCTTAAGTCAAATTGATGTTTTAAAACATAAAAAATTTTGCAAATAATCAAATTAATTAAATTTGTTGTCAACATACTTTGTTTCATTCGGCTTAAAATACAGTTTCCATTTATGTATATTAGCAATAAAAATATATGTTTCCATTTATATAAACATTAAAATAATTAATTCGCAAAAGGAAAAATAAGTTTATGTGAAAGTAAAGTAATTTAATTTAATATCAATTATTTGTGTCTAGCATTCCAAACAATAATGATGATAACCTGAACACATTTCTTCAATATATTAACACTTTATTGAGCATTGTCAAATTTTGCTGCAATTTTTGGAATACGAGGCGGCTTTTTTCGGCCATATGCGGGCTGAAATAAAATAGAAATTATTTTGCATTACCTCTGAAAAGGCATTTGTGCGTTACAAATCAAAATACCTTTACATCAGTTTGCTTATTTGAGTTGGTAATGTCGCCACTTTGCAAAGACAATTCACCCAGCTAAAGATGGAAGATGAAAAAATTGAATTATTTACAGATCAAAGAATGTTTATATTTTAACACACGTACACTTGGTGTGACAATAGCTGGATGCAGTAATGGATCAATTTCGGTATGTAATAAAGCAGTTGGGGCTTGAGAGTTTTTAGAGAAACTTCCGCGGGAAACTTGAAGCGGTATAAATGCGCCTTGTTGATTTAAACTGTTCAAACTGAATTTTTTGTCTTGGGGCATGTTTAAATTTTGTTGTTGGTTATTTAATTGTTGGAAATGCAGTGGTTGTGGGTCTGCTGGGTTTCCTTGGTGGTATTTGAACTGATAGAAGAAAAAAAGCATTGGATGTATATTTTTAAACATTAAGTCGGAATTCTTACGTGTGGCTGTTGTTGATATTGTGTCACTACTTGCTGGGTTGTCGACAATGGAAACATATTGCCACCAATTAGAGCCACTGGCGCATTAGATGGCATACATTGGGAATTTGTCGACAGGGGCATCTGAGGAAAGTGTTGAGGTATGAAGGGAATTTTCTGAGCATCCGCACGCCAACTTGTTGGTGGTTGTGGCAATTGTGGCTGTAATAGCAGATTAAGGATAAATGGTTGGATATTTAATAATTAGTCATATATCAAGCATACTTTTGCCGCAACTGTTGGCCCATGTGTTGCTTCAGCCTGATTAGAAGATAAACCAAGGAGGGATTTTAAAAGTTGTGTACCATCATTACACTGTTGCGGTTCGATTGATGTTGCTTTAATTTGCTGTTCGGCATTCTTTATAGAGAAATTCGGTGCATTTTGGTCAGGATTTTGTAAAATTTTTATTGTATTTGTATGTTTCAGTTTAGTATTCAGAGTAGGCATCCAAAAATCATCGCCGCCTTTTTGTGCGGTCTGTCCTTGTTTAACGTCTGGATTGTTCCCAATAAAGGGCACACGAGTTTCGTTGCCTGGTACTTTTGTATTCGGCTGGCTTCTCCACGATTTTATTGAAGCATTGGCATTGTTTTCCGAATTAGTAGGCATTCTCCAGTTATGCACATTTTCACTATTTTTATTATCTGAGTTCTGCGGTTCGATTGATGTTGCTTTAATTTGCTGTTCGGCATTCTTTATAGAGGAATTCGGTGCATTTTGGTCAGGATTTTGTAAAATTTTTATTGTATTTGTATGTTTCAGTTTAGTATTCAGAGTAGGCATCCAAAAATCATCGCCGCCTTTTTGTGCGGTCTGTCCTTGTTTAATGTCTGGATTGTTCCCAATAAAGGGCACACGAGTTTCATTGCCTGGTAGTTTTGTATTCGGCTGGCTTCTCCACGATTTTATTGAAGCATTTGCATTGTTTTCCGAATGAGTAGGCATTCTCCAGTTATGCACATTTTCACTATTTTTATTATCTGAGTTGTTCGGATTAGATTAGAAGTCGACGAGGGATAGATTTTTATGAAAAAGAATTACCTTGAGTATATATTAAGAGGACTGACGATTCTGGTACTTTATATACACGTTCCATGGCAATGCCGTGTATATCGTTACCATTTGGCAGGTGTTTATCAAAGAGAACTTCGTAAAAATTATCCACAGCTTTCACACATTCTAAGCGTACAGGATTTGGATCAGTTATGGGATAAATTCCAACAACAGTACCTTTAGACCCTAGAGGAACCTGCAATTATAATTTATTTTGTAATCTATTGAAGACTTTCCCTTTTCATTGATTTTCATTGAAAATGAACATTTTTGAAATTATATATGTACATTCAAACTATCAAATATTACTTACTATGTATGTAGTTTTTACAATAACAATGCGATCGAAAAGTTTTATTGGACATTTCGACTTGTATCCATCAGGTAAACTTACATCAGGTTTAAGCAACAGATGAGGCTTAACTTGTAATTTCACAGTCTTAACTGGCAAAGTCTACCAAATATAAACGTTGTAAATAGATAACATTAATATTTATTTGAACAAACCTTTAAATGTTCAATTGCATCCAAAATTTTTTCTACAGATTCCTTTTCCATTGTTTTTGAGCCGCAAGCTATTCTTTCCGCCTTCATATGATCTTGCTCTTTTAACCAGGCAACTATTTCATCCACCTTTTTTTCACCCACCTCTGAGGGAAACAGATCCTCTTCAAAAAGCAGTTCTGCACGTTCTGAACCATTGCTCAAATATTCAATTACAGCAGGAAATCTCTCAATGTACGACTGTATGAGAGACAAAGCTTTCGGAGAAAAACACCACTGACTATCAGTGCGTCTGGCATAGCCAACCAATTCTTCTTGTTGCTTTATATATTTGAATTGTAATCCAATGTTATGTTTAGACAAGTTTTCTGGCAAATCGTGTTTAGAACGTCTTGGCCCTTTAACAACCAGTACCGAACCTGTAAGGCGGTTCAAGCTCTTAACATGTATGCCAATTTGAGCAGCTGCTTGAAACGAATTAATGTAATTACTTTCAAGTTTGTTTTGAATGTGTTTTGCTTCAGTAAAGTCCGGTTCGGGTAAAACGGTTATATTAACTAAACAAATATACAATTTAATCATAACATAATAATATTATTTGAAAAATCTATGTTCTATACCTTTAAGCCTGCCACACTCATATACCAACATTGGATCCATAACAACACCCTCACTGCCATAATAGGGATTGCCAACGAAAAATATTTTGCTGTTTTCGGGAAACAGCTGCTCAATTCTTTTGTGTGGTGCCACTGAAGAATAGTGAACAGCAATATGCGATACCACGCCCTGTGCGGGGTAATAAGTAATCGACGAACTCCACATTTCTGTAAATGAAACTTTTCCCTGGCTGCCACATATATACGAAGTGCCCGTATATGTCCGAACATGTACTAAAACAGAATAATCTGGAAACTCGATCCCCATACGTGTGGATAAACTAGAAATAAAACTATTCAACACTTCTTTTGTTTAAATTATAAAGTTATTGGTACTCAACTGCTCTTGTACGGTTTTTACTTTAATGTCGAATACTGCTGGATCTGAAACTTTTATACCATCTGCATCTATATATTTCTCTTTGTTTGATACTCCTACAACTTTGGCCTTAATTAAATGTGGCCAACCAACATAGACATTCTGATTAAGGTACTTTTCAGCCACTGCAAATATATTATCCATGTCTGTCTGATTTTCTGGTTTAAGAATCATATTTTCACCACGGCTAGGATAGTCAAAAATTTTGACTCGAGCATTCTTGATTTCAAACTGCAGTAAAAAATATTTTAAGTGTGCTTAAAAGAGAGGTACTTGGATTTTACACTAACCTTATATCTTAGATGTTTCATAGTAGGAAAACCTGGATAGAATTCTTTTCGGTCCGCATTAGCCAATTCAACGCAAACAGCCTTATGAGGAGGTACTAAAATATCTTTGCACCATAATTTCTTTTCTGTACAATATACATGATGCAATGATTTTAGAGAATATATTCCTGGCACTTGTCCTTGTGACTCTGGATGATAATCGTACTGCAACATGGGGCCGTGTTGATTACGTTTATGCTCGCTAGGAGTCAAATTTTTATCGCATGCTGCCATGGCAGCTAACAATTTTTTCTAAATAAATTACAAATAGAAAAATGAACAAAGTTTGTAAACAAATTTATTATTAAAAGGTCAAGCAGATGGTACTTCATCTATAAAAGGTATAAGAACAACTGCCTCCCACTCATGTTGTTTGCCGTTGAGATCTGTTTGAAAGTCTTTTGGATAATAACCAATCAATTCGCTGTTAGGATTAGTCATTAAATCTCTATATGCTGGCGGTAATAGAGTTTTACTAGCGGCCGGAAGCACTGCCAATAACTGCAACAAAAAAATCTTTTTAAATTGAAACACCAAAAAAAGTGTATTTTTTAACAAACCTGTTGAAAAGGTAAAAATGGTTTGCCCATATTAAACGTAATTTTATAATCTTTGAAGCCCTTTAAATCGCTTATAAAAGGAGCATAGTGATGAGGATAGTACCAATCCCATGATTGAACTCCGCGATAATAATAGTCTAATATCCATTGCAATGCAGTTATATAGCAAATCGATTGTTCCTTAGCGTGTTCACTAAAGCAAAGTAAATAATAATAAAAATTTTGTGTTCCAGTTAATGAAAAATGCAAATACCTGTTTGAATTGTCCTTATTCAATTTATTCATATAATAATTTCGTTTATAATTTTCAAATTCATCATTTATATGTTGATCATTATCTGACGAGTATTCCTCGTCATCTTCCATGAACTAATAAATTGAAATATAACGTACGGTCCAAGTTATAATTGATATAGTTTGTGTGAAATTCATAGTACTCATATATTTTACCTGTCTACTATTTTCAATTAAAGCTGCCAGGTCGTTATCAGTATTTTCATTGTTAATTTCTTTTACGTCAAAGTCAAAGGCCTCATCAATGCCATTCTAGTAAAATTAATAAATGTATTAACATATAAAGGTTGGTGAGAAATATTGAAAATTACCTTTGATTGCTTGGCTTCAAAGTATTTCAAATCTGCATGTTTTTCTTGAAATATTTCAAATTCCACTTCGGCTAAGGCTGCAAAATATATCTCTAATCGCTCCAAATTCAATTTGCCATTTTCATTAATGTTGCCTTAAAAAATTGAAATCATACAAATTATACGTACATATATATTTAGATATGAACACTTACCTCCCAGACTGTTATAAACTTGTTTATATGTTTTATATAACAAAGGCAAAGCATTTGATGATATATGCAGACAAGGTAAATGGGGTATAAAATCGTTACCAACTAGAAAGCCCATTAGCACCCAATCATCTATTAATTTGGCAATATCGAAATTTGGATCTTGTTGCTTTATCTCATCAAATTCTAACTCTAAATATTCACGCAATAAACCTAAATGTAATAAGAAAAATCGTGTCTGCTCTACAGATGTTTTCTTTGTTTTTCTGCCAAATTTAACTTCTTCGCGCAAAACAACAAAATGGTGTTCATGCGTACAAAGACCCAATATAATTAAATCAGCATCGAGACCATACAGGCAGTGGCGAGTGTTTGGATTAAAATCACTTTGAGATTTTAAATAACGTATGTAGTCCATGATCTTATGTTCACCTTCGCCGGGACACTATGAGAATAAGAAGAGGATAAATTATATGAAAAATTAATTTTATGCAATGAAAAATGAAAAAAAAAATGAAACCATGCTTTGCCAGGAGAGAAGGAAGATCTATGTATCTATCTACTTGGATTGTCTGTAGTAACACTTACATTATGCCCGCTTAGTATAACCCGACACTTTCGCCAAAGTGGATCTGCACTTATTTTGCTTTTAATAAAATATCGCAATGCTTCTTGCAATCGATCCATGAATTCAGTACCGGGTGTAATACAATTGCTATCAAATCGTTCATGTTCTCTTGATTCCCCACGGCTAAAATGTAATTTTTCAAGAATTTCAGCTTCTTTTGCTGAACGGAAACGACGGCTTCGCTGTTGATTCATTTTTGCACGCGGCGCAACACCATCAATTGCCATAAAGAACAATTTTTGAGGCTTAATCAAAAAAAATAATTTCTCAATATAATTAAAAATATCCATAAACATTTCCTCTTCAGTAATGTGGAAATGAATGTTAGCGTCATCTGGATGAGAACAGTTGTGTATAATCCCATTCATATCCAAATATAAATTATCAAATTCCGGAATCTACATTAAAAAAAACCATAAAATGCAAAGTTAATACAGTTTCAAGAAATTTTATTAAAGTACACTTACGTATCGCTCCCTGGCCAACTCGCTAAGGCATGGATAGCGCTCACTTATATAGCGGAAAAACTTCGGTACCCCCATAATAAAATCCTATGTGCAAAATTCAATTTAATATTATTTGTCATTATTATTTTTATTATTCCATTTTTTCTTGTTTTTTATTTATTGTCTAAAAGACCATTATGGATATAAGTACATACACACGTATCCATGTACATATGTATGTAAGTATATCGTTATTTCAGTAGAGCCACTATAATGCTTTTTAGCTTTCCTTTAGCCAAAATCAACAAATGGTACAATTTTTCGTGTGGCATTTTGTTTTATTTCATGTTACTTACTTATTTTATTTACTTAAAAAAATACAGTGTTGTCCTTTTATTGATTTACATATAATAATCCTATATATTTTTGAATGAAATTTGCAAACAACTTTTTCACGAAAATTTCGCAAAGCCAAGTCGTATTACTTTGTGGTAAAAAAAATTTACAAGAAAAATACTAAAATATTGTTTGCTTTGCTGCCAGACTTTGTGAATCTTGATGCACTTTTTGACGTTATATGTGTACTTGAGATGATATAGTGAATGGCTTTTTACATATACAGTATGGCAGTATCAATGTTTCTTGTTCCAATTTTTTGCTACATAAAACTTTCCGTTGTCTAAATATTTTCTATTTTTTTTTTTTTCATAAATAAGATGTTTTGATATTCTGCAATTTTTTGTAAACAAACGCGTACAATCGCTAAAATCACAAGACGAAGATATTACTTCCCTTCTTTGGGCATCTCGTTAACTTTCTGGCGACGCAAAAATTCAATGTATGTGAAGAACTCAAAATATGACTAATCGTTGTATATGTGCATTTCTGTCACGATTTTTAAAAATCATGAGTTTTATTTCAAAACCTCAAAATCTTTACCTCTTCTTTTAATTTTTATTACATAAATATTACATGTACATTTTGACTTAAATTTATGGAACACAATTTTAATTTGACACTTTAACATTAAAACGCTATGTTAATTTTAAATAAATAGTATGTAACTGTTGTTTTCATTGACCTTGAGTTATTTAAAATTCTAATAGGCTGTAGGTCATACCCCAGGACGAAATAAAATAAATTTTTTGGTTGTTCAGATATTCTTTGAGACGGTTTTTATTCGATATTTCCATCATAGTCCGTGCTCTTTTCCAGAAACTTTAAATAAAGCTGTACGCATTTACTTCTCACTTGTTTTCTTTCCTGAAAGAAGTATAACATATTGGTGATCAATTTGTATCGTTCTAATTTAAAAATATTAACTCCTTTACAATGCCTGCTCTTTCCTAATGTTTACGATTATTAAAGAAGAACAAAAAATATGGAAATTGACGTTGATTTATATTAGCGGAATTCCTAAAAGAGTAATATATACGACTTGAAAGTTTTCATTTCTCTCAATGTAATATGTACGTTTTTGAAAATAACTTCTTGTCCGATATGGAATTATAATTAAAATTGGGCAGCTCTGGAATGTATTAGATTAAATTAAACAGCTGACTGTCGGCGTATTTGTTTTTGTTATTCCAATTTGAACAATTCAAATTGGTTTTTTCTTTTATTGTATTTGTTTTATTTAATAAAAATAAAAGCACCAAAGTATTGATAAGACAGTCTTAACTTAAAATCAAATAAAAACAAAATGTCGCATTGTACGATTAAAAGATTTGAGAGCATAAAAACATAAAATAAAAAAGGGAACGTTGTCAACAACTAGTTGAAAAGCCAAATAATAAAAAAAGTTATATAAAGTAAAGACCAATACAGTAGAAGTAAATGAACTATGTATATTGTATATGTATATATGTATGTATATACATACATATAGTAAAGTAAAATTACAAAATCAAAACAATGTGGAAGGAGCTCTGACAGTGGGCCCCATTATTTTATACTGTACTATCAGAAGGCGAAAGTAATGTGTAGCTGATAATTAATTGAAGGAGTTCCAACAATTAAGTGCGAAATTTCTAGGGAATCAAATGTAACAAAGTCCACTGATCAGAATTCTAAAATAAAATTCTTGTGTTGTTTTGAAGGTTGATACAATTTGTGATGCATTGGGGAAATATTTGAGCAAATTATTATTCAATACTTGGCGACTTTACATCTTTTACATATAGAATTTTTTGTTGCTTTTTTGAATTATTGCTAACGGCCACTGCGCCATTCATTCATTATACACTTCCAACAAGTGATCTTCTTTGTTATCTCTTTTTTATCAATCAACCAAAGAGCAAAGAACAAGTTTTTGTGTAATTTATTTTTTATTGTTATACGCCAAGATTGGCAACGTAAACTTTCGTGCAAAAATATTTCATAACAATGCAGCGTCAAAAACAAAATACAGCTGCAACAATTGCTTCTGCTGCTGATGCAACAAGCTCCACAGCTACAACAATTAGTACTGATGCCTCTACAGTTACGAGAAATCAAATGCGTCCTGTAAAGTATGACTATGCTGACAGTTTTGCTTGTACATATATCGTATCAGTTGTAGCAGCTGCAAATGCTGAATTGGTCACCTATCCTTTGGATCTCACAAAAACAAGGTTACAAATACAGGGTGAATCAGCGAGTACATCTCCTACAGCCAGAAGCAACATATCAGCAAAGCCACAGGTGAACAAATTTGAAATCATGATTAAATACAAAACTATATAGCAATAAATGATAGTGTATTTGTGTAGAATGTGTTTGCAGTTGGTATATGTTTACAATGTTTTGGAGTTTATAAAAAAAATTAATACTATTGCAGTATTGAGCTTGTATCAACAATGCTTAAGAACAGTACTGGCACCTGTACTGCGTTTCTTTGCTTTGATTGCTTCACTTGGACTCATTCCACGGAATTTTAAGCTGAAGTGATATGAGCAGTATTTTAAATATAAAAGCTAAATTTCTGTAAATAAGAGAATGCCCTGTCAATTTGCATTTTACTATAAAATCTCTTAATATCGTTTAAGCACTAACAAATTTATGATTTAACGTTCAAAATGTGATTGATTTAAGCAATATACGATTCATAACAATTCGCAATCGTTTCGAAACTTAGGGAAGTGTTTGACTTACTTATGTTCTTACAGAATTCCCCAAATCATGATTGAAAAGCATTCAAGCTCGTATGCTTATGTCACAGACTACAAATACTATATGAGAATCGAAATAGAACTCAATTATATTTTTCTATTTGTAATCAACAAAAAACACAGAAGTATAATAGCTTTAGAAAGCTTTTGTACCAACACAACACAACAAACAATTATAATTGACTTGCGTCTTTTTGCTTTTCTTTTTTGTGTTTGTTGTATCAAGTGACAAATGAAAAAATACATGATAATCCTTTGTATTTGATCGCGAGTCACGGTCGATATAGCAAAAGGATTTAATTGTTATTTGTAGAAACTAATTACGCCAATAATTACGTCGCACACAGTTCGACTAACGTGCTCATAATCCCTTTTACCCCTTTCTTAGATTAGCATGTTTCGATTCGATTTCAGTTATGGTATAATATTTCATAAACGAATCAGATAGACTGCTTACAAAATTTTAAGTTCAATTATTTCTCAACCCTAAAGAAAAACTGAAAATCATAGTTCAAATTAAGAAATAATTACTTTTATTTGTATATACATATTTATTTTTTGCATTCAGTGCGTAAATAAAACTTATGTTTGGTTATAAACATAAAGGAATTTGTAATTAAAATTATTTCTTTTTCAGATTCAATATAGAGGTATGTTTGCAACTGCTGTTGGTATTGCCCGCGAGGAAGGAGTACTTAAATTGTGGCAAGGCGTGACCCCTGCCTTATATAGACATATCGTTTATAGGTAACAAATTTATTTTCGTTGATGAAATATTGAATGCATTAAATTTTGTTTTCCATATTACAGTGGTGTAAGAATATGTACTTATGACTTTATGCGCAAAAAATTGGCAAATAATGAAAGTAGCAAAAATATGTCACTGCCATTGTACAAATCAGCTTTGTGTGGCGTTTTTTCTGGTGGTTTGGCACAATGGTTGGCCTCACCCGCAGACTTAGTAAAGGTACAAATACAAATGGAAGGTAAGAGACGTCTGATGGGTGAAGCACCACGTGTTCATGGAGCAGCACATGCTTTAAAAGAAATAATCAGAAGAGGTGGTATTAAAGGACTTTGGAAAGGCAGTATACCGAATGTACAGCGTGCTGCGCTAGTTAATCTGGGTAAAATTTTTGCTAACATAATTGAATTATTTCTTACGTAAACATCCTTTTTAGGCGATTTAACTACGTACGATACTATTAAGCACATGATTATGAATAAACTGAATATGCCAGATTGTCATACTGTTCATGTCTTGGCATCCATATGTGCTGGATTTGTAGCAGCGATTATGGGTACTCCTGCTGATGTTGTTAAAACTCGTATTATGAATCAGCCTACCGATGACAAAGGAAGGTACGTATAGAAATTACAGTTATCATTATTGTTATTTTTTTATTCCAATTAATTAGCACTATTTTTTCGACCTTTTTTAATATACATATCTTTTATTTCATAAATAAGCTTTTTAGGTCTCTTTATAAAAAACAAATTTATTTTTTTCAACACTTCGACGCCTCTTTCGGAGTCTCCTTCAGAAATTTTTTTAAAATACACAAATGTGACAATAAGAAATGAAAATATTTGAAAATTATTTTTACATACAGACATACAGAAAGAAATTGAAAAATAATATATCTATATTTATTTTTTTATAACAATTTATAACAATTTGATTAATATAAAGAACAAGAATAAAGAATTGTCCTGAAGATGGTACTCAATGAGTATCGAAATATCGATAGTTTTTAAATAAAATTGTTTAACGATAAAATAAGGCCTCAAGCTTGACTATTATATTGACCAAATTGAAAAATTCTAAAAAGTCAAATAAATGTCAAAAATTCTGCAGAAACAAAAAATATTTTCAGTTTTGAAGTAATTATTTTTTTCTGTAATAATTATTGCCCCTATTGCGGTTCACCACTCAACTCAGTTTGGTCGTGAAGAGTCAACCCAACTTATGCACAACCAAACTCATTTTAGTTATTGTGTATCGCAATAACTAAAGTGAGTTTGGTTGTGCATAAGTTGGGTTGACTCTCACACGACCAAACTGAGTTGAGTGGTGAACCGCAATAGGGGCATATATTACAAAAACCAAAAACTACTTCCATTCCTATTGTTTTTTTTTTCTCAAAACAGCTTTAAGGAAACATTGTTTTAATTGTAATCGTAATCCGGACTTTAAGAAAGTATCAGTTTTAGCTAAAGAGAGGAACTTTATACGATGTTATATGTTAGAGATGCTTAATATTATTAATGTTCCAAATAGCAAGATTATAAACTATAAAGCTAATGTGGATAATGTTGCTCTAAGCTACAGGCATTTGATGTGTAACTGAGCAATAGGAATGGAAATAGTTTTTTATTTTTATAATATAATTATTATACAAAAATTTAATTTCTTCAAAACTGAAAGCATTTTTTGTTTCTTTAAAATTTTTTTACTTTCATTTGATTTGTGTAATTTTTTTAAATTTGTTTTTGATGCATGTATGTATGTAAAAACAATTTTCAATTTTTTTCATTTGTTATTGTCACATTTATTAAAAAAACTCTTTCTTGAAGAAAAGAGGCGTCGAAATATTGAAATAAAATTTGTTTTTTTTTAAGAGCTAAAGCTCGTTTATTAAATATATTTATATTACAACATTCTTTAGGTACATAAGTATATACGTATGTAAAAACATGTGTGTGAGTATACATACTTACATAAATACTTAAGTGTGTTAAGCAATATTGGTCTTATTCATAATAATTTAAAAACTAATAAAGTATTAAGAAATACACTGACCTTCGTAGACTAGTAGGTAGTGTACTAGACTCGTAGTGCGAAGGTCCCAGGTTCGATTCCTGCCGCAGAACTCTGGCAGTTTGTGTCTGATAACTAAAGGGAGCGCACAACAAGCCTTAACTGGCTTAAGTGTATGTCGTATGACATGGGCTATCACACCCCTCCAATCAACCTAACCTAACCTAACCTAACCATTAAGAAATACAACAGAGAAAATAATGTAAGCTTGTTGGCAATTTCGGACGATTTTCCGTCATCCCACGTCAAATTTGGTTTGTAAACAGACCGGTTTCGGCTTTATGCCATCTTCAGTGTTCTCTTGAATACTGTTGTTGGCAATGTAATTACGTTTTTTTTCCCCAATACAAGAATTAACTTTATTTACATCTGCTAACGTCAAACTATGTTCGCAAATAGGCGCAACAACTCCTGAGATGGCTTAGTGATTAAACTTATAGAATTTGATCGTTCATTATTGACAATAAGAAAATCGTCCTGCATTCCCATAAAATTAAAAGGAAATTACTTTCCGAACAAGTTACATACATAACTACATATTTATGTATGCATATTTGTATACATATGTGCATATATGTACATACATATATTTTTTTTTCTAAAATAACCTGATTTTTGTTAGACTGCGTGGTCCAATTCAGGTGGAATAAAGTGATTGGTTACAAGATGCTCATATGTAATGCAGTCATTATCCATGTGTTTGTTGAAACCAGTGACAAGTAAAATGGACTAGTCTGATGTAATGCCCAACAAGAGTACGTGGATCATGTTTCTGCCATACATTTCGAGTAGTTTTGGAGTAGTCCGATTGCCTTGTCGAGTACCCTTTACATGTGTGTATTAAGTAGTCGTCTTTTTTTAAGTACGTAGTAATTAAATGTACCTTAATTAAGTTATCCTGAAACTTTTAGAACTATGTACTTTATGGCGAGCAATGAATAACATATAAAAATGGAAAAGTGTGTATAACCCAGAAATACCGAGACTTTTCCTGTTATACCTATTTTGAATGGTTGTTGTATTTGCTGTTCAGATTGAAAGGCATAAGATGTTGCAAAATATAAGCAAATTGATGTTCACTTATGCATATAAGTATAAGTTATTAAATAATCTCCCTTATTATGATTGCCGACAGCAGTTCAATATATTGATGTCGACTTGGTGTGACGTCGACGTCGACAATCATAATAAGGGGGAATAATAAGGATAAAACGCTTATAAACAATAAAAGTCGATTATAGATAACTTCGTGCGACCACTAAAAATAATCCCTTATTCGAAAAGTACCCAATAAGCGTGTTGGAAAAATTAGAAAATATTTATAGTCGGGAAAATATGGGAAATTATTGTAATTGTAAAAATTGGTATATTACAAAGGATTCGTTATGAGTTCGCTAAAAATAAGGATTGTATTGAAATGCCAACCAAAAAGTTGGAACTTTCTAACAAGTTTATTATCACCAAGAATTCGTTATAACTGAACTTTACTGTATATACATATGTACATATGTACTAGAAATTTACATATACTTTTTTTGTGAGAACATCTTTTTTGCATTCTAATACGAAATTTCCTCATATTTTCAGAGGACTTTTATACAGAGGTTCCGTGGATTGCTTACGTCAAACTGTTAACAAAGAAGGTTTGTCAGCACTTTACAAAGGCTTCCTGCCTTGTTGGATTCGAATGGCTCCCTGGTCGCTAACTTTTTGGTTATCTTTCGAACAAATACGCACAATGTTGGGTGCATCTAGTTATTAAATACACGATAAATAATAAACACATCCATTACAACATATTAAGCGATATTTACCTTATGCGTAAATGGTCAATTTCAAATGACAAACTACATAAAAGTTATTTGTTATATTTTTTATTTAACATGTATCCTTATTGTGGATGATGTATTTAAGTCAAAAGTTGGTAGTTAAAAAAAGTAACATAGATACTTACATACTTATGTGTAATGATTGGCGAAATTATACCTTCGAAATGAACACGCCAACCGCGTTTTCGAAGATTATTCCATTCACACATACACACACACACACACATAAATCTTGTTAAAACATTCTTTTGATCATACATACATACCATATATGTACATATATATTCAGTCTTTTTTACGAATTTATTATTTCGACTCTGTTGTAAATTTATGAGAAAAAAAAGGCGTTCGTTCAATGGTTTTCTAACTATTTATTATATTAATTTATAACTAAGTTCATCTTTGTTTTGTTTATTAACTTAATTTAGATGTCCCTGTGCCTGATTTATTTTTATGCCGTTATACTACATATTAAGATTTTTGTAAAAGAAAAAAATAAAACGAAAAATTTTAAAGCATCAGTTAACAATTTTTCTTATTAGAAACTATCTGTTGTATGCGACCATTATAATTTTTCAACTTTCATTGCATATTTCATTTCGAGTCTGCAAGGCAAAAAGTGTAGCTACGTCATTGCAGAGCTTGTTCATCCGGTACTTTTATATGAATCTAAATTGCTTCTGAAACTTCTCCTGGTATTTGCGCTCTCTGACTTCAGAATTTCTTTTACATGGAATAACGTTGTCAAAAAGATAATATCAGGAAACTAAATACATCTATGAACAATTGTTATCGTAGTGGTTGCTCTGGTTTATTCTCTTCAAGATTTTCTAGATCAATCCCTATAAGGATTGTATAAAACTTTTTGCAAACATCTAAATCATCCAATATTATTAAAATTACCTTCAATTGGTGAAATCGTTTCATTGCTTAAAAAATATACATATATTCCGTAAAACCTTGAACTTCCAACCAGTCAAAAGAATTCTTAAGCGATTATAGTCTGAGAACTTGTGATAAAGGTAATCCATACTCCAACATTTTTAAATAATTAATGCCTGAACTTATTATTTTTGATCCTGGATCATTTTTAAATGGTTTAAAAACTTATTCGCTGATAGAGAATTTTTAATTATCAACAACGAATATTCGCCTGATTTAATGGAATATTTACTACTGCGATAAAGTTTTGCAATTGCCTATTCCATCCATTATGGAGTAAAAACACTCATCTGTACCGATAGTTTAAGAGCTGGTAGAGCACTTATGAAAAAAACCGCGATGTTCCACCCAGAGTGAATCATGAAATGTTTTTGGATTCCTTTCCATATTGGTATTCATTCAGGGTATTGAATGCGCATATAATTTTTCTTATTTCAGTTTCTTACGCTCTTTCTTCTCCCGTTAGCAATTTTTTGAGTACAAGAACACTTTCCAGAACATACCTATTGCATTGGGATTAACATTGTTTGGATTCGGTCAGAACTTGTTAGGTTTAAATTTATTAAGGTATGTACATATCGCTCCTGGAACCGTGTAATATAATTCGTTATACAGGCCTGTCACAGAAATCAATTTCGATCGAAAGTGGAATTGATTCCGTATTTTGCTTCTCCAGAAAACAAAAAACGAAAATTTTTTTTCGGAATGAAACCACTTTTAATTTCATGATCGAATTTGTATTTTTTGTATCCGATAGTACAAAAACAAATTTAAAACTTTCTTGATTGAATAAATAAATTAATAAAATACGGAATCAATTCCACTTTCGATCGAAATGGATTTCTGTGACAGGCCTGATATAGACAGAGTTTGCTGTAATCGAAGAAAATTTTATTTCTTTCAATAAATATTTTTCGATTTTTATAAGTATACTAGGGGACCAGGCGAACTTCGCCTCGCCCCAATTTTAAGCCTTCAGACAAACTTTCTATTTTTCATTTAAAAAGCCAAAATTTCATACAAAAACTCGATTTTCGATTTTTCCAACTTTTCCGGAGGGATTTTCCAAAATTTTCTTCCATAAAAACCTTCTCCTCGAAAATACAAACAACTGACAAAAAGTTTTACAGAAATCGGCCCAGCCGTTCTCATTTTATGAATTATTGAATTTTGCCACGCCCCTCCGCCCACAGACCGAAAATAAAAAATCGGACTTCACAGTGTCACCCGCCAGAGTATTCTGAAGGTTCCCTAAAAATTTCGTCAAAATCGGCCCAGCCGTTTTGGAGCCATTACGTTACATACATACATACATACATACATACACACATCCTATTTTATATATATAGATATGAGCATATACATATGTATGTATATAAGTATATATATATATATATATATATATATATATATATATATATATATATATATATATATATATACATATATATATATATATATATATATATATATATATATATATATATATATATATATATATATATATATATATATATATATATATGTATATATATATATATATATATATATATATATATATATATATATATATATATATATATATATATATATATATATATATATATATATATATATATATATATATATATATATATATATATATATATATATATATATATATATGTATATATGTACATACAAAATAGCAAATTTTATTTATATTTTTTCTATTTTCTTTTTGCTTTGTCAACTAAAGATAAATAACTATTTTAACGGCGTAGAAAATTAGAAGTCAATTTCTTTGGACTCTGTTTATAATCGTAAAAGGTTATATCTGTGGTAAAAGTTTGTAAAGATTTTGTATAGAGTACTTTAAAAGCGTTTTATTTTAATAGCAACACTTGTACGAAATAATATGTCATACTATTGTGAATTATAACATCTAATAATTTTCGGCATAAACTAGAACTAGACTCGACAACTTTGTAAACATGCATAAAGTTTGTGTGAAAGGGAGAGCAAATCTAGTTGTTTTTATATAGATATCTCTTCACACAAACTTTATGCACGTTATACAAAATATGCAAAATATGATTCGGAACCTTTTTATACGTCAAAGTTGAGTACTCTGGTTGAGTACTCTGTGATTTTCGGTGAATTAGCAATATTATAGGATTATGTTTAATTAATTATAATATAATTTTTAATAAATATTAATGTTAACACTAAAAAGCCTTAAGAAGATTAGAACTTTTAGTCCATCACACAACCAATAACTAAAGGAAGTGGTGAATAGTAATCATTTAAAATTATTATGACGGATCATCGAAATTTACATGCTCCTGTCGACTTTAACAAGGTAAACAATTTTGTACATTTATTTACGTACTTATGTCCTTAAAAAATTACTTGGATAAATTTAACATGTATCTTTAATTTTAATTATAAAGTCGCTGGAGGAAATGACGCCAGAAGAAAAAATGAGGTAAGTATGTATGGACAGGCAATGCATACGTATTAAGAAATTCTTATAAACATTTTAGGATACAAATCAAAATATTTGAATAATAGTTGAATACGCTGAAATACATAGATTTCTTCATTTGTATATGTAGGTATGAACATCAAATGATGCATGAAAAACACAAAGGCCATGAAACTATGCATTCGGAAATGGTACTTATATTATTTATCACGCTTGTAGTGGCTCAAATTGCTTTGGTGCAATGGAAGAAAAGACATTATAGATCTTATTCGGTAAGAACAATAATACATAAAGAAATATTTACCAATTTTTGTTGCAACTTTATTGGCGCTAATGTCAGCTCATAAGTAAACCATACGGAGAGAGTATATCACAAAGAAATATCTGTCCCTAAATGCATCATCGGAAACTTGATTCATTACAAATTAAATGATGCTCTTTTATTGTGTGACTATTGCATATGATCCCTGTTTAACACGTATTTGGATACCATCTGATTCTGAACATTTTGATTTAATGATGCAGCCAATAGGGTCGAATTCGGCAAGTTCAAACGGAGAATTGCAAAAAATTATTTTTAGCTTATGCAAAATTTTCAATAAAAAGAACTTCTGACATGTCAACTAAAACGGTTAAAAGTTTCTATTTATTGTAGATTAAGCAGTATATATGCCTGCATTTCTTTAGTGTTAATATTAAATCATTAGCAGACTTAAACCATCATGCATGATGGTTGAATTCTATGCTGGAATATATAGGCTGTTTATAAAGCACAACTAATTAAAATAATTTAACAAATTTAATAAATATAATAATAAATCTAATTAATTTTAATTTCTTAAGGCCGTTACACTTTTAGCAATGTGGACTATACCTTTAGGCATATCATTTTTATATGGTTGGATGCGTTTCATTATAATTTGGTCCGTATTTTCTATTGTAACAGCAATAGTTATAAGACGAGCTATAAGTAAACCCATTCAAGGAACTACTCCAAGGTATTAACTATCATTAATTCCCGCTCTCTAAAATAAAAATGTTTGCTAAACAAATATGTTAAAGAATTTTCTTTTAATTTATCCGCAGACTGGTGTACAAATGGTTTTATTTTATTTACAAATTGAGTTACGGACTAGGCATTATTGGATATTTGATAATGATGGCGACATTTCTGGGTTTCAATTTTATTTTTAATCAAGCTCCAAATGTTTGGATGGATGTTGGTTTGATGTTTGTATTTTATGGTCTTTACATTGGAGTTTTGGGTAGAGACATATCAGAAATATGTTCAGAAAAAATGGCAGCGTTGATTGGTGTAAGTGAACATTGTTAGCAACTTTCAAATTAATTTATAAAAAGCTCTTTGACTCATTTATTCGATTTTAGTACTATACACCGCAGGGTATTCCTACGAGGCATTTAGAAGATAATGTTTGTGCAGTTTGTGGTAATCTATTGCTTGTTAGTGAAAAAGAAGAGGGAATAATTGAAAATACATATAAGTTGTCTTGTAATCATGTATTTCATGAATTCTGTATACGTGGTTGGTGCATCGTAGGGAAGAAGCAAACTTGTCCATATTGCAAGGAAAAAGTTGATTTAAAAAAAATGTTTTGTAATCCGTGAGTGTTGATTTATAAATACTTTTTATGCATACTGTCGGAATATATATATATATATATATATATATATATATATATATATATATATATATATATATATATATATATATATATATATATATATATATATATATATATATTATTTGCTTTGTTTTTTTTTTACTTTTCAACATTCAGATGGGAACGACCTCATGTCTTATATGGCCGTTTACTGGATTGGATACGCTTTTTAGTGGCTTGGCAGCCATTAATATTTTTCATAGTTCAGGGTATTAATTGGATATTAGGCTTAGAATAATATTTATTTGCCTCGAGTTCTAGTCAAAGTTAAATTTACGTGAAAAATTTTGCATATACATATGTAAGTAATATATATTTTTTCGGTTCTGCCTTAAACACATTTTAACAGAAATTATAAATTTATTTCATTACTTTAATATAATTGTTATATAGAACCCTTTCTTTTTTGTTTAATTTATAAAATGATCAACACAATATCGTTGTTTTTATTCTTATTTTTTTGAAGAAACCACTAAATGACACTTTTTTATACATACATGGAGTAGATTAGAGTTTTCAAAATTATACAAAAACTTTGCTGTGAAAGTGTTATAAATAAATGATTTAACAAATTTCATTTTATATTTTGTTATTGAAATAAAAATAGTGAATAAAAAGTATAAAAATGCCATTTAAAAATCAAAAATTTTATATCGATTTAGATCGGTCATAGAATTGCTACATTATTGAATGTGAATGTACATTTATCAACTTTTTTGAATCAAATCTTTGATTGAACAAAGAGAAACTGGTACACGTATGCAAGTACGTTCATTTCATTTTGTTCTCTCATTTGTAAATATTCACACATAAACACACAAATGAAAATATTGCAAGCTCTAAGAAGAAAAAGTTCATCTACAAAAATTTACGATGTATTGCAACAAAACTGCTTTTACTTTATATCAAATTCGTGTACGTGTACTTCATTAAAAGGACGTTTTATAAGGTTTATGAAAAGCGAATTGGTTAATACAAAGCAGAATCAAACTCTATAAAGAGTTGATGAAAAATATTTATATGTATGTATATGGAGTTATAAAATCAGATTCCCTGGCCCACTTGAGTCCTGGTTGTGTTGCCTGTCTGAGAGGGTCGCAGATCCCCAAACTAAGACGCCTAATTTGACCCGATACTAAAATATGGCGATGCCCAGACAAAAGTTTTAATCCTCCAGTCCATACCAATCCCAGACTCCGCAGCAGCGGGCTGATCATGTTGATCACTATTTCCTCAGAGAAAGCAGGATAGAGGATATATTCGACATTCACCTCCTCATTCCGACAGCTCCTATAGAAGTCGTTAAAAGGGAGATTTACAGCTCGATTATATTTTGCAAGCGATTGTTAGTTCAATACAGATCTCTACAGTAGCTGAGCGGTACGCCTACTAGTTGATACGTATCCTGATCACTCAGTCGTTATCTAGCTGTTGATAGTTCGTCCGCAGTAGCCTCACTATAATATTGCATCTAGAGTAGCACTAGGTTTGAATATCTCGTTAAGAGATATCCAATATTTATGATACATAACAAACACATGCTTATTTACGCAAATTATTAAAGTCCTTATTTGTTGAGGTTTTCTGAGCTTATTAAGTTTTGTTTCTAAGTTTACGAGAGGGTTGTATACATACATACACACCATGCATATACATATGTATGTATGTAGTCATATGGACATCATCGCAAAATTAGCAAAAATATCATGGCAAAAGTAGACAGAATATTTTTGAATATCGCAATGAAATTAGTAATTTCCAATTTGTTGATGCGGAAGATCTTGCGATTCCAGCTCCTTCAATGAAGGTATACATAAGTAAAATACATACTTAATTTGATCAGCAACGGACAAAAATAGAAGTTTAGGCTAAATAGTTTTTAGACCTTTTTAAAATGTTTTATTTTCTTTTCGTGCCATTTATTTTTACGTCTTATTTCGGTAAATTCGTTAATTTCTTCTTTCTCATGCAAAATACCATTGCTAGCCATTTTATAGTGAAAAACTTTATCTTTGCGCTCTCGTTTCTTAGCCCACCTATTCACTTCTTGGCGCGATAAAATATAATTTCCATCAACAGCAACAAGCTTTAATGTATCTTCATCAATGGTGTTGGTTACTGAGTTATCAATAACCCTTCTTTTTATTGTAGGTTTCTTTTCTGGGCCTTTGGTATCGTATTCAAAATCTTCATATGGATTGACAAAACAATCATCACCTTTTAGCAACATCACTCGATTTTTATATTCAGTTTTCCTTACAACAGAGTTATTTGTAGAGACTTCGCAAAATTCATAATGTTTCTTTAAAATTTCATTTAATTTTTTGGCCAAATGTTTTTGCATAGATTCGGGTAAGTTAAAATCATCCCCAACATTTTCTTTATGGTCAAAAATGTAACGTTGAGATTTTGGTAAATCTATAAAGAGATGGGAAATTATAATTGATATAGGCACAGCTAATATTCTGCAAACAATGCTTTTTCTGCAAATCGTTAGATATAAGGACTTAGAATAAATTATACGAGTAATAGCTAATATGATTTTAAATATTTTTGGAACGAACGTATCCCTAAGAAACCAACGTATCCGAAAAATCACCTAGTTGGATTTGAATGAAATTTGGCACAGGGTGAGTTTGTAGCATGTATTAGTAGGAATAGTGTTAAACGAATTGGTTTTAATGCTTATAGAATAGTTCTATAATTGTTATGTTTGGAAATCATGCATAAACTCCTGAACGAACTTGAATGACATAAGGCACGCAGATAGCCTGGATTAACACTTATGATACCATACATATCATGGTGAAGAGCTTGGTTTGACACTTCAATGGGCTAATATTTTGATGTTTGCTACTCAATCACACACTTTTATTTTTATAAAAGCCAGAGTTTAACCCATTTCAAGACAATGACATAATTCTAAAGAAAGAATTATGACTTCTTTTTTACTCATATCATAAATGTAAAAGTTTTTCGATGCTTATGCATCGAAGCAAATTGTAGTCCACTAGAAACCGAAATAAATGGTAAAATTTTTTATCAACGTTTTATGCTGGGTGAGCTTGTGACTCACGATTTTCTTAAATTTAAGATTAATACTAATATATTGAATGTATAAGTCGGCGAATCAAAAACATATATATTGAAGATGAGCAGTGATGACGGCACAACTTCCATTGTATAATTTTTAAACGCCTTTGGAAAACAGGCCGCTTTCGCTGATTTGTGCCCATGATTTTGTTCCTTTGTGAAAATTGGAAACAGAAGAGTAAATAACACAGAATGTGGAATGTAGGTCTTTTTTTCTGAGAGTTTAATTTTCTATCACCTAAGATTATTCTTTGTTTTGAGGAGCTTCCGCAAACTACATTTGAGCAATATTGTACATACGTAGGATTTAAAATAGACAAAAATTATACATATGTATGCAATTATTTCTCTTTTCTTAGGTAATAATAGTATGCATATATATTTCAGTAGTACGTATTTTGTGAAGATATTCTTGTGTCCATTAGTTTGCTGGGTTTATGATATGAAGCATCTTCTCCAATGGAAGTATTATGTTATATTTTACATGTACATGCCTACGTACATATGTACTTATGTAAGTCCATGGTTAAAAACGAAAAAGGTATTAATCGCAATGCACAATATTAATATTTGCAGCCATTTCTTATTCACATAGAGTCCACCATTAAAGCCTATAATCCAAATGTTATGGGTTTCTAAACTCACTGACATATAGATATACATATGTAAGTATGTATGTATGTACATGTCTACCTTTCTTAAAAACCTGTCCAGCGTCTTTAGTTAATTTAGTACTTGTCTGCTCCACATCGTTTTCCTTTTTTTCCTGAAACATGGAGTTATTGAACAAAGTAGTGTCTGCTGCCTCCAAAAATTGCTTCAATTGATTATCATCACCGCTATCTGAATCACTTGACATTTTTTTAAATTTAATGTTTAGAATATTTTGTTCTAGTATTCTAATATCATTTGTTACATTTGTATATGAGCAATTCTCATGTGTTAAGATCTTTATTACCAATTCACATTAAACTAACAACATATAAAATCTATCATTAACGATAACGTGGTGTGTATTTTTACCACAGAATACAATTTTTACTTTGTGGTGAATCCTTCAAAGCCGCCGCCAAAATTAAAGAAACTGTGAATTAACTTTTTTTTGTCAACTTTCTTTGATCCGGTCTCAAATACTCAGTAGGTAAGGCATATAAATAATTAATTATATTTATTTCGAACTTTTTAGACACTACATTTGAAATCTGTTGAATTTTTTTGCTAGAGTTTTTATATTAAAATTTAACAGACAATTTTTGAAGCAATTTTGTTAAGTCGTACCTTCCTCTGTTTTCACATATTGATCAACGTGCGATGACCTGTGAGCGTAATACTTTGAACACTCACTATTTTAATCAGCCAAATATAAAATAATGAGGTATTAATTTGTACGTGAAGTACCCAATCTATCCAGTCAGTTTTTCTTGAAACTGCGTGCATTGGCCTCGGTGCAACCAACACCAATTTTCAACAGTCTAACTGTTAAAGCTGTATATAAAATTATAAACTTTCACCCTTCCAATATGTGGTCTGATCACATATTGGTTAAAATAGAACCCCTTCTGGAGCATACCATTTCAAACAAAATTTTAAAAATCGGTCTTGGTATATACTTATGTATATATACATATATATATATATATATATATATATATATATATATATATATATATATATATATATATTATATATATATATATATATATACAGTAGAATCTTAGAAAAGTTAACTCTCATAAAAGTTAAACGCGCGGATAAGTTAACAGTTTTTCATAATCCACGTGCAGCTCTAAAAAGTTAACTTTTCGGTTAACTTTTTAGAGCGTTACCAAACATATATACATATGTACATCTAAAGTAAGTTTCTCAAAGCAGTTGAAAGCATCAATAGCGTTATAAAATGGTTTGAGAGCAACAATGATGCAAATGATGTGTCAGACGTAATCAATATGCGTACGAAAATGATCAGGAGCACGGCTGCCAGATTTGACGATTTATCGTCATTTTGACAATTTTGCTTTCAAAACTGGATAATTGACGATTTGACGATTTTTTGAAAAAATATGACGATTTTAGTCTTTTGAACAATGGTAGCTTTAAGGCATTTCTTTATGTTAATAAAGTGTTTATCATTTGGTATGTTGTGCGCATTTACTACCATATTGTTTCAAAAAAAGATCAACCATACAAAAGTAAAGAAAAAAGGCAAGGCGAAAAAGTTCACGATCGTTTTTCTTTTGCGGGTATACCTACATAAATGTATGTATGTGAAAATGACTCGGTTGAAGGTATCCTTTATTCCAAAGACTATTTAAAAATAAATAATTCAAATTGTTATAAAATTGTAATTAAACCTGACTTAATAAAAATTTTAAGTTCAGATATTTAATTGTAACGCTTTTAAGTTCATCATAAATTTTTATTTTTGTACATATGTTTGTATCTATACGATACAATTAAATATTTGTAGATATGTAGGATTGAATTGTTAAGTTTTTTTTTTATTGTTTTTTAATAAAATCAAAAGTGTATAAAAATATTTAATAGCCTTTTGCAGACATCGTTTTCGTTCATTCGTACAGTTACATACATTTAAAACAAGAACAAAATTTTGAGTTTTGATTTCAATGTTATTATGTGAACGAAAGAAAACGTTCTTAAATCAGAAAAAGGCAATAAGTGTGATTGATTTATTGTTTTTGCCCTATTGCTTTTTAATAATAATAATAAAGTGTTTAAAAAATACATTTTTACAAGTTGCCCGATTTTTTTGACGATTTTCAAACACGAAAAAGGCGATTTTTTTTATTTTTTCTTCTCAAATTGACGATTTTTCCACAAATTTTTCTGGCAGCCCTGATCAGGAGCTATTATATAAAAGAAAAGAAACAAACAAGCCTTAACTGCTTCTTTAAACCTCTATAAACTATTTTTATGCGAACAAAAAAAAAAAAAACTGAGCGGGACTGTGAAATTGAATACGCAGTACAAACTAAAACTAAGTTTCTGTAATAATGAAAACTATTATATATGTAAGTCTTTTAATACAAATGTAACATTTGGTATATAAAAAAATTGTTTACATATTACATACATACTTTATTTGTTCCTTTTTTCGACTAAAAAAAACCGCTTAGAAAAGTTAAAAGTTCGAAATAGTTAATACCCCTTGGGACATTTTGGTTAACTTTTTTAAGATTCTACTGTATATATATATATATATATATATATATATATATATATATATATATATATAAATTTCAAATATTAGCCACGTTAACGATAAGCCCTTTGAAAATATAAATTTATAATTTGATTTATTCATTGCTTTGAAAGTTTGTATTAATATCTGTATTATATGTATGTACATCAATGGATGTAGGATGAGAATCTTGCTGTATTATCTGATTTTGTCCTTCTAATAGGCCCATTAATGTATTTTGATGAACATTAACGTTATTACTGCTATTAGCGTTGTTATTACTGCCTACACCTGTAGTCGTTACTACACCATTAAAATCCTGCATTCCCATGGCATTTCCGTCCGAAGATGTGGGCATTTCGAAAATATTCATAAAATCACCTTCCTGAAATTCTTCTTTTTGCATATTTTGACTCTCTTTCATCAATTTATCATACTCCTGGAAAGCTCCGTTAAACTCAGAAATTTCCATGCGATTACGGGCTATTAAATGATGCTTAAAGTAATTATGAACTTGAGTTAACGAGTTATTTGTCATAGAAAAGTAGGCCTTTTCCAAATTCTTTACTTCAATATCTCGCTGTGTTTCCAACTTAACATCATTTGCATGAACTTCTCTGATGTGCTGCATCAAGTTTAGAATAAACTCTTCGCAAGCGTCGGCAAACAATATTAATGCCGATTCAGCTGTATCTGTAAAGCCAGCTACTCTCATTTGGCCACAAACTGCTTTACGTAACGAAGCTCGACAAATCTCGGGATTTACTTGTGGATAATGTTGAGGGATTCCTTTGGCAAAATTACTGTTTCGTGGAGGAACAAACCAAATTGGCTTCGTAAATTTGTCATCCGAAACAAAATCAGCTACGTTTTCTGGTGGAAAATCAACCTCGGGTATCATTTGACAAGGGTTCAACAAATAATTGGAAGTTCCCTGGAAACAAAAATTTCAATATACATACATGTAAGTTTAAGAAAAGAATGAACAATTACCGATTTGTTTGAATAAGTATCAATAAGTGATTGTAACATTTCTGTTTGCTTCATTACTTCTATGGTTTGTGTCACAAGAGGATTTTTTACTTTGATCAATACACTAAAATTAAATCAAGATTAAATTTATACAGATGCAAAATATGAACTTATGTACTTCTTGCTAGCGTCCATTGGTTGATGACTTTGTATTTCTGTAAGTTTAATACGTTTCGCTGCTAAAGGAATTATTTTGCTATCTTCCTCTTGTTGTACCTTATCTTCTTCAACGAATTCTCCCCATAACTTTCGAGACATTGTAAATGAATTGTCTTTTAATTAATTATAATATGAAAATATGTAATAACATACAGGCAAAGCATAATAAATAAACAAAAAACTCCTTTTTTATTTCCAAACAATCAAGCACATTGATAACATGATAGTATTAACCATTCACAATAGCACCTAGTGCTGGTAGTTTTTCGGTACTCTTATTCGAACTGTTATTAGCGTTAAATGTTTGTTTAATAGAAGAAAAGGGGATGGAAACACGAACAGACTACTCCATACTCGAAAATATTTGTTACTGTAGTCTTAAATATACTAAAATCCTAAGCATAAAGTATTGGAACTCTTGGAAATGAAGCAAAGGCCTTTAATAAAATTACTTTTTAAATTTTTTATTCTGATGTCGGAATGTGTTCATATGCTTTGATTACTATTGAATATTTTGATTTTGCTTCCTACTTACATATATTCTTTTGTTTTACATATTGTGCAATGGGAGGTTGATGTGTTGTGCAATTGCCCAGGTGGTATGTAAGATGTATGGTAGGTCAAACTCTATATATGATCATCAACGATAATTTTCTCTTCAATTTTTTCATAGAGAGTTTGACAATTGTATTCTCGGCATTGTTGCAATCTATTCCCCTTGCATAGATCTTATAAATGGGTCTTTGGATGAGTTTACGTGGTATATATTCGCCTTACTAGTAAATGACTCGAGAATTATTTAGTCGAACAATCAAGTACCCGACTTTATACAACTCTAATTGAAAGCGCCAACAGCTGAAATAATCCAATCAAATGATGCACAATTAAAGCAAATATTGGCGCTTAAAATATTCTAATTCGTGATCCGAAGGATTTAGACCACTGAAAATTTTTTAAAGATTATTACAACTAAAAATAAAGGGTTCAAAATGAACACCTTAATCCAAGGTGCCATAAAAGTGAAAGCTAAAGAATTAAATCTTGATTTAACATTGCTAGGAGGGCAAAGTTTTCGGTAAATAAAAATTTATTTAAGTTTAGCAAAATTTTTCCCAATCAGAAACAAAACTCTTTAATAAGTAATGGAAACACTCTGTGTTTCCAAAGTATGCTATTTAGAGCGCCACGACTCATATATATGTAATGTACTTACATAGGTATGTATGTACATATATTGATGTGAATACGTATTTTCTTAAGTATGTTACGCCCATGCATTTTAGTTTTTTGTGTCCTCTTAAGTTCCACATAAGACATACATATGTACATACATAATTATGTATGTACATATGTGCATACAATCATATATTTGTTTTTATTTGATTGTTTAGATGGGAAAAACGAATAAATAAAGAAGAAAGTCAGTGGACTGGAGTGGCTTATGGAGCATATTGGATTTTATCGCAAGATGATAATTCCTTGTATTATAAAGTTTATACATCCGATTCTTGCGATCAAGCTCCACAAAACCAGGAGTTCTACAACAAAATTCTTCAACGTTATTTACGTTTAGATTTTGACCTTCCATCGCATATTAAAATGTGGCGTAAATCCCATCCTCATTTTGAAAAATTAGCACCTCATATGAAAGCTGTTCGTGTTTTGGACCAGGAACCATTAGAGAATATACTGTCTTTTATATGCAGTCAAAACAATAACATTAAAAGGTAAACAAGTCAATTATAAGGTAAAACAAGTTTTTAAAATTTACAATTTCAGAATATCTACAATGATTAAATGGCTGTGTACCAATTATGGTAAAAAAATTGGCAATTGCGATTCAACCGATATTTATAGTTTCCCGCAGCTAGATTCTTTTATTAAGGCGCAAAATGAGGTAAAAAGAAATAAAAGAAAACCCCACTGATAGCGCTATGTCGGCTTTCCGAGTAGTATGTACATATATGTTATGAATTTTTGATTCTCTTGTAGAACTTTGGTTATATGGTATTTGTTTTTTTTTATGAATTTTTGAAATTTGACTTAAAAGTTGCTTTTGAAATTGCAAAACTATGTAAGCTTTTCGGCAAGCATTTCCATAAACAAGCAGAACGTACGATATCAACTGAGCAATACGTACAAGCGATTGATATTTAATAATATTAAAAGGATATGTATAGAAAAAATCAAAAAATGTTTGTTGTGGCGGTAGCTCTTCATATGCCGACATTTCAATAGTTGCTAAAACTAAATCGTCAGTGAGTTTAAGCAGTTTGAAAACATTCAACCTCGGATGTTTATGCCACATAAATCAAATACAATATGAGAATTCAATATTGCATATGAACTACAACAAATACATAATCATAGTAGGCTTACAATGTTTCTATACAAACAACACAACAAACAATTTACTCAACGTGAGTCTATTTTATTTTTCTCTCAACATCCATACAATTAAACGCCCGTTGGTCGTTAATGATTGTATTCAGTTAGGCAAAAATGAAAATTGTTTCCAACGATTAGTTAAAATAAAGATTAAATTTTTCATTTCTGCCTAACTGAATACAATCAACGTAGCTCGACAACGATCGACGGGAATAAAGCTCATCCATGTCAGTAGTGTAGGTAACTATATTGATTCACTTCGCTTTTCTATCATTACTCTAATGGAACGTTTTACGAACAACTCGTTCTTCGTTCATTTGTGGTCGATGTGTTAAGGAATCGCGATGAAATCGAATGTCTACATACACTACACCCTCTATCTTCCTCCCCACAACTTAACTTGTGTAGTCCCAGCATAATGCATTGCATGATTAGGGGTTATGATCTGAGTGTCAGTTTAATTAAAAATAGCACCACCGCTTAAATTGAACTGTATCCATGTATCAGTCATTGAACATTATAGATCTCTCCGTGCTACCGCACATAGTTTTTAATTAACGCGCTCTTATTACAAAACCATTCTTATCCATTTGCTATAAGTTTTGTATTAAACTAAATGGATGATCAAATAATCGATTTTAATATTCATTTGTATTCCAGTTAGAATTGCGTTTACGTGATGCAAAATTTGGATACCGTGCAAAATTTATTGCACAATCTGTTGCCAAAATAAATGAATTTGGGGGCATGGCATGGTTCGAACAATTACGATCTCTTCCGTACCATGAAGCTCGTCAAGAATTAGTTAAACTGCCAGGAATCGGCTTTAAAGTAGCCGATTGTATATGCCTAATGTCTCTTGGCCACTTGGAATCAGTACCAATCGATACTCATATCTTTAAAATTGCCCAATCTGTTTATATGCCACGTTTGTCGGGTGTCAAAGCTGTGACACCTAAAATTTATGATGAAATTGCAGGCCATTTTCGCGAAGTCTATGGATGTTACGCTGGATGGACACAGGCGGTAAGTTTAAATAACTAATATAATAAATAAGTACCGTTAGAACATTCAATTTATTTATGTCCAATGATGCTTTTTCCAAAATAATTATTTGGCAAATACATATACCAAGTGCCTGGAGTTATTGAAACCTCTGCAATAGCACAGTTTGAAGAATATGTCAAAAAATTAAAGAAAAAAAACTTTGGTTAATATAATATTCAAGCTTGAGGTCTTTTATCTTTTAACAAATTTTATTAAATTTTATTAATATAATTTGTTAAACGATAAAAGACCTCAAGCTTTAATATTATATTAACCAAATTATAAAAAAGGTCAAAGAATATATGTAGATATATTAGAAAAAAAAACGTTATTTAGTTTTAAGTTAAATTCTAAATTTTCAATGGATTCTAAAAATCCATATGTAAAAAATGGGATACCAACAACTGTCTACTTGCATCTTCCGAAAACTCTAAAATAACAAACGTACCGATTTGTAGACGTAGTAAGTCCCCTTTTACATTATGGAAATTAAAAGATACACAGACAGATCAAGTTTTCCCGGTGAAAGAATGAAGATATATCTGTACTCGATATTTTTTTGTTTCTCTTCTACTTTTCGCAATTTTCATTATGTTGCTTCATATAATTTTTCTTCGTCAATTTTGCTCACTGTATTAATTTTTAATTTTTTTTTTTATGAAAATTCGAATTCCGATCTATTTATTTACATTTAAGAAATGCACTTATTTTCACTTTAATTTTGTTTGCTTTAAATGCTTTTCTCAATTCAATGTTCTTGCACTTCAAAGTAAACAAAACGCGAAAATGTGTAAAAAATTCTGTCTCTATTAATTTCTCAAGTTTAAAAGGTATAGGTAAGATCAAAAGAGGTATCAAAAAATGTCAGCCTTTCAATTTCCATAATTTAAAAGGGTACTAATGAGAAACTTGCCATTGAAAAGTAGAAAAAGCAAATGTTCGCCTCCATTAAAAAGGTATTTAGTTCAAAAAGCAAAAAATTTTAAATAAATTTTGAAAACTACATAAACTGCGATTTAAAGAAATTATGCCTTAATAATGCAGTATCGAAAATTTTACCCCTTCTTGCAGTTTAAGCTATTTTCATTCAAAGTTATGCTCTAATATTATTAAAAAATTTTCTAATTTTCTCGACATCTCGGTTTTTGGTATCTGTATATGTTTCTCTAATTTTGTTTAAATTATTTCCAAATATATAGTATGTTAGAAAGAGATTTCTAAACATTTTCAATTGAACATTAATTCCGAATTTTTGCTTTGTGCATTGTGTCTGCTTAATTCGCTTATAAATCCCAAGATATTTAACAATAAAAGTCATTATTATAAAACAGCAAAATTATTTGAATATAGTTGGAGCTGTTGTATATTGTAAATAAAGGCCAAATTTAAATTTAAAAATTAGTGAATAAATTTTAATGGAAGTTGTTTAATTCTATTTTTTTAGGTTTTATTTTGTTCAGAACTTCAACAATTTCAAAATAACAGCGACAATAACAAGGAGTCATCATTACTACAGCCTAAAAAGAAACGTCAGAAATAAACACAGGTACTTTTTATTTTTATGTTTCAATAACAAAATTTTATTTACATATAAATATTATAAGCAACACATAATAATCGATGTATTTAAAATACATACGGGTGTGTAAATACTAGTGATGTAACTAGTGATGTATTCGTATTTCCGCGTTGTCCCATATTTCATGATATACGTGTACGACGTATTTGTATTCGCCAAA
Organism: Germaria angustata; assembly: GCA_963681545.1. Taxonomy (NCBI): domain Eukaryota; kingdom Metazoa; phylum Arthropoda; class Insecta; order Diptera; family Tachinidae; genus Germaria; species Germaria angustata. The sequence continues at coordinate 62,614,994 of OY813001.1, forward strand.
TTGAGGCGAATATTTGTCGAATATTTTCATACAGAAAGTGTAAGGAAATATTATATGTAAAAAATATATGTAAAAAAATATATGTACTAATTTTTAGTTAACAAAACTTTATTCCGAACTTAAATAATATTCTTCTTGTATACTTCATGTTGAAATTAATCGGAATTGCAATCTACCAAATTAAGAAAAGATTCATATCGAATATCAATTGTTTGTTGTATTGATTGTATAAAAGCATTTTAAGCCTACTATGATTTGTTAATTGTAATATTCATATACAATAGAGAATTTCCATATTGCATTTGAATGTTTTGGCAGAAACAAATGAGTTTAAATGCTTTCGAACTACTTATTTAAAGTTCACTGATGAGTTGGTTTAACGGCGAATGAAGTGTCAGGATATATGAAACAGGTAAAGTCACACAAAATAAATTTGAAAAGCTACCTAGCTATTAAAATATTGATCCTGTGGCAAAAACCTATACAAATCGCTCTGAATTTCAGTGCAGTCAGTGGGAATGCAAAAGTTGGGTTATCTCTTAAACATACGCGCAGTGTTGAAGCTTGTTAAAAATCACATCGCCACAAGTGATGTGGATTATAAAATACAAGAAAGTGATTTATTACACAGAATAGTATTCTTTTTACAACTCTACTAATGCGCATTTTATTAATTTTTATAGCAATGTCGCCGCACCTCTGGTGTTAAGTAGACACATTAACTTAAGATGCATATGTAACTATTATTATTAATTGTTTTATTTCGCCGACGATTCTCCCAACATTACTGACGAAGGTAAGGAGTGTTACGCACTCCGTTTTTTGTAATTGGTCATTGTTTTCAAGACATAGACTGTCCGAAATGAAACCAGTTGCATCACTTATATTGGTATAACTGGAGATCGGTTTGTCCTATAAGCTAAAAAAAATAAATTTCAGTTGTAGAGCAACAACAACAGTATCAAGGCGAATTCACAACAGCTGGCCTTATTAGCCCAGATTGTCATCAGCTGTTCTAAAGAAAATTGAGCAATTCAAACCCTATTGTCAAAGCTTGTTTAGGTTGGCTTACAAGCATTTGGTTAACAATTAAAAAAAATAACTAAAAACAAATTTAGACAGAAAATATAATTGTCCGTATTTGTTTAAATTGGACAGCAAATTCGAAGACTTCTAATTAGCTAACTTTTGTGTCGGGGAAATACCGAAGAACATATTAAAAAGGACAACACTTAAAAAATTGCTTTGTTGTTTAAAAAGTTCTTAAATTGTAAAACTCTAAAATTACACACATGTAACAAAAAGCACCATCAAAAGCGTAATAATTGGAAAAGGCGTCAAAATGTACCCGGGTATTCGAAAAAATAAAAAGGGTAACGAGACCAAAAAAAGCGTCATAAAATACCCGAAAAGCGTCAAAATGGCTACACTGTAAGGAAACCTACTATTGAATTCGGCCTTGGTCAGCATGTCTTAATAATTTTAAATATAGCAGTTCAGTAATTTTTACAAAATTATTGGTATTAAGTGTGTTTGAGTACTTTCCCAGTAATAATACTACAGTTAGTTTATAATATAAAATTGTATTTTGTATCGTATTTTAAAATGAATTGACATTCATTAAAATTTTTTAATGATTTTTACAAATTGTAATGTACGCGAACAACAGTATTGACGCAAGACTTTTTTCATTTAAATTTTAAATAATTCATTTAGACAACGTATAAATTGAGCAGTAGATAAACATATTTAAAACTCAAAATTTATTTGATATTTTATTGTTTGCTGTTGGCTTAGCTGAGTATATGCCTGCATTTCATTGGCGCTAATCAAATCATGAGTAGCTTTTAGCCAAATCATGTTTGAAAAGTATTCAAGCTCGTATACATATACCAAAGACTACAAATACTATATGAGATTTCTATTTGTAATTTACAAAATATATATGTAAGTATAATAGCCTTAGAAAGCTTTTGTACAAACACATAGAACAAATAGTTATTTTGTAGAATATGTATCTCGAATAACAAATTTGATAAATATTTTCAAATTTAATATTCGCGAATATTGCCCCTGATATTCGTGTTCGTATTCGTACATTATTAGTAATTACGTATTCGGTACATTATTAGTAAATACGTATGTATGTATGTAGATACGTTTGAACTCGAAACAAACTAAAATTACCTTTTTTTCCAATTCAAATTTATTAAAAAAACAAACTCCATTACAAAACTTTTGTACTGCATGATGCTTAGCCTTATATGCATTTGTATGCCTTTAAAGAAGACCCTTCATTATATTTGCTTATTATCATTTGTGGTTTCAAATTATTCTTAACTGTCACCATGTTGTGTTTGATCCTCTTCAGCATCTTTCATTAATTTGCTAGTTGCTTGCACCTATTAACAAAAGTAATTATTTGATATTAAAATATTTATTAAAATAACCTTTAATAAGTATTTTACCCTAAACGTCCTCTGCTTTGAGTCTTTACTAGTATCGTTTTCTTGTGGACTTTCAGATCCATCTGTGGTTTTAATGAATGACGAATAAAATGATGAAAAACTTGAACCATCCATGTCGTCACTATTGCCATTGCTATCTGTATTGAGTTGCTTTTTTGTTGAATTAAAAAAGAAGAATATAATTTATAGATATATGTTTAATATATGAGCGAAAATGGAAAATTCAAAAATATTTGAGATTTTTTACTTTTAAACTATTTGCATTGTGTTGATCTGATGATACATAGTCACCCATGACGGATGCAATGGGCGAATCTGCAACACCTTTTTTCGATGAATCAGACGGTGCCTGCATAAATCAAAAAAGTAAAAATTATCAAACGTAAATTATTTCCATTTGAATTCGAATTATTAAGGTGCCATTTATCAAATTAACATTTTATAATACCTATAAAATATTAAAGGACTCTAATGTATGTAAAGGCATACCATATAAATAAATAGACCTTCAATATAAATAAGTCTTCTTTAATATCGCATTAGATAAATTTTCCTCTCTATATTTTACAAGCATTTTGTCCTTAATTGCTCACTTTTATAAATATTGATACTTCTATTAAATCTAATAGGTCTGTGAAAATATTTATAAACTTTCTAAAATGTGACTCGCTTCTAATAGTGACATACAGTGAACTCGCGATAATGTGAACTAATAAAAACCAAGGTAGTTCACATTATCGAATTTGTTCACATTTTCGATTGTAAAAATTTGTGGTGTTATATTGTTTTTTGGTTACAAAATATTGAAGCTCTTGGAATTTTTAACATAAAATGTAATTTATTGCAAACAACGATTTCTTAAATTTTAAGTTCACGTTTTATATTAAATTTTTAGAGCCACCATTAGCTGGCATTGAAGTCGTGTTCATTTTTATTAAAATTAGAATGAAGCTGTTTCACTTTTTCTTTCAGCATCAATCCACTTGTTGGAAGGTTTTTACTTCTCATGTTAAGAAACCACTTGTATAGAGATTTATCCATCATTGGAAGCTCTGAAATACGTAGGTTTACGTTTCACTGGTCTATAATACGTATTTTTAACACACTTATAATTTTTATTATTCTTATTGTGCATCGAACAAATGGTATATTTCCCAACATTATATTTAACACTGTAATACTTGATCCTTTTTCCAAAAGTTGAAAAATTTCATATTTCTCACTAATGGTTAAAAACTTTCTGTTATTCTTAGACATCTTTGTAAATACACAGGAATATAAATACACAGGTTTCTATGCGTGACGAAACACAACAAAACTCAAAGTGTGCAAGTACAATAGTTTACAGTTTTTTATTCAATCGGGGGATTTCCAAAATTAGAAAACAAACAAAAATTGCAAAAATTTTTGTTCACTATTTAGAGCCATTAAACTTTGTTCACTATTTAGAGCGTCCATATAAAAAAATAGGTGTTCACATTACTGGATAGTTCATTATATTGGAAGTTCACATTACCGAGAGGTCACTGTACATTCTAAACGTATGAGTTATCAAACATACCTTTTCAAGGAATCAGACTTTATGGAAAATATATTAGACTATTTAACTGTGTTCACAGTATATATATATACATACTTTTAGGTTTTTTATTTAGGAAAATGATTATAAATTTTCTAAAATTTATTTAAGTGCTGCTTAATTCCTTATGAAGGGATTTAAAATTATGAATTTTCTATTTTATTTCAAAAATTGGGGGAAGAATGAATAGACCTCATGAGCAAAAATTGTTCATGAAGTAAAACTTAGAAGTTTAAAAGTTTATCGCTTGCATTACTGGAAGGTGTTCATGTGCGCAAAAAATTTGCAAGAGTGAAAAAAGCGTAAGAAATTGAGAGAAAAAAAGCTTTTTAAAATACACACATGTTGTAGCGACAATCGAAAACAGTTCCGTTCCGTTCTAGTTTAATAATTTTCTATTCCTGAATTATATTTTAATAAAAAATAAATTGTAAGAATTATCAAACTGAATTGTCAAATTCAGGATATTTTCGGTTTAGCCAATGCAGTTCGAAAAAGAATCCTAAAACAAAAATTTGTTCTATGAAATTGTTAATAGTCATATGTGTATTTTTTTTTAGAATATACTTTTCTTAGGCCAGAATATTGTAACTTGCGGACAGTAAATGCTTCATTAAAAGAAGAAATTGTAAATGATACATCTTTCTTTGTGAATTAGAAAAAGGAGTATTTGCGATGAAAATAATATTTGTCTTAAATTTAGGAACAACAAACGAAAATGTTTTTAAAATAGTTAAATCAGACAGTGCAGCTACTGTAGTTACAGATTATTCTAGTATAGCGTTGGTTAAAAATTTCCCACAGGACACTGTGGAATAGCAGAAGTGTGGGTAATGCAATAAAAGTCTTATGTGGCGACTCGGACGAGGATAAAACGAGAGGTTTGTTGAGGCTGAGAAAGCCCGGGTTAAATAAATTGATTGACTGGAGACTCCAACTTACAAGCACATCTGCATCGGATTGGCGATATGAAGGAGGAGTAATGAAAGGCATGCACTGAGGACACTTCCACTGTCACTGGGAAACTATTGCACAAGGGAGATACCGATTGTTTTTTGCGAATCACACTTTGCAGGACATTATTCATCTTAGGGCTACGGACTGCAGAAAATTGAGGAACTACTGGCATGCAACAGAGTTGCTTTAGGCTATAAGTTTCGTTTCTTCCATGTATGCCTTTTGATATGAGTATCATTCTCATGAAACTAACGTAACCTCGGACTTGTTTTAATTTTTGCAATTTGTTGATTTTGGTGAAATTTGTTGGTGAATTATTCACTTTGATAAAGATATGTTGGCTAAGGATTAGCTCTACACTCTTTATAAATGGAAAATATATACCAAAATGTATTGTTTGTTGAGGTTTTAGCTGTTCATATGGCGACATTTCATTGGTTGCTAAACCAAATCGTCAGTGAACGAACTTTAAGAAGTTTGAAAAGTTTTAACCTCGGATGTTTATGCCATACGAATTAAATACAATATGAGAATTCAATAAAAAAAAATACATAATCATACTAGGCTTAGAATGTTTTTATACAAACAACACAACAAACAATTATACTCAACGTGAGTCTATTTTATTTTTCTTGCAACATGTGTACAATTAAACGCCCGTTGTTCGGTCATAAACAAAACTTAATACTCATATTGTATTTGATTCGTATGTCATAAACATCCGAGGTTAAATGTTTTCAAACTGCTTAAAGTTCACTGACGATTTGGTTTAGCGACCAATGAAATGACAGCTAAAGCCACAACAAACAATGCATTTAGCAAAAACTCTTAATTGTTTTAACAATTAGTTGGGAAAAATATACCGAAGTAATAAATTTCAATATTAGGTATTGAAAATAATTACCACATAATCGATATCTTATAACAGATAGTGGCTCTAACCAAATTACCCAAAACGCCATATAATGGAACGAACACTGTTGCATGCATGACTTTCACTTGATTTTTTAATACACACACACAAACTGCGAAGCCAATTTGGACTTCTATTAAAAAAGAGGCTGGCAAGATACGGAACCGCGGCCTGGTACACTGGTATATTTGATCTAAAGGTTGTCTTATAGCTTAGAAACATATATTTCTGTTGTAGTTACTCGTAGCATGTAGCGAGGTTTAGCAATGAGGCTTATGATCACCTTGGGATATCTTAAATGTGGTCATATATCGGTAGAGTTTTATAAAGCAAGCTCCATGATGTCACATTGAACTAAATAGCTTAAGTGAGTCTGATGCGAACCTGGCGCTATCCTTACTAACTCGATCATTTAACAATTAAAAAAAATGAACAAAATTCTTAAACTACTCGTATTCTTGGCAACATGTCATGAATTCAACCAGAAAATGACTTGAAATTAAATCTTTAAGCAGAAATCAAATGGTGTATTGTTTCGGTTTTTTATTAAATTTATTCGGCGTAACGTGTTACTCTTAAAGATACAGTACCGAATGGATTATTTCTTGAATTTAAATGTTATAGAAAATTAACTGTATGACTCGGGGATGCCAATAATTCAAGTTTTTTGATTGGAATAATAATAAGAAGGAAAATATGTGGTGAACCCTGGTATCATGTGTTTGGAGATCGGTCCAATTTCTTCACACTGTTCTCACTAAATTATACTGTCATCCAGCAATAATGTATTGAGTTTTTATTTGGATTTATTGGCCTAGATGTGTGAATTTGCACGTTCGCTGAGATCTAATAGTATTAATTCGATAGAACAAAGTAGTCGGCCGATAAGGATCCGTTTCGAGAAATCATCTTTGAACATATTTTCAAATGAAATCGCTCAATGTTGTTCAAATTAAGTTTGCAAATGTTATTCCAACGGGTAGGAAAAATACGTTGCGTTGTGAAATTACTCTGGTACGAAAGTAGCCTCAAAAATTAAAAAAACCAGACCGTCCGTATTAAGGATAGGTAATTACTACAGTCACAGGAGCTTATCATTATTAGGAACAAAATTAATAGAAAAATAGCAACAAAAGTAGATGAGAGAAAACATTCGGCTACAAATGACATACCACATTTGAGCCGGGTTCGGCTTTAACTGAAGTTGCTTGGGAGGATGGACGTTGAAGTTGTGCAGGTGTTATGGAATGGAATGCCCCTTGTTGCTGGGTTTTTGTGGTTGTAGGTGCCACCATTCGTGTCTGGGCCTAGAGTAATAAAGGAAGGAAAAACAATTTAATGGAAGGTTTTTTATAATGACTTTTGATATATGTAATACCGTTTTAAAATCAGTCGACGGAGTTACATGTTCGGGTGGCAAATTAACGGTACTTGCAACATTTGAAAATGATACAGGTTGATACATCATAGCTGTGGCTGCAGCAGGATGAGTATAAAATAGTGAAGGATGGGGATACATAACACCTGCCATATATTGTAAAGGCAGTGCTTGATTTGATGTGCTTGGTATTTCGACGGGGGAACGTTTGTGTGGTTGGTTGACAGCAGCAGCTGCTGCAGCAGTAGTGGCAGGTATATAATAAAATGTGGGAAAAAGACTAGGCTGTGGCGTGTAACTACTTTGTGCTATTTGCTTTGTATGAGAGGTAGGTGTGGTGAGCCCAACTGAGAATGGTGGCCATAAATTAACATTGCGGGAACAAGATAAGCCACTTGAATAAGGTATAGCTAAAGCTGCGCCACCCAGTGTATTTTGAAGATTATTGAAAACCTTATTGGTAGTAGAGGCCTGGTTGTGGTGATCGCTGTACTCACGCTGTATATCCATCAGGTTTGTATGCTGTTGCTTAGGTTTATTGGGATCACCTTCCCACGAATGTGAACCCACCCTTTTAACTCCATGTCCAGGACCTGTGTATTCCATCAACTTTTCAGAGTTCTTTTTATTTTTCTCACCACTTCGTCCACGAGACTCTCTATGTTTCTTAAGCATAAACTTTTCCATTTCATCGTTGTGTTTATTAAGTAAAGACTCCGTCAAGGTTACCATGGGCACACTTCCCGAAGACGTTCCTGTGCCAGTGTTACTTGTATTAGTTACACTGCTCATATTCAGGTTGCTGCCTGAAGTGAAATTTCCGGATGAACCACTGCCACCGCTGCCTTCAAAGCAATGAACCGGGCTTAGCGTACTTCGTGCATCAGCAGGCGCATTGTAAGTTTGTTCCATTTTAACAGGATCAAACTCCACGGGTGCTGTTACTGGTTTGCTGTTAAAAAAACGTTGCAAGTTTTCATTGTAATTGAGTTGGTTGTACGAAGGCGGCGTTTCCGTTGAACTTTTACTATCATAATAGTCATGATGCGGAGATATTTCGCCCAGCATTACAGAGTCTCTTTCGGATACGGTCAACTCGTTTTCGTTCGGTAGCTCAAGCTTTAAGTCTGTTCGAGAAACTTCGTCCATTAAAGTTTCCATAAACGAGGCAAGAGCTTGACAACGCCGCGACACCTCCTGTTTGACAGTATCTGAAGGCCTCGAAACCATTTCAGCTAAAAGTTTAACAATGTCTTCTTTGGTCATTGCAATGCGAGCTTGAGAGTCTTCTGATAACTTGGGTTTCGTATTCGGAGGTGGTTCAAAAACATTGACGTTTTTGGGACCTGTTCAAAAAAAATTTATAATAACAATAATGAAAATAGCGATAGTAACAAGAATTGTTAAATTTTATTTATTTTAATTACTACCTTGAAAGACACGGTGATGTCCAATGACAAACTCCAGTTTTCTAGACCAGGGATTAACAAAACTAGTCCACTCGGTTTCTAACAGTACATAACAACCATTTTGTATAAGAAAACGATACGGCTTGCTGCAAAATGATGCTCCAGCGGTTTGTCCTTTTTTCATTACAGTCTCATAGATTTCTTTCAAAACAATAAGATCTTCGTGATGATAAAAATCAAGTATTGAACGACCCATAAGGTCTTGGGGCAAATATCCTAATGCTGACACGGCCGCACTATCCACATGTGAGATTGTTCCATTTGCTGTATGACGTATGGTAAATTTAGCACTTTTGTGAGAAAGCAGTTCATCCGAAACTGAAATGTTTTGCGAACATATGTAAATGGTATATCATTTTAGAAAAGTTAACGAATTTCAAATTGTATACCTTTGTATGCACTTTTGATTGGTGTGGCACATATAACCAACAACATGTTGGTACCATTTGGTAAATGACTATCAGAGCGTGCCTCCTCGGGTGCTTCACGAAATGTCAATCCCAAACGAAAGGGTTCATAATTTATCGAACGTCCTATAACACCATAACCACCGGACTTGAGTCCTCGATAACGTCTAAGCATAACACAAAAAGTACTTCGTGCATCTTTGGGCATGCTACTTCGCGATTCTGCTATTGGTATTCCCGTAGTTATTTGACTGGCGAATGTTGCCCGGTCTTTGGTATGAACAAAATCAATAAATGAACGTCCCAACCACATGTCCCGTGGGAAGCCCAGCACATCAGTTATACTTGGTGTAGTGTAGAGCACGATGCCGTCATGCATTGAAATGACACAACAAAAACTATCCTGTTGGTAATGAAATAAGAGTTTTAAAATTGCACAATCACATATTTTTTTTTAATTTTTAAACCTCTCTAAGTTTCTCCGTTTTGCCTGAAGTCTCCAATTTACCAGGAGCTGATTCACAAGTTTTTTCTGCTTTAACGCCAGGTTGTGTTGTAGCTTAAAGTAAAAAAAAAATAATAATAATCATAGTTACGACAAGATAAATCTATTATAAATAATAATAATGTTTCGAAAAATAGATTGTGCCAAACTATAAATAGAATTAATTTTTTCGAAGCTCTTTTGCAGATTACAATGACATTTGCAATCTCGATTCTTTCAATTTCAGCCGAAGCCTAATAACTCGGTCTTGGTAAATTCTAATGCTTATACCCATGGATGGTATAGATATTAAGGAATCGGAAGCTATTTATACGCTTAACTTGAAAAAAAAACACAGTTTTAATGTTTTGAAAAGATGTGTCCAGTGCCTCGGCAATAGTTAGAGATATTTCACTCCATATGATTTCTGTACGACCGAAAATTTAATCCAACTCCCTATATAGGCCGTAGGCATTTCATATCTTGTAGAAAAGAGCAAACAAACTCTTCAGTGATAACAGGTTGCACAGATTTTTTGTATCACCGTCGTATTTTTACCACAATATATGCCCATGTTCTGAGAAACGCATATCGCTTAAAATTTGCGTTTTCGATTTGAATACGTCAAATAGGTGTTCTGAAAAACGCATATCGCTGGAAGTTCGCGTTTTCGATTTGAAAACGCCAAACAGGTGTTCTGGCAATCGAAAACGCTAGAAGTCTGGCATTTTCAAACCGCCGCTAGTGTATGCTGAAGCGATCAGGTCATTTTTATTCAAACTGCATTTGAAAGAGAAAATAAAATTATGTAAAATTTAAATTTAATATGTTTTGTTTTTATTTGAAGAAAAACTTTCAATATTTTTTCACAATTTTAATTAAAAATATGCAATTTAAAATTTTGCTTTGTTTTTATCAATTATAGGTATCATTTGTTTACTTATAAACTGGCGATTTATGCAAACAGCTGGTTGCCAGCAAATCGCTTCATTTTCAGAACATGCTTAAATGCGTTTTGCGTTTTAAAAACGATTTGCGATTTGAAAACGCAACGTTTGTCAGAACATGGGCGATAATTTGTTGAAATCGGTGAATTAATTGCCGAAACACGTACGTTTTTTTTGCCATAACTGTTAAGTAATAATTAGTAATTAGATTATGTTTAATTTTCAATGGTAAAGTAATTGATTAAATTGTGATTATTTCAAGTTTTGCATGATTTATTATTTTTTGTGGTTTTAGCTGTTCATATGCCAATATTTCCATTGGTTGCTAAACCAAATCGTCAGTGAACTTGAAATCGTTTAAAACTTTAATTTCTTAAACGATTAGTTGGTGAAAATATCCAAAATAATACATTGCAATATTAAGTGTTTATAATAAAGATTTTCGCCCATGTTCTGACAAACGCTACGTTTTCAAATCGCAAATCGTTTTTAAAACGCAAAACGCATTTAAGCATGTTCTGAAAATGAAGCGATTTGCTGGCGTTTTTTTTTACCAGCTGTTTCAAATGATACCGATAATTGACAAAAACAAAGCAAAGCAAGCGATATGCGATTCTCAGAACATGGGCGTTCATTTTTCGTTTTGCTTGATAAATACAATTATTAGCACCCAAAGGAGGTTTAATTGTATATAGATGTTGCAAGAAGAATTAAATATACTCATGTTAAGAATAATTATTTGTTTTGCTGTTTGTATAAAAGCATTCTAAACAAGGGCGTAGCCAGGATATGAAATAGGGTAATGCCACGAAAATTATGATTTTTTATGATTATTACAATTTCGATCTATTTGAGGAGTAATCTGCGTGGATCTTCTGAAAATTTTGCTAGAATTTTTTCCAAAAATTCGTCTTTCTTCTCGAATACCAATCTTCGGTGGACGCTTAGCATACATAGTCCTGCAATATACAATATACTTATTTTTTGATAATAAGTAAAACTGCATATTATTTTACCGTTTAAACGAGCTTCAGTCATTGTGGAGCGCAACCATGTTTTTACTCGCCTTAAAGTGCTAAATGACCGCTCAACAGTTGCAGTAGTGCACGGCTGTGACAATGAAATTAATAACACCTTCCTTATATTTGGATAAAATAATCCAGCGTCTTTCAAAATACTCGCCAGCTCTAGGTCGGCTAATTCGTCTTTACCCATTTATTTTTTTTTTTGTTGCCAAGAATTTTACCGAAGCTCAATTTCTCCTTCCAAATCATCCAACTCATAAAAATGCTCAAACGTTTTTGTGGCATCTTTAAGCTCTTCCATCTTCAAAGAAAGCATGTTTGATGGGTGCAAACAATGAATTGCAAACGCTAGCCTATTCTCTTCATTAAATCTTCTGTCCAGTGATGAAATTAAAGAATCTATATAAGGAATATATATAGATCGCTTCCACTATTCAGCAGGTGATGAAAACGGGGGATTTGTACGGTGCGTTTGACGAGAGACTATTCTTGGAACCGACATTCTCTATTCCTAAATTGGCTGTGTTTTTTTGAATAGAAAAAAGCAATCCGTCCACAATACCCTGTGCATTTTTTAATAATTTTATATTGTATGCATGTAAAAATTTTTTTTATAGAATTAGTTGGGTGCCACGGCCCTCTAGGCCCATACCTAGCTACGCCCATGATTCTGAAGCTACTATGATTATGTATTTTGTAATGATTGTATACAATAGAGAATTCCCATATTGTATTTGATTCGTTTGGCATAAACAAACGAGGTTGACTGTTCACTGATGGGTTGGTTTAGCCACCAGTAAAATTTCGGCATGTGAACAGTCACAACAAACAATAAATTTGTGCAACTCTAATAGCATCACAAATTTAGGGTAAAATTAATTTTGCAGAAGCCATACAATCATACAAAATGCTACGGCTAAAATTTGCATTCCAAAAAGGCAATTCAATATTTTCAATTATTTGCGTCATGTGGTATGTCCTCTAAAAATAATGAAAAACTTGATCTTTTTCGTAGACGAATTTGAAATTTTGCGTGTTTGGCTAAGAAATTTTACAGAGTTTTGAAAACGAAAAGGGAGTGAAAATGTTGCTATTATTCGAGTTATTCATACTATTGAGGCTGTTAAGTTAGAAAACGTTTGACAGTATTGTGGCATTGTCATTCCATAGACGGAATATGCTTTGTTTTATTCACAAATTGTGCAAAATGGTTGACAACGACATTTTCCTGCTTTGGTTGCATCGCTCGAGGAAAGAACATTGTAATCACCTGAAATAAATATTTCACTGTTCGGTCAACTCTCTAAGATCTTGGATATGGAGTAAGAAAGAGTGTCGGAAGATTGGTGTTGTGAAGCATTTTTATACTCTCATATGGCATGGCTTTTCTATCTTACGACTTACCTGATATTGGGGATGGAGTGGGAAATTGTAACAATGAATTTTCGGATTTGGCTTCACTGGTTTCTTTTTCTAAACTCTCTTTGTTATCCTTTTGTCTACTACTTTGTGCTAAAATGATAATAATTGATTTTTTTTAGTATTGATTTTGAAATGGGTGAACTAATTTTGTTCTCATACTCATTGTAACATCATTAACATCGTTTTCTTTTTCGTCTTGGACTTCATTTGTTTTGGCAACATCTTCTTGGTTTTCTAAAACATTTGTGTTGATACTGGCGGAACACTTGAGCTTCTTCTTTTTGCGTGACTTATCCTTGCCACGTTTAGTGAGGTGTATCTCACTGCTATGGTGATAGAACGAAGGTATTAGTTATGTAAATTTTTTTTGAGACTATTTCTTATAACGAACCTGCTTGTTTGTGTTGATGGTTTACCGCCATAACCACTGCTACCTGAGGAATGGCTCCCACTAAGTTGGGATTTGGAGCTTCCACTGGAAAAAATTAAGACGAAATTTGTTATTTCTTATTTTAATTCGCTTATGAAAAATACATATAAAACAAATATACATATCGCAAGAATAACTTTAAATTAATTTTTAATTTACGTTGTAGTTTTTTTGCCGTTTTATTTTAATTAATAAACATAATTTAATTTTTAGGCTTAAGGTCTTTTAATTTTTATTTAAATTTTTATCGATATTTCGGTACTCATCGAGTACCATCTTCAGGATATTTGTTTATTTTATACAAATTGAAATGTAATATTTTTAATTAAAATACAAATTAAAAGACCTTAAGCTTAAAAATTAAATTAAGTTTATTAATTTTTACTTTAATATATTAAATTGCATATTTAGTGCAGACAAACTCAAGAGGTAAATCCATAGTCTGTGTTAAACTTGAGCCTAGTATGATACCCTACGAGGTACATATACGAACACAAATAATTAATTTGGTTGTCTCGCTGCCATATTAAGTAATGATGGATGGCTTGGTATCCCCGATTACTGCCGATGCTAACTTCACGCTCATTCTCTTAGAGATACTTTATAGGACACACTTCCCCCTTACCACTACTACTAGAAGTTTCATACGACTCATAAGCGAGCGTCAGTGGAGCCAGTGCTTCTTGCTGACGGTAATTCCTACTTACCCAATTCAGTTTCGCAAGCACATCTTACAAACTGCTTAAATCTTTTCTTACTGGTCGTAGTCAATTTACGGGGATCCATTTTATGACCGCTTCAATTGTACCAGAGGTTTCTGTACCTAATTCTCTTCTATTTATGATGTACTTCTATTTTATGATCATCGTTACAAGAGAGAACTTTTTTATATGTTTTGCATTGTTGCAAGTAATAATAGTAATGTTGTTAATTTTTTTGGCGTTGCACTTAACTAGTGGCTAGACCGTTTTCTTGAATGGTTTAAACTTTTTGACCAGCTCAGCTGGTTTTGTGTAACATGTTACTGTTAAATATGTTCAGTTTGGCCTATAATTTAACCATGAATCGACTTACAAACGAACAACGCTTGCAGATTATTGAATTTTATTATCAAAGTTCATGCTCGGTTAAGAAAGTGCATCGTCCAACTGGTTGAAGTCTACTGATGAGATAGTTAGTACCAACAAAATGTATGGCATATAAAAACTAAACATTTTTTCATTTCATTTATAATAAAGTAAAACGTTAAAAGATATTTGGGGCTTAAGAGTTCGCTGTAATGGAATAGTTGTTTTCGTAAAGTTTTGTTTTTACCTTCTTTGCGATTGACTGTTGCTGCAACTGTTGGAATAAGCTGAATCCGAAACTTTTGTGTTGTGGGTTGATTTTGTTGATTCTCCTTCCATTTTGAGGAATAATTTATTTTAAATTATTAATTGGTTTTTTTTAAACTATTGTTTCTTTTATTTATTTATTTTTTTTATTAATCTCTACTTTTTCACTAACTGCTTTATGGTAGTATTCACATTAACACTTTGTTTTTGCACTGTTTGTTTTGTTTACTCGTTCACTTTTTGTATACAATTTCTTTTTTAATTATTTCGTAAAATACTTATTGATGTTCATAAATAAACAATTTTTCCTTTTTGCATTTAACTGCTTGTGCAATTACTGTGTGGTTCCTTAAACCATGAACTGCTGACTGCAAATGATGAATCTGTAAAAGAGAAATTGAAATGAATTATGATCACATGTTTAAAATTGGAACACGTGCACTGCAAGTAGTTTTCTCTAGAATTTTGTGCATGTATATTGTACATGTTGCAACATGGGGACATACATACATACGCTGACTCAAAAAATTCTTTCTACGTTTACATTGTTTTACGAAAAATTTACATAAAATGAAATGTCTGAGTCTTTTCTTTATCAATTTTTTATTGGCAATTTGCAATTGCGTTGATTAACTTCAAACGATTTTACGCATTAGACTTCAAGGCGAATTTAACTAAAACAAAAAGCTACAAAATGATTTAGCTTTAAGATGATGTATTATTGCTGAAGTCAAATAATCGCAAAGACGAAAAATTGAGAAATTATTTCGTATGCGTTTTAATCATCTGACGTGGATCTGTTTAATTATAGTACAAGCAGCATTTGTCCAACTTAAATGAAAAGTTCCAGCTTTTCATTTGTAAATAAAGAATTCAGTAATAGTATTAGCGGGCCGTAAATAATAATTTTTTTCTTTTAAGCGAACTTTGTTTCATATAATCCAGCACTTTTATAAACAAAACTAGCGGACCAGGCGAACTTCGCCTCGCCCCAATTTTAAGCCTTCAGACAAACTTTCTATTTTTTTAATTTGAAAAGCCATTAAGGAATAATTTCAAACAAAATTTCATACAAAAACTCGATTTTCGATTTTTCCAATTTTCCGACTTTTCCGGAGGGATTTTCCAAAATTTTCTTCCATAAAAACCTTCTCCTCGAAAATACGAACAACTGACGAAAAGTTTTACAGAAATCGGCCAAGCCGTTCTCATTTTATGAATTATTGGATTTTGACACGCCCCTCCGCCCACAGACCGAAAATAAAAAATCGGACTTCACAGTGCCACCCGCCCAAGTATTCTGAAGGTTCCCTGAAAATTTCGTCAAAATCGGCCCAGCCGTTTTGGAGCCATTACGTTACATACATACATACATACATAACTTTTGTTATCTTATAAGTAACTAGCTGACCCGGGCAAACCTTGTTTTGCCTTCAAATTTGCACTAAATCGACATAGCAATTATTGTTAAAATAAAGGTATCGGGCTAATTAACCCCACTACACGCTGGTTAAGGACCCAACGCCTTCAGCAAAACGCAGCATAGGCTTATCGCGCTAATCTCTATTGGGCAAAACACAAAAAACAAAATATTGGGCCATCTGTCGGACGAACTTCAAACTACACAGAAACACTCCTCACGTCCCATAGAACATGTATATAAAGTTTGGTCAAAATCGGTGCAGTAGTTCTTAAGTTACGGTGCAAAAACACACACACAAAACTAAGTATTGCGCCATCTGTTGGACGAACTTCAAACTACACAGAAACACTCCTCACGTCCCATAGAACATGTATATAAAGTTTGGTCAAAATCGGTGCAGTAGTTTTTGAGTTTAGCGATCACGAACATACACGTAATTTTTATGTACATATATAGCTGACACCGTCAGCTCAAAATATCTTTGGAACTACATAACCGATTTAAGAGTTTGATATCTCGTTTTGAAAAACATGACAACGGCTTTCCAAAAAAAAGTGAAATAAAATAAAAAAAGCACAAAAAATAAATATATGTATATGTCATTGGTGGTGCAATATGAAAATTGGATTTTGCCACGCCCCTCCGCCCACAGACCGAAAATAAAAAATCGGACTTCACAGTGTCACCCGCCCGAGTATTCTGAAGGTTCCCTGAAAATTTCGTCAAAATCGGCCCAACCGTTTTGGAGCCATTACGTTACATACATACATACATACATACATACATACATACATACATACATACATACATACATACACACATCCAATTTTATATATATAGATTTATGCTCTTAAACAGCATTCGTTTATTCGAGCTCCACTGTAGAATATATGTATATATTTGATGTCAGAAAGCCAAGTAGTACTACAGGCCTTACTCTCGTATGAGATTGGGTCAGAAGTAGTCATGGACATTTATTATTGAACTTGGCAGATGCAACGCGTTAACTCTTTGTTGGGTGTCTGTTTATGACGGCCTCTTAGGAAACAAGGGGGCTAACTAACGATGACCTTTCACTGGTTCCAGTAATTCTATAGCATAAAAATATTCTTTGTCAAGGAAAAGAGCAAAGCCTAAAGTGAATTAGAAAACTATCCCTGCACAGATTCCAAAAGTTGCATTCATTCAATAAGAATGAACTTAAAATATTAACGTTCTGGTTTACGGGACACTGTGGTCTCAGAAGTTACAAATTAAACAATGTAGATTCTGCGAACTGCATGAAGGGACACCAGAGCATATGGTGTCTTATTTAGGTTAGGTTAGGTTGATTGGAGGGGTGTGATAGTCCATGTCATACGACATACACTTAAGCCAGTGAAGGCTTGTTGTGCGCTCCCTTTATTTATCAAACACAACTGCCAGAGTTCTGCGGCAGGATTCGAACCTGGGACCTTCGCACTACGAGTCTAGTACACTACCTACTAGTCTACGGAGGTCAGTTGTATTTTATTTCTCGGCTCTTATACAGAAAATAGTTTGGCACATCGGGTTGTTTACACTCACTCTAAGCGAAGTTTATGATCTCCTAGTCTAAACCTGTTGCAGTGAGCCATTAGATCGAACAAATGATCTCACGGGTCGTGGTGTCTTATGTCGGGCCCAATAATAATAACTTGCTACATCCTGCCACTGTCTGTTGTGGCTCTTTTCCATATAAAATAATAAATTATTGTGCATGAATGCATGAATTTGAAAATACTAATAAAAACTTTTAAATAAAAAAATAACCGACTTGAAAAATAATCTTTAAAAAGTTTGAAATAACTAAAACATGAATACGAGTTACATACTTATATGCGTTCTCTATGAACTGAATTAATTTATTGACATCTCCTCCCTCTCGCAACTCAAAGCAGAAAAACTTCAATTGTTTATATTTTTTCTTTGTTTCCTTTCAGCTCACGTGCATGAGTAATACATGTGCATGAAATAGTAGCAACTTTAAAGGCTAATACCTACAAAAATACTGAACCGATTTTGATAAAATATAGTTTTTGCATATCTACAGCGAATTACGTTTAAAATTATATACGAGTAATTCTGGTCAAAATCTGTGAGCCTCGCCCATTAATTACATATATATCGTAGACAATCGAATGCCTAACTTCAATTCAAAGTGCCTTACCTTCAATGTATGGTCTGTTCTGTAACGTGAATTGATCTTTTCATTTTACAGGCTTTTATAGTCGCTATTCATTGTTGAGCCTGACGTTCATTTTGTAGATCCATATGATCGTTTTCGTGCCCTATTGGCCAATTTCAAGTTCACCTACTCTCAATAGTAACTAAATACTTGACGTTGCCTTAATATGTGATGTTGTACCCTTTATCGAAATCATTTCTCGATCCAGTTGCCTCTTGAAAGAAGGAAGGTATTAACATAATTTTGCCTGAATAAATCGATAGACAGTGTGCACACTGGGCAAAATTATAGTTACACTTTATTGAATTTTTTTAAGGAAACAACGAATTATGATATTTGAAAAATGTTTCATTATTCAAAATGCCTTTGACAAACATTAAAACTAAGAGGGAAGACGTTTTGAAAAGGCATTTTGATACCTTTCGTAGTATATATGTACATAAATATTTTTACTGAAATTATTATGGAAAAGGGAAGTAGTTCTTTTGAAATTACGACATAATTAAGCTAATGTAAAATTTTGTTCTGCACGTTTTTGATAGATATCTATCAGAAATTGAAATATCTACCTAACCTTATTAATCTTTTAATTCAATTTTTTGATTTCCTCCCTTGAAATTCCTGGAAAAAATACTATGTAATAAGAAAATAATTATTAAAAAGAGTTTCTTTTTCTTTCTTTTTTTAGTTTTTACTTCAATTACTTCAATCAATTGCTTATTTACAAAATATTTCATACCATTAACAAGTAATTTAATTTCTTTTAAATTACACATCTTTTCTCTCAGTGCAAATCTATTTTACTCACTAATACAAGTGCATTTCTTTTTTTTGCGCGTCACTGATTTTCATATTATTTAATCCGAATCAGTCAAAGCTGTGGCCTTCATCCATAATGGGGACACTGGTCTAGCAGTTAACAGTTACGCTGAAATGTTATACCCTTGACAGACATGGGATTGGTATACTACAATAGTATGGCAATACGACAAAATAGTGCGCAAATTTCCATTTACTACGTCCAAGAAAATATTTCTTTTTAGTTGTCATGACAACCAAGTCTTCGGTGTAACCAATAGCTCCATTATTAATGAACACGTGAGCGGCGATAAAATGTCACCTTGAGAATATCCTTTGGCTGCAATAATAGTCACCATAACATATCGACTCTCAAACATTGATGTTTTTTATTTAACAGATGAGTAATAGAACCTTGGATGTGTCCAAAATGACATAGTTTAGTGTCCTCTCTTAGTATGACTCTGTTTCATGCCAAGAAAAACTAACCCTAAAAACACTCAAGAAATAATTATGTAAAACAAACTACTCGTATTAATCGAGAGAAAGTATTAATTCTTATAGAAAAACAATTTGCAAAACATCCAACTCTGAGCATAACAAAGTATTACAAGTTTCTTTTCTCACGGTGTATTAAGAGTTTAATACGTACATGAGAGAGATTCTCAACAAACAAACAAAAAATGGTGTGAGATCAAGCCTTTTGTTACGAATGTGTCATACAAAAGAATTCACGTGCAAAAACATTTGCCGCTGTCGCAGCGCCAACTAAAGTGGAAGTCAACGTTACGACAGCAACTATTTAGTGCGAGTATGCGGCACTCATTTTAATAAATACTCGTACTATACGTTAGAAACTACAATGTGCAACTAAAAGTTTCTTGTCCGTAAACGTTTGTTCAGTTTTTGCACATTTTTAGTTCATATGCTTGTCGAAATAATGTGCATATTTACAAATGATTGTATGTGTATGTGTGTATGTGTAATTGAATGTTTTTTTTTTAATTGATATTTAGCAAGTGGGTGTTATATATAATAAATACATAAGTATTCGTCACATTTTTTATTATTGGACATGTCAATTTTATTATTTGCAAATAAACATTCGTACGCCAATTCGTAAAATAATTTTAAAGCTTATAATTACTACGGAATATTTTTTTCTTTAAATCCTTAGAGGTGGGTCTTATAATTTAATTTAGGGAGGTTACGCTATCTCCACTCCGATTCTACCAGTTTTTTCCGATTATTCACCAGATTTGAAGAATTTTAGATATTATTATACATATTTAGTTTTCCAGGTATAGGATGAAAAATTTCTTGTGAGGGGCAACCTTCTCTCCGCTCTCATGCCGTTAGTTTTGTGTCTGCCTACACGTTTCATTTTTGAAATAACTCCCAAAAATGAAGACTCAGTTTTATAGGCTAATAAAACATTCCCCCCTATTATGATTGTCACGTCGACGTCACATAAAGTCGACAGTAAAAAAAAGACAGCAGTTCTGAACTCGTTGTAGGCAATAATTAACTAATACTGATGGCCAATTGTAATTTTATAAGCCATAGTATAGTAGTGGTAATATCCTATCAATAATTGCCCTTATTATGATTGTCGACGTCGACGTCACATCAAGTCGACATCAATATATTGGCAATTGTGGAATCGTTATCGAGATATTTTTAAGTGTCCACCTAATTGGAAGTACATATGTATATTGTAAATTTATCGTATATCAGTATGTATATGTTTGTATTTGCTCCACCCTTTGTTATCTATTAATTTTCTCTTCATCTGTTACTTTTTAAAATTATTGGAAACTTGTTAATATACCACCCTGTATTTGCTTTCTTGTACATTTTTCGATATTAAGTTCCCTAGACTCTATGCAGATTGCTTTTGGTGAACTCGCGAAGAAAACTAATTTTAGTGGATTCATTAGTAAAACAAATTTCGAAAATGATTTCAGCTTTATCTAGGACCTAAGATTGATGAATTTGAAATTGTTGAAAACAAATATTGGGAATTGGCAACTTTTAAAAATCACACAAAGCATTTTATTTTGTAATGTAAACATTTTGCTTATATTTTCACTTTGTTTTTTCGAGTTTTAGTAAATGGAGCTTTTTAAAAAGTAGGAATTTCTCACATACTCGTACATAATAGCGGAAATCATACTTTGCGTTAAGTTTATTATTTTATTGTACAATTTTTTTATTTTTTTTTTTATTATATATTTATTTGCAATCTATTTTGCAATAATAAGCAAATTTGATCATTTATAAAATCACATACCCTATTGATTCTCTTTGGAACCAACAATTTAAATTATATATGAGTGTAAAAATCATATATAAGGATAATGTATTATATTAATAAATTATAAATATTAATAAAAGTATATATTAAAGGTTTATTTTACAAAGTATTTATATAAGTTCATTAAATAAAAGGTAGATCTAAGATATGATTTCTTTTAAGTCTTCTAATTTCATCAGTATCATCAAGTAATGCAATTGCCAATATATTACTATGGTAACTAAACCTTTCTAAATAGTTAGAGCTATATTTTCTTATTTCAGATTTTACGAAGGGTATTTTAAGGTTTTTGTGATATTCTTCCGACGGGGTTTGTTTGAATTTGGAACGATTTTCCGTCATCCCACGTCAAATTTGGTTTATGAACAGACCGGTTTCGGCTTTGTGCCATCTTCAGGTCTTTATGTAAAGATTTATTTGTTATATAAAACGGTGCATTTGTAATTGTCCGCAAAGCTTTAGATTGAAACCTTTGTAATATTTCTATGTTTGAGTTACTGGCAGTCCCCCACAATTCTATGCCATTGTACAATTTACTTTGATTTTTCACTTCAGAGATCGAGTGCCTTTTCTTATACTCGTATATTGCAAAGAAAAATGAATCAGCTGATTTTTGTTTATGTACCTTTTATCAAGTCTAATCAGGGATAAAAAACATACGTATATAGATTTTGAGTTATAATATTAATGACGCTTAACAAAAAATCAAATCTTAGCGATTTTTGGAATAAAAAAAGTGTGAAATGAAAATTCCTTTTTCAGAACAGAAAATTGCAGGAGGAACATGAATCATCTCTAATTAAACTAAAAGTGAGGAATCTATGTGGGTGGCTAAATCTAAATAAAGGATTTATGAAATTCACATTTGTTTTAATACAAACACATACATCTACTTATTTGTTATATTTATAGTTCAAATGAATGATTTTGGGGCTTGATTTTGTATTTCACTTAGTTGAGGCATTGCCTTATTTCTATATAAATTGTTATTTTTCAACACAAATCATTGTCGTGAAATACAAAATAAGTACCTTAATGTCGCTGTTTTCGAAATTTTTCGGCAACGACAACCCCCAAATGAATAAACCGTTTCGGATTAAATTTGTTACATTCGAAGCGGTTTTCTGAGTTTCGTTTTGAAAAACGATAAAATCTGTAAAATCGGTTTTACAAGAATATTTGGTGTTATTTAAGGAAAAAAACACAAAATTTTTTTCAATAGATTTTAGTGAAGCTTTGGTACAATTGACCGATTCGGATCCAATTTGTTACATTCGAAGCGGTTTTCTGAATTTCGTTTTGAAAAACGTCTAAATCTATAAATTCGATTTTACAAAAATATTTGAAGTTATTTAAAGAAAAAAAAACACTTAAAATTTTTTTAATAGATTTTAATTAAGTTTTAAGGCAATTGACGTTGTTTTTTTAAGCAAAGATCGAATTGAATTTCGGGGCTGTGTCTTAAAATTTATATCAAAAATATACTTTCGAAAAATTTGAAAAATTTATTGTGAAGCCAAAATCTTGAGAATGTCGCAGATTTTGTTTCCATCTGTACAGCCGTTGAAAATATATGTATAAGAGGTTCAAACCAACACACACACACACATACATATAACCATACAATTCATAGCGAAAATAGTTAGAACAGCTTCCGAGGATCTAAATTCGCCTAGATTTTCGGAAATCAGTGTGAAATCAGTAATTGATATTTTTTTGATGCGGAAAGATAAAAATCCGGCATAGAATCAAGGGAAAAATCCTTTAGTGCCATGAGTTCTATTGCACTATGGTCGAAAATTACAGAGTCACGCATCAAATTTATTATGTAGATTTCTAAATACTTCCAACATGTATGATGTGAGAGCAACTGGGTGGTCAACGGTCCCTGTTTTCAGTGGTGCGCTCTTATTGGCTTGCGAAAAAGATTATGTTAACAATTATATTTTTATAAAAATATTTGTGCTCAATCTCTACGGAAAGTATATTTCCCAAAAGCCACAAGAAGCTTGTCGAGATGTAGAGTTAATTGAAACTTTTATATTCTTGCTGCTTTCTAGCCAGAAGTCAAACACTTCATATTTTCCGACCTTGCCTCGAAGTTTGCAGTTTTTTTTCTGCAAATAATTTCAGTATGACATAAAACCTAAGTTTCGCACTAATAACTATGGATAGGACACTTCTTTTAAGTTCGTTAGCAAAGTTCCACTTCAACAAAAAAACATGAGTCATTAAAAACCTCAATATAAAATGGGATGAAAAATATACCTGATTCCTAAATAATAGGCTTCTACCTGATTCCTAAATAATAGGCGTCTTCCTAATTCCTAAATAGTAGGCGACTACCTAATTCCTAAATAATAATTTTGTTTGTTATTTTGTAAAAACTTAATTAAGTTTGGGATTTCTAGCAAAACAAACATTCGATGCGATCAAATACAATTCTATTAAAAAAATTATGCTTGAAACTATTTTCGCTTGCTACACTTATAACACTATTTTTCAAACCAATTACCTTAAAATGAAAATTAGAAAATTGTGTTTGTTGCAAAAAACGCTAAAAATTGACTTTCTTTAAAGCGAAATTTTTTCTTTATTTTAGCTTCCTTTATTGTTAACAAAAAAGGTGAGTTATTAAGTTATTTAGATATTAAAATATTTCGGATATTTTTTTTAATTTACAAAAAAATTCTCGAATTTTTATTTTTCATTAATTTTGTTTATGGGACAAAGCACTGTGTGGCATCTAATTGCCATTTAACATACAGCAAAATCTACAATCTCCATGTTGCAACAGCACATAGTTTTTTTCGCTTAGCCTTAATAAATTTCTATATAATATTTTTTATTATCGCATTCTGGAGTCTTGCAGATTGGCATTTTTGCGCAATATTTGAACGCCTTAATTGCGTTTAATGAGATCGTTAAAGCGGTGAAAGTAAAAAGCGATATATGTATGTAGCACTCTTGTTGAAAATAGCACTATAGTCTATAATTTTTGGGTAATTAAAAGCGATAAATTAACACGAGAAGCGCTATGTGGATAGTATTAATGCCAAAACTTTTGCTTTCTAAATTCTCCATCTCTTAAATAAGTAGAATTCTATATCGAAATTTCAATACACTTCAATAGAAATTTGTTGGAAATTCGGGTCTATATCGCATATCATAATATGTGGCCCCAGGGATGTGATCTAAATTAATCGATTTCAAAACCAACATTTTGAAAAGCTGTCATGAGCTTACGAAAAATTTCCCTTGAGCCGATTTTAAATTATTAACTTGAAAAGGCTGTTCTTAAGAATGAAATAGAGAAAATATGAAAAAATTCTTTTTGAAATTTTTGTTCGGTTTGTTTCTAAAACCGATTTCCATCACATACATATTTGATAAAATAGTTTCCAATACACTTACATTGCTTGTGGTAGATTAGCTTAATGTCACATCGGGCCGGAAATCTTTATGCTAGCACTTCTTTGACTGAATAAAAAGCCCCACTGGCAACATTAACGGTTAAAAAGAACTCACGTTTATAACCGGGATTTGAATGCAATTTTGCCGAATGCTGCCGATAAGCAGATCTTGCGTCATATTATTATTAAACCGTAACCTAATAATCGGTCGAAAATTTTAATAAGTAATTATATATTGCTTTTCACTCACTACCAATGAGCAAAGTAATTCCAATAAAAATTAGTTTTATTACATTTTGTGTTAAATAACATTTAATTTGTTTAATTTTACCTTCAAAATACTCGTATGTATATTAATATTGTTTATTTTTGTTTTTAATAACAAAAGCTTTAATTATAAATACACTTGAACTTTTCAATTGTTAAATATTTTGTATTTCTCTCACTTTTCTTTCACTTTTGTAAAATATTTGCTAAACAACTTTTCTTTTTCATTGTAATATTAAATTTTATAAGTATGTATTTTACTTGTCACTCATTCTGTGTGATTATTGTATTACATTTTTCTATTTGAATCTTAAAAAGCGGACTTATCAGTGGCAGTCTCATGCGAATACTGAATGTTCAACTGTTTGAGCAAACGGACAGTTGCCTGTTGTTCAGTTGTCATTTACTTTTTTTTCAGAAAACTTTTATGAGAAACATTTGCTGATATTCTCTGGTATATTAGTCTTTCAGCAGAACCTTACGAAGGTTGTTCAAAAAGTTTTGCAACGTATGATTCAGATACGTTTTATGTACATATATTTTTTTATTTGCAGACCTTCGTAGACTAGTAGGTAGTGCACTAGACTCGTAGTGCAAAGGTCCCAGGTTCGAATCCTGCCGCAGACTCTGTCAGTTTGTGTCTGATAATTAAAAGGGAGCGCACAACAAGCCTTCACTGGCTTAAGTGTATGTCGTATGACATGGGCTATCACACCCCTCCAATCAACCTAACCTAACTTAACCTATTTTTTATTTAAGTCTTCAATTGAAAAAAAGCTAAAATTAATGAAATATTAAGCATTCTAATCCTTAAGGAATAAAAAACGGGAACAACCAACTCTCTAAACATTGTAATTGATTTGATAGTGAAAAATTTTAAAGTTATGAAAAATAATTATATGATAATACAAAAAAAAAATATTTTGAAATATTTTATTTTAGAGTGTTTTTTTAGTCTATCGACAATCCACGGATAGAATCCGTTGATTGATTCTGCTACTTAGGGAGCAAAATTTCGTTAAGCGGTGGCATATAGGGACATCGCGAATAGTCTCCATAAAGCAACAAGTGGATTTGGCAGACTACAAATCACGAGAACAACAAAGATCCGTATTTTCAAATCGATCCTTTTATACCGAAGTGAAACATGGCTGGCCAGTGAATCGATCAGGCTGCGGCTACAAGTTTTTATACTTAAATAAAAGCCTTCGCATTATATGCGGCATATACTGGCCCCACACAATAACAAACGAAAACCTCTGCAGCTTGTCCAAAGAAGATCCCATACACATATAGATAAAACGCAGAAATTGGAAATGGATAGGACACACCTTAAGAAAGCCAGTAAATAATGTAACCAGGATGGCACCGAAATAGAACCCACATGAAAGTAGGCAAAGAAGAAGACTCAAAAACACCTGGCGTAGGTCTGTAGGGAAAGAACTAGTCGGCATCAATAAATCATGGGATGAGGCAAAAATATTTTTGCGAACATTATTAGGAATTTATCTTATATGAAGGTTAATATACATAGGTTCAACAGGCAGTTTTCGTTCGCTTGGGTCCATGTTTTGGTGATATTTGTGATCGATAGAGAATTTAAAAAGGTTTTATTTAATGGTTAAATAATTTTATTGTGTTAATGTCGATATTTCGATACTCAGTGGGTATCATTTTCTGGAGCATAGGGCCATAACAATCTAGTTCCAATAAACTCGAATTTCGGCTCGATGCTTGACTTTGTTCCACTTCATATGGAATCTCGAAAGTTCTGGAAAATTAAACAAACACAATTTTCCTGAAGATGATACTCAATGAGTATCAAAATATTTTTAATTGTTTATGCATTAAATAAGACCTTGAGCTTGAATAATATTTTAATTAATTGTTATAGAATTGATTCAAAGCATGATGTAGAAAAATTATATAGTAACTAGCTGACCCGGCAAACGTTGCTTTGCCTTAAAATATTGGATTATTAATTTGTGGTTTGTATGGGGGGTACCATGCCCCTTTGTACAATCCCGCCCATATTTGCAGCAGCACTTAAAAAATCCACACCAAACCGACGTACCAAATTTTGTGCAAATACCGTTATCAGGAGCAGAAATAATAGATCTTTAATTTGTGGTTTGTATGGGAGGTACCACGCCCCTTTGTCCAATTGGATCGAATTGTAAATCTAAACCACCCGGGGCGCCACCGAAACGCATACAAAAATATTTATGCAAATCGGTCCAGCCGTTTAGGAGGAGTTCAGTCACAACACACGTACAGTAGAATCTATATACATATATAAAAATAAGTCCGTATATGCACGTCGCCGAACTACTCATAAACGCGTCGAGCGATTTCAACCAAACTTATACTACGTAGGCAGTGGCCCATATATGGTTTATATGAAGTTTGGTTAAAATCCGATAACGCATGTGTGTGCGGTGCGTATGTGAAGTGAGTGTGTTTTTGGGAACAAAACCAACTTTATTAAAAACAAGTGTGTTTCTTTTCTTATTTTGTTTTGCCGTGCGAAGCAGGCAACGGGCCCGGTAGTTATATATATAAAAATTAAAATGAAATTTTCTTTCTTCTATCAATACCTATATACATACATATGTATGTAGTAAATAAATATGTAA
The DNA here is from genome assembly GCA_963681545.1 of Germaria angustata. NCBI lineage: Eukaryota > Metazoa > Arthropoda > Insecta > Diptera > Tachinidae > Germaria > Germaria angustata. Next base: position 62,642,867 of record OY813001.1, read on the forward strand.
TTCTATTTTCATAATGAAAATGTCATTTGCCATAAAATTTAATTAATAGTTTTATATCAATCGTTAATTGACAAAAAGTCTAAGCAAAACTTTTCTAGAGGATGTCATTTTTATAGTGATGACAATATCGATTGATGTTGAATGGAAAAAAATGAGAATGGAACATCGTTTTAAATTTATAGAAAGATGATTTTCAGCCCCTATATATTTCTTATGGAATCATGTGGACATCCTGGCTGTAACGTATAAATAATTTGTGTAAATAATTTTTCATATAAAATTTTTGTTGACAGTTTCACTGTCACAAAAGTAAAGTCGTTTGTACTGGGAAATGGCAAAGAACTTGTTTCATTTCACTTGTTATCGATATAAAAATACTTTGATATTTAGTTTTTTTTTGTATATATATCATATACTTATGTACAAGTATATACATACATATTTTGCCTTTGCTTCCCAAATCTATTTAGAACCATTTAAATGAAAATCTTGTTTGAACGAAAAACATCTTTTGAAATTCGACTGTATTATTTATCTCTATAAGAAAGTTATTCTCTAAAGAAAGCGAAAGTTTTATGAAAATTGTACTCTTTTTGGCGGATATTTGTATTATAAATTTTTTTTGTGCTTCTCAGTTTGTTCCTCTCTTGTATTTAAGCTCGTCACAAGTGTGTGTCTGTTTTCTTTAAAGCTATCAATAACAGTCACGCAACCTCAACACGTGAGTTTTATTGAAAATAAACAAACTTTATTATTATTATTTTTTTTTTAATTTGTGTGAGTGTATATTTATATTTTATAGTTCGGTTGTTCGATTTTTGAACGACATACGTTTGTATTTTCTTTGTTACTTTATAAATGTGGTAACCATTCGCTGTTGTTCAGTCAGAGGCAGCAGAAGGAAACACAGATGCAATCACGTTATCCGGCAGGTTTAACTACAAACAGAATTTTGATTATCTAATGGATTTTTTTCTCGCATTGTATTACACTCGTCAATATGTTTTTAAACAACCTTTTAGCTAAACGTTTGTAATATTTTATTCCATTCACATGTACATTACGAGCATGTCTCTATAGAAAGGCAAAATGCTACTTTAGTCATATGAGTATGGGGAAACTGAATTCTCAAAGCTTTTAAATCTCATCTGTTTGATTCAATCAACAACGCATGTACGTGTTTTGTATCGGCCGTCTGATGTGATAAAATTATTTTATTTGGATTTAGGCCAGTAAAATAAACCATTCCACTTTGCATTTAATATACGATAGAATTTCTTGTGTTTGGCAACACATCGTTAACTTAAGTTTGAGTTTCCGTGTTAGGGAGAGGGTAATTTTTGCCCCTATCCTGAAAATAAGGGGCACCAGATTTTTGGAATTATCGCGTGAACTATAATTAACATGGACACATTGTAAAATTTTTGTTAATCATATTATCTATAAGTAAAAACAAATTACAAATTCTGGGATGGTTCGCTTTTTAATGATTTTAACGAAAAAATTTATTAAAAACTTTTTCAAAGAGCACTTTTCAACCAAAAATTATAGTTCACGAGGTAATCCCAAACAAAATTAAAACAAAAAGAAATTTCCATCCCATTAAAATGCAACGTTGTCGCTTTTAATGTACGATTTCACTGCAATTTCTATTATTTAAAAAATTAAAAAAAAAAACAAACAAAATAATAATTGTATATGTGCAAGGTGGCGTAAAAGTAATGTCACAATTTGTATTGGCTGCAAATTTTGCTGATGACGCCAAGTGTCACAGTATTTTGACATTTATGATGTCACAGTGCTTTAACTTTTATGGTCATGTCAACAAATCATAGAGTGATACACGTCTTAAGAACGTAGAATTATTGTTACTGCTTATTTGAAAAATTTTCAGTTTGCTGTTCTGACGCGGCGTGAGTTTCGTTGCCGTTTTCGTCAGAGAACATCGCTGCGGTTGCCGACGATGTCAGAAAGAGTCCACAAAAATTAACGAAACTACGATGCACACAACTAGGCATAAGTAGACGGTTGTTGCAACGAATTTTTGTGAAAGCGCAAACCGTTCACGAATTGCTGTCTGCTGACTATCGGACAAGGTCCACTTACTGTCGTGCTTTCCAGTTCGGGTGATCTAACAGCAGCAGATTTCTTCCTTTGGGGCATTTTATTGTTGTGGTAAACGCGAGATGTCGATTTAACACCTTTATACTATTGTTTATCGGGCTGTGTTAAGGATCATGTCTATAGGGACAAGCCAGAAATTATTCTTGAGACACCGTCTGATCTGTTGTGGAGAGAATGCCAAAATTGGACCCAGCGTATGAACCATTTGAGGTCAACATTTACATGAAATCATCTTTAAACGATTATATATGTATGTAGATCGTTTTATTGACTCAAATAAAGATTTCATATATTTCTCTAAATTTTATATATTTCTTTTTAAATCAAATCCGAAAACGCTTAAAAATCACTCTTTAGTTAACACAGTTTAAAAAAAGGCTATTATCGTAGTGTCTATCCGTGAAATTAAGTCGAGTGTAGAAGATGTTACAATTTTTATGTGCCACATATTTTTAAGAGAACATGTTTGCACTATTTCTAGCTTTGTTTTTTGGAAGAGAAGCAAAATATGTACAACGCAAACTCCGTAAGACTAGTTCTTCAATCAATAATATTTTGATATTTGTGAAGATTATACAAAATTTGAATCTTTATTGGAGAAATTTCAATGTTTTTGTAGTGAAATATTTGTTAAAATCCCGATCGCTGCTGAAAATTTTGTGAAATGTCGTTTTTTAGTAGAACAGATCTGTTTGTGATGTATTATTTTTCCGTTGGAATTCTTTTTCAGAAATATTTATGTTTAGATTTTCTTATATGTACATATTGATTTTTTGGTGAATTTTTTTAATGAATTTTTTGATTATTTTTGATGAATTCTTTGTCATAGGCAAATTAACAATATTATGATGGAATGTTTAAATTTTGTGATACAGATTTCGATATTCATCTATAATTTGCTTATGCAATTTTTTAATGCGATTATTCAATTTATGTATTTAAACAAACTCATTTCAAAAGTTTAAATTTTAATTTATATATTTTATTTTTCATTTTCGTTTTTTTATCAAATATATTTATGACAGTTTCAGACCAAAAATAAAAATAATAAAATCAAGGAAAATTAATGTTACTTTAGTTGAACTCAATTGTTTAGAAATTATGACTTTAAATAGGCTGTAGTTAATTGATTTAATTACAAAACAAACTCAAAATATTTTTCTGCAAGTGCAGTGACAAATTGCAAAAAAAGCTTAATATTCTCAGAGAGCGAAGGAAAATATGAATAAATTCCAACAATTCTTTATCAAAAGTGATGTGTAATAGCAACGTGGTTTTGAAGCGTCATCAAACAAAAAACCGGTGTCCTATAATTTCTTTTATATAATAAACAAAATTAGAACGTGCTTTAAACCTAAACGATAGTAAAAGCTTTTAGAACGTAAAACAACGCATGTTTCTAGCAGAAATAATAATGTGAATTTTCTAATTTGAGTTGTTAGGGACAGCAACAAAATGTTCAACGAAAAAACCTGTTAATCTCAAGATATGGGGTATTCCATGTGAAGCAAGCAGTTTAAAATTGTTTAATATTTTAAGCTTTTTGTGATAATCGGGGTGAGCGTTTTCTTAAAATGTCAAAAGTCCAATGGTAAACACAACCACAGTTTATTATTACATGGACAGCGTTGCCGCTGTTGCCAAAATTGGTTACACGTTTATTCAATGTGTAGATGTACATTCTTTTTTTAATTTTGCAAAACTGTATAGATTAACATAATTTTGTTTTTCAGATTTGTTTTATAATCGTAACACTTCGGCAACTATTAACAAATTGAAAAACTAATAAAAATCACTTAAAGTGGTTTGGAAAAAACTTGAAGAAAGATTCTAAAACCGAAAAATAGAAAATTAATCAAAACATTGTAAAACAGTGAAATTCCGTAGAAAATAGAAAAACCCTAATCGATAGCTTGCAATATCTTAAATCGAAGAGGAATTAAAACCCCGACTAAAAACTTATATTCTAAAAATTAAATTAAAAAATTGAGCAAATTAATTGATTCGAGTTCACATAGATTTCAAATCCGTAAAACCGAAACCATCCAGTTTTTAGAGCGATTTTATATTATTTCGAGCTCTCTTCTTAGAAAATTTTGGTTACCAAAATTGTTCCGTACTGGCAACACTGACCATAGAAATTAAATATAATTAAAAATTATATTTTATTTTATTTCGGTCAGCTGTTTTTGATTGACGAATATCGGACGATATTAATTCACACGAGATCCATGAGTGTCCAATTCATTCCGCAAAAGTCATTGTTTGGTGTGAATTTTATGCTGGCGGCGTCATCCGTCCATATTTCTTTGAGAACGACATTGGCTGTTGACATCACCGTCAACGGCGAACACTATAACTGAATGATTAGCAACTTCTTTTGCCTTGCAAGGGATGATATGAACACCGGATCACATTTTACATTCTGCAGGAGCGATTTGAAAGCATGACCATCTCACGTGATGTCGATGTAAACTTGTCACCGAGATTGTGTGTTTTTCTTGTGGTGATTACTTAAGTCGCAGGTTTATGCGAATACAAGGAGACGTCCCTGCATTCTTGCAGAACGTCTCCTAACGAAGACAGGAATTTTCCTCTTACACAGAATTCTAGAGACAGCGGTACAGGGCTTAGATCCAAATTAAAACCGAGCTTACCCTTTGGTATAATAGCAGATTATTTATGCTGAAGTTATTTCCTGCATGAATATCCACAATTAATGAACCTGGAAAATGTTGTTAAAAACTCAGTCGACGTATAAGAAAACTATCAGAGTGTATTCATCTACAGGGAGAGATTTCTCTATAATGATTACATAATGTTAAGCTGTTTCAGAGACTTTTCCATATTTATACGCACTTTGATACAAGTAGAGTGGTCTTCCGTTAACTATTTTAAGAAGATGGTATTCTCCATTCTCTCCAATGCTTTCAAAATAAAGGATTTATTAGTCTAAAATCCTCTGACGTAGTGTGAAAGTTCTTTCATGCTTTCGGAATGAAAACCACTCTCGCATATCTCTACCTGCTATAAATGTGTGCCAGTCTAAGACATTTGGTATATATCCTTAGTAGCTTGGGGGATATAAAATTTGATACCAGAGCAGCAGGGATTTATAGAACTTAAAGCTTTTCATTGCGTAGAGTAGGCTCGGCATGTTTATAGGTTCTGCCACGGAATCTGTAGTGACTCTTCACCCGAAATAATCCAAGTCTCATTGGAGTCCCTTAGATATCCTAAAGTATACATACAGCGAATAGAGGACAACATTTTTCTCAATCGAGAAGCCTCTGAAACACTTTCAACGTTGCTACATAAAAACTTCCATGACGCACGTTCTGTAGATCTTATCTCCTTCTACGTTTTAAGTTGTGTTTTGTACCAGGTCATTTCTGCATGTTTTATCCTTTCTTTTTTGCAATTTTCATTTTATTAAAATTTAGAAAGAATATACCATGTAAATCTCACAATTGTATTCTTTTTTCTGTTTAATGTAATAAATTCCAAATAGAATCGCTCATCATGCACTGAACGCAAAAACTTATGGCGATTTCTCTCAATTTTCTGCGAATCTTGATGGGACCGCCTGTCCTACTCATAATTTGTATAATCAAAGGTTTTTCCGAAAGAAATGCAGAAAATGTATGGATGAGCAAGGACCGATTCACTTGTAAGTCGTCAACAGTTCCGCAACAATTTGCCTGCAGTATGCCAAAGAAGTTATAAACGAAGCTTCTGATACATGCCCGTGCTGTTTTTTATATGGGTGTTAAACGTTTGCTAAAGTTGTCGTCATAAATCAGTTTTATTATATCAGATCCATCGAGAATCCCCTCTTTTACTTTGGCGTAAGAAATTTTGAAAAATAGACGAATCAAGTACTAGTTGCCTCCTCATTGTCTGCGTTTTTGTTTGTAGTGGATTAGCAAAACGTCATTTTAATCCATCAGAGGATTAATTACTAGAGGTATTTTGTCCTGAACCATTAGCTGGGGATCTCGAGGTGGCCTTTCTTCTTTTATTTACTTATGCGCTGTTATGCTCAACTATTCCACAGACAAAGAAAACGATAGTGTTTCATGAAGTCCCAGTTGGCTCTAATACCACTGCGTGAAATTTTTCTGAAACGCAGAGATTTTCATAACATAATGATAGAAAGTAACATAAGATTTTTTTCTTCTAATCTTTTTTTAAAAATTTTTTTCGACGGTAAAACACTGGGTGTAGCCAAAGCTTGAACCTTAATAACAGGTAAATAATATTGTAATTAATTAATAATCAAGCACGCTTTCTCACGCTAAAAAATTAAAATAATTAAAAATACATACATATAAATAATAAAATGTTGTAATGGGTTATTTTAAATGCTAAATAGTAAAAAAGCATTGAATAATTTTGAATAATTGTTTAAATGCAAACAAATAATAATAAATAAAATGCTTTCGTATAAAATGAGTTTTTATTACGCGCACTTACATATTTATTTTTACTTTGTCTGCCATAACTTCTTTACCTTCAGTTTTTTTTCCTAAAAAAATGTATAATTTTACACGCCATAGAATAAAAAGCTTTCAAAAGAAACAAAATATTAAACTTAATAACGACATGAAGAGAGTTCAATTTCCTCTGGGTCGCGTGTTTCAGACCAGTGATGAAACAATAGAAACCTTTTTGAAAAGAAACCAGAAGATGTTGAGAAAATAAAAATGAGGGTGTTCCGTCGGCAAGGTATTCTTTTTTTTTATCTGACGGTTTGCAATGATTTTGGCCAACAAAAACGATCTCCGATACAAGTATTTCATTATGGCAATGTTGTAAGGGGTGATTTTTTAAGAGCTTTCGGATTTGATTAAAAATCACATAAAATTTAAACAAAAAGTATGAAATATTTATTGAAGTCGATAGAGCGATCTATATAATTGAATGTTTAAAGATGATTTCATGTAAGTGTTGACAACGGATACGCCTCAAATGGTTCATACGGTGGGTCCAATTTTGGCATACTCTCTACAATAGATCGGATGGTATCTCACGAATAAATTCTTTAACATTGACTAAACCCTATAGACATGAGCTTTACCATAGCCCCATAAACAATAATCCAAAAGCGTTAAATTGCACGATTTTGGCGGCCAAATGACCGGCCCCAAACGTGAAAGAAAGTGTTCACTGAACTCGCCTCTCAATTGAGCCATTGTTTCGCGTGCTGTCTGGCATGTGGCACCATCTTGTTGAAACCTCATGTCACCCAAGTCCAGCTCTTCTATTGTGATTTTGGAGTTATCGCACGGCAGCGCTCGCCATTCACAGTAACGTTACTGCCTTCATCGCCTTTGAAAAAATACGGCCCATAATCCACACCAAACAGTGCATTTTTCGGGATGCAATGCTTCTGGGTCCTATTCACACCAAATACGGCAATTTGTTTGTTAACGTATCCATTCAACCAGAAATGAGCTTCGTCGCTGAACATAATATTCCGATAAAAAAGGACGATGCACTTTCTTAAACGATCATGAATTTTGATAATAAAATTCAATAATCTGCGTTGTTTGTTTGTAAGTCGATTCATGGTTAAATTATAGACCCAACTGAACATGTTCAACAGTAACATGTTAAACGAAAACAGCTGGGCTGCCAAAGACAGTGTTGCCGAGAAGAAAAATCACCCTTTATATGTATGTACGAATATGTATGCATATGCTGGATATTATGAGACTCTTGTATTTCCATTGTATGTTAAATAGTTGATGAAGTACACGTATGTGGTAGCAACAAAAACGACAGCACAACACCAGTGAAACATTTAATTATTTTCCCACGACGTCATATAAAACTCCCATGATTTGAATTGAATGTAGCAAAAATGAAAAAAAAACAAGTGCTCTCAGCTCGCAGCAAGAAGATGAGTGTAAAAAAACATTGGTTTAGGTTAAAGAATTTTGGCAAATTTTCTTTGCTATTCATGAGTTACCACCCCCAATGTCCTCTTGGATTGTTTTTCAGTTATTGATGCCAGTCTATAATTTTTTGCATAATTCTAGGTTCAGTTAAAAATGATATCTATATATATAAAATAGGATGTGTGTATGTATGTATGTATGTATGTAACGTAATGGCTCCAAAACGGCTGGGGCGATTTTCACGAAATTTTCAGGGAACCTTCAGAATACACAGGCGGGTGACACTGTGAAGTCTGATTTTCGGTCTGTGGGCGGGGGGGGGGGCGTGGCAAAATCCAATAATTCATAAAATGAGAACGGCTGGGCCGATTTCTGTAAAACTTTTTGTCAGTTGTTCGTATTTTCGAGGAGAAGGTTTTTATGGAAGAAAATTTTGGAAAATCCCTCCGGAAAAGTCGGAAAATTGGAAAAATCGAAAATCGAGTTTTTGTATGAAATTTTGTTTGAAATTACTACTTAATGGCTTTTCAAATGAAAAAATAGAAAGTTTGTCTGAAGGCTTAAAATTGGGGCGAGGCGAAGTTCGCCTGGTCCGCAAGTTTTTAATAATAAGACTTCCTCTCGTAAATCCAGTGGTTTCATTGTGCGTCCTTTCGCTAGAACCAACAGTTTCCCATCAGTATATATTCAATCCTTTAATTCCCAGTGGAACATAGGGCTGCAACAAATGTTCTCCATTGTATTCTATCATTACACAACAGTTTCATCTCACTCCAGGATGCACCATGCTCATGCAACTCGTTCTCAATTTGTTGTCTCCAAGTATTTGCCGGCCTGCCAGGTCTCCTAGAACCTTAAAGGTTATATTCGATAGAGTGTCGACATATATCGTTAGCTGGCTTTCCCATTGTGTGTCCTAGTCAGCCAAATTTAAGCGATCGTATACTTACGCCCAAAGCAACTTGATTTGTACGGTTCCACAAATCTTGATTTGATATCATGGCTGGCCAGAATATTCTTAGTATACACCTGAAGCAAAAGCACCTGAGTACAAAAGCTTGCATAGTACTCATTTCGCAACTCGATGAATTCATTGCAGGATGTACTTTTTTAGATTCCTATTAACTGATTTGGAAGCTATATTCATTACATTGAGAAAAATAAACCTTTAATGTTCTTTTTTCGCAAGAAAAATACTTTCATATTAAATTAGGATTTGTTATTTACCACTAGGAATAAACTTCACATTTGAAAAAATTGGAAGTTACATATTCACCCCTGATTTTGAGAAACCCTTTTGCTCGAACTACTAGGACCGCTAGAATTTAATAACAATGGTAAAACATCCCGATGTACAGACCCACGCTTCTCTGTAGAACAAACACATGACTTTCCGCTCTAAAGTAAATTGAGGTCCCTACGAAAGTTGATTTGTCAATTTTTGAACTTCGAGGAAAACTACTTTACGGAACTCATGTACATATTTCCAGTTTCGTAAGGAATGTAACATGGTATCTTCTGTATTTTTCTGACTTATCGCCGCTAAGCCGTGGGCGGACAATACGGACTAGCATGCCCATAGGGATATAAATACGACAAATATGTACGTGTGTGTGTGTGTGTGTGTATGTATATAAACCTATTGAGCGGTTGAAATTGGTTTCACTTTTAGATGTCTCGTTATTATGAATTGATTTGACATGATACACTCAGAGTTTTCGTTATTTGACGTAACCTTCATTGAAATCGATTGATTCGTTCGAGAGATATCGTTGTCGAAAATTTCTTGCGTAATCAATTTTATAGATTCAGTAACTTGGAAAAACTGCTTCTAGTGCCAAAATTTTTATCCAAATCGGTTTAGTATTTCAAGCGATATTGCTGTCGAATGTTTAGAAAATATTTTTTTATAAACTGTGTCGAATTAAATAAATTTTTTCGAAAGTTTCGATCGTTTAGATTTGTTATTAGAGAGAAATTCCAGGTGTGTATGTCCCGCAATGTCAAGCGCGATTTTGGAATTTATTTTTTTTATTATATCTTCAATATAAATTGAACTAATAACAAATATTGAACTCTGGAGATGTTAATTATTAAAGTCATGTAAAGCTTAGTTTCTACAGCTTTTGCTACGATTGTCAAGCCCGTCTTTCATGTTCGGCTAAAAGCGGAACTGTCCCTGCTTCTGAGCCAAGTTTATACAATATAATTTGAATATTGCGGACTAGAAAGTATATGTTTATAAATGTTTTAAAAATACAGATTTAACCAATGGAACGTTTTGAACCATTTTGTGAATTCTCTAATTGATATTATATATCACCACGTAGCGGCTGTAATTGTTGAGAAGATTTCATTTTATGGCCTTTGCATTTTCTCTGTATTGTGTGTAACTTATCAAATCTACCAAAAGCATTAAATAGCAGAAAGATTTAATATACCTTCCATTTGAACTACTTATAAATATAATTAAATCGGTATTTATTGTACAACTAAATAATTTGATATTGGGATTACAATTAAAATATTAATATTAAGTATTTTAATAAACATTTTTCGTTTTTCATGATAAATACAATCATTAACACCCAAATGACGTTTAATCGTATACATGTTGCAAGAGAAATAAAATATTGTAGACTCATGTCGGTTATAATTGTTTGTTGTATAATTGTTTAGACGAATGGTTGGGGAAAATATTCCAATAAATTTTAATATTATTATTCGTTTAAAATCGAGTTGTATGGAAAAAGTTTGCAATCTGGACTTGAGTGTGGAATCTCACCCAATTAGCCAATTAATTCGAAACGCTTTCAATTTGATATGCATCTATGCGGGTCCATCATGTCCAACGACGACCTAGAAGAGCTATTTAATCTAAAAATTTTCTAATTATTCTAGTAGTTTGTATAGGCAGATATATATCCCTGCGCAATATGATAGTTATATGGATACACTTTTGCTTGCTGAGCCTTAATTCTTTATGTATTTAGCGAATATATTATTTTTATTGTGCTCTTGCCGGTCTTCATGGCCACTTAGAAAAGATATATTAGCAGATAATGTTGACATGTGAATATTATATGCCAGTTCCATATATTAAGTATAAGATAAGACTGCTGGCTGCCCTGAGGAGCTTTGACTTTGCTCTGAAAATTACCTTCTTAGATAATAAGTTTTCGTCCAGTTAAAGAACTTTCTAATAACTTACAAGTGAGTGTTTGTGATTGAGTTTTGCTTGAATTTATTAATAAATTCTTTCCCCATATTAATTTATCAAAAGCCTGGGAAGAAAATAATATTAAATTAATTGTTTAATTATTAATTGTTTAACTTCACCGACGATTCTGCTCACAATACCGACGAAGGTGGGCGCCGTGATGTACTGTAAGTTAGCGTGACCGGTTCAGTGACCGGTGTTATGCCTTCATCACTTGAACAGTCCAAAAACAATTAACACAACTACACACTAACGTAAATCAGAAGAGCTGCTGATATTGATAACTTGTCCTAAAACAGGGATCGAACACAAGTTCTCAGTCATAAATTGCTTTGTAGTCAACGCATTGACTACTTCAGCCAACAGCACCCACATTGAAATGATTTGGAATACTCTCCACTCCTATTTAGTATCGGTGGTCATTCATTCCATGATCACACACCCGTATTGATATAAGGAGCATTTGGTTCGTTTAATCCATCCCACAGTCTACGTCTTTGGAATTTCTAAGGAAACTTTCATATTAGTCAATACCGAATTTGGCTTCCGGAACTGCAGGGCGACATATTCCTGTAATAAACTGAGCGTGAGATCGTTTAGGGATTCATAAAACACATCATCAAATTTTATATTTAATTGTACCACAGAAAACATATGAGAGTTTAAAATGTAAAATTATTGTCATTGTTATTTTCTATTTTTATTGTTTCTTGAAATCTACACTTCCATACTACAATCCACAATAACTCAGGTAAACTGGCATATTGTTGTGGCAGGTTGGCAGACAGGCACATGTGACGCATGCTCAATTGATATGTTTGGAATTAAGCATATTACGCTACAATACTCTTATACCATATGAGTACTAGACAGACATGCGTACTAGTTTAGACAAATTACATTAACAACGCTGAGATTGATACGAAAGATAGTGTATATGCTAACCGCCGGACAATCCGTCGTACAAACAAGTATTTAGATCAAATGACTTACAAACGAATGGACAACGTAAACGAATGACAACGATCAACTTATTTGTTATATAATCGTACTTTTATTGTTGAAACGCACTGATTAAGACCTTTGGCCAGATCCAAGAAATTGTAAACCTACTGCTGTACCTGTTGGTGTCAATTTATACTTCCTCTTCTTCCGCTCTGTCGGTCGAAAACATTCAGTAGTGTCAACTACTGCGTGTACAACTTAACGTTTTTTCTTTTGATTTTTCTTAAGACCATATTAAAAATGAAAATATGAGTATAATAAAATTGTATATAAAATTATAAAAGAAATGAGACGGTATAGCGCTGTGACTCTGGTTAATTTAACGGAAATCAGAGCTTTTTGTATGTGCTGAAATAGTAAAGGCTGCCATTTTAGCAGATGGCGCCAAATGTCTATGCTTTGACTTTTATGATATATTTATGAATTAGTTATCAACACCTCAGGAACGTGGAATCATTTTACTGCTTATTTGAAAAATTTTCAAATAAGCAACCTGAATTTCGTTGACGTTTTCCTCGTTGTCGTATTCTATGTACTCAAACAATTAAATGCTTGGCTCAGCACCTGTTTCAAACTGGGTCCACTATAGATGTCGCAACAAGTAGCGGGCTTCGTATTGCTCGTTGAACCGAATACCCCTCACACGGCTCGGGAAACGATGTATATTTTAAGACACCAATTTCCAGGTCGAGTGATCTCCCGTTTTGGAAATTTTAACTGGACATACAGATCGGCAGATCTAATAGCACCAGGCTTCTTCTTTTTGGGCTTTTTAAAACCTCGCGCTTGCTACAACAAACTGGCCACCTTGCAAGTCTTGAAAGCTAACATTGTACAAGAAGTCGCTAGTTTAGGGCCAGATTTTTTGCGAGCGACAATTCAAAATGCCATAAAAGGAGAGCAGTTTTTTTTTAACAAAATGGCAACCATTTCAAATTATGACACTACATTGCGCCACATTGCACGTGTGCATGTACATATGTATGTATTAGTAGCTCCCAAAATACTGAACCGATTTTAGTAAAATGCAGTTTGTGTGGAAGGACAGAAAATAAAAAAATTAAATTTTAAATTTTCGGGATATTCCTCCCTCCAGTTAATTTATTAAAAGGTGTGCTGTGAGTTTTAGACGAAAATCTAGATTCTTCGATTCCTCTCTTGGAAGAGTAAAATCGTGTGTGGTTTTTATAATTCAGGACTTGCGGGCTAATAAGTTAGGCTTTGTTATACATGTATGTTTTGAAAATATATTTTTAACCATCGATAAATCCAGGAATTTTACTGAAATCACATCAGGTCTATGCTACCAAGCTGGTGCCCTGAAGTATAGCAAAATCCAGGCAGTGGCTCAGATGTTAATGATAGATTTATAATGTGATATTATGGCGGACATTTGAACGATTTTCGATTTTCTATAAACATACTCGCACTTTTTGATTTTTCCAACATTTTGCACATAATTTGTTCTCTACTTTTCCATACTTATCTGCCTTTTGCAAATGAGTGTATTACATTGAAATCATGAGACTTTATTGTAATTTTTTGTTGTTGATGTACTTATATCTCTTTTGCATGTTGACATCACCAACATTAAACCATCACAATTCTAGTGATCATTAATGGTGAGAACTTGTACATTAAGTTCTTGTGAATTATTATTGTTTTCTAAACCTGAGAGAATCTTCCTTCTTGTTCAATTTGTGTAGAACCCAACTCAACAGAAAGCAAACCCAAATCCTACTTAAACCACAACAATAAAAATTGCGTTACTGCCGTGCATGATTAAGCAGGGCAACCCAAAATTTGAGTGGTAGTCATTTTGCATACAGTCTGTCATAATCACAATTATTTTATTTCAAAAAAATATTTTTAATTTGCAACGTACTTTTTATAACGTACGGAACTACATGTTTGACGCATTTTGAATTGCAACTGTTTGCAATTGCACAAAAGTTTTGTAATGAATCGTGAGCGGTCTTTTTTGTTTACTTATAAAAAATGTTTGAAAACTAGACAACCACCTGATGTAATTTTTATAATTGTCAGTGCTGTCAACTTAGCAGTAGCTTTTAGTGATATTTTAAATTTGCGATTCGTAAAATTTTCGAGTTGATGTTGGCTATCTTTAGTTTTTAGATGGTAATATCTCATCAGGCTACATATTGCACAAAAAAAAAATTAAAAAATAAAAGAAAAATCATTCATTGACCTAATGAAACTGTTTCGTTAAGTGTTCTTCATTATATATACGAAAGTTTTCATTATTATAATGAAAAACTTCATTGCATACATGAAGTATTTAAATGTTTATTTTTTATAAATTTTTCATAGTTCATTTTATCAATGAAAATCATTTAATTGCTTAAATGAATTTTCTTTACAACAGCAAATTTGTGGAAGAATAAATTATATAAATTATATATAAATTGTTAGCATGCGTCAGCACGTCACACTCAACTCTAAACACTTGTATATAAATATTTTTTTGAGCGTTTTGTATGTTTTTGTCTATTGCTGACATTAATTAATTGTAAATTAGATGAAAAAAATTTAGAATGTGGTGTAAGTTACTTACTTTTTTTTAAACTGATACATGTTCACCAATTTATTTAAAATAAATAATTTTATTACATATGTAAAATGGGCAGCATTATTAAACAGAAAGTTGCTTGATCGAGCCCAAAAAATGTTTTATAAAGTTCTTATCTTATTCTGAATTCAAAAAATTAATAAAATAATTATTCCCGCGATACATTCTTCGTTGCATGGAAAAATAAATTAAGGAAATTTATAAAGAACTGAATTTTGTTATTGTTATTACATTAATAAAACTTGTTTGTAAATGCAATGAATCATTCTTCATTGAAACAATGAAGGGCTTCATTAGCTCACTTTCCATGACAAATGTTCATCGATACAATGTAAAAATTCGTTGTATGAATAAAAATTGTTTTCTATATAGAAATATCTAAAAATAAGCGTAGAACAAATACAACAATTTTAATACTTAATATTAAAAATTACTTTTTGGAATATTCTCCCCAACTAGTCGTTTGCACAATTAAAGTTTATAAAATTTATTTCTTTAGCTGTTCACATGCTCAGTGAACCTAAAGCATTTTGAAAACATAGTTAGAAAATTCTCATGTTGTGTTTGATTTGTTTAATGTAAACAAATGAGGTTGAATGTTTTCAAACTGGACGATTTGGTTCAGCGAACATTGAAACGAAATGTCGCCATTTGAACAACTAAAACTACAACTAGCAATAAATTTTTATGAATATTTAAGCGAAATAAATAACGTACGAGTATTAAGCATTAGCCAATACCGATGTTATAAAATCTTATGGCTTCCATATTGAGGCATTTTTTACACAGTACATTTTTTTTAATCGAAAATTCGTGTTATTAAGAAGTCTTATGGTTTCAAAAATAGTTTAGAGTTTTTTCTAGCAAAAAGAATTTTTGCTATAACTTCCTGAAAAATCGAGTAAATTAATTGAAATTTTGCTGGATAGTACTTCTAAATTGGGAAGTCTTAATGGTGTTATTAGCTCAATTTTAGCTTAAGTCGACTTAAGCACTTGTTCCTTTTTACCACAGATTTAATTATGTACATACAAACAAGTAACTTACCTGGCTTTTTCATACAAATATTTATTAAATTTGGTATTGCTTATGTTTTAATTATAAATTTTTGCTTTTTTATAAATATTTATGCTCAAATAAAATTTTGTGAAAGAAAAGTTATAAATAACATAAATTTTATTGTAAAAACGGACGCTGTTTCCCGATCTAAGTGCTTGTGGAATTTGAAAATTGACATCGTCAAGTGCCAAAACAACTTATTGGAAAAAACTATGACATTTTTAAACTTATATAAACGGAATGGTATTTTATAATATTTTGAACTTGCAATTTTGCAAGACATTTCCACCAAATGTCGAGTACCGCTAATATATCTTTCCCCAACATAGCAAATTCTAATTAGATTTTAGCACAATCGCTTGGTATAGGCTATACACACTTGAAAAACAAGCTGAAAGCTTTAAAAATTCTAGGTTCGCTAGTCTTGACTCTCTATGTGAATAGTGGAACAGGCGAAGGCGATTTAATTTTAAATATGTTGAGCAGCGAGCAGATGGCGTACGAAAACTTCTTTCTGACTTATGTCATCCATTTGAACTTTTGCTTCGATATATGTATTTTACCTTATGTCAGCTATTCAGAAGGAGTCAATGAATGCACCAACAAGTGGTTCTTAAAATTGAAAGTGAAGACTTTCAGATAAAGAAAATTCTCTTGATGTACAAGAATAAAAAGATTTTATGTCCTCAATGTCTTTGTATAGAATGGGTTTTCTTAAAAGATTGATTGCTATTCCAGGTGTAAAGTACGAGATGGCAATACAAGAAAAAAAAGCTGAGTTTAAAAAGAAAATCGCAACATTTTTTAACGGAAATTATTTATAATTTTTGTTTTTTTTTATTTTTTTTTTATTATTTTTTTTATTTTAATTTTTTTTATTTATTTTATATTACACACGGAAGAAGGACCTTTTCACGTATTAAAAAATTTTACCGCTTTTACTTCATATTTGCCCTGAAGTAATTTTTTCAGAAACTCAGCTTTTACGGACATCGATAAGATAGAGAAAATATTTTTTATTTCATAAATTAAAAAAAAACTCTGTTATTTGCTATAAATTGGAATATTTTTAAGAGCTTTGACCCATAATTATAGTCTTAACAGTTTTTGGCAGGCTTCAAAAGCTGTTCTTTAACATTAAAAACAATGAAAATGGTGGAGAAAGATGGTAAAATTATTATGAAAATGGAAAAAAATGTAAAAATATATTGTTAAAGGCAAAAGATGCAATAATATGCTCTAAGAAATCAATGATGAAACTCTTAAGGTGAATTCACCCATTCGTTCTGAACGAAATTTTTGTTGTTGTTCCGCATTAATTTTACTCTCTTTCTCTCACTCTCAAAAAAAAAAAAAAAAAAAATAGAAAACTACAAATAAAAAAAAGCGTTCGGAACGTTCAGAACGAATGGGTGAATTCACCTTTAAGAAAAGATTGGCACGTCATTCGAAAAAATATGATCTATCACAAAATAATTTATTCGTTATGGGCCGTAGATATTCACAGGTCTGCGTTTCATTGGCGATAACGAAATCATCAGTAGACTTCAGCCATCATATGTATGTATATCATTGGCTGGGGCCAATGAACTGAATAGTTTATTTTTTTTTTGTTTTTTTTTTTTTTTGCAAGAATATCCCAAATAATCTTAATGAATATGATTTATCACATTTTGGGTTCTTCTGTGTATGTGTGTATGTATGTATGTTGATGTATCTACCATATTTTAATTAAAGTACAAGTATGTTTTGTACTACCGTAAACATACTTATAAAGTAATCAAGACATGATCGCTGTTGATAAAGGTGGCTTGAGAGTGAAACAAAATAAGAAATAAAACAACAATAAAATAAGGCATTTGAAAAAACAGCAATTTTCCCTGCCATTTTTATTTTTATTTTTTGTTAGACGTTTTACTGTCGGTCGCTTAAATTTTAGTTCACTTTCAGATGTCTTCGAGGACGGTCGTGTATATTCTTAATTCGAGTTGAAATAAAATATAAAAAAAAAATTCAAAATAAAGATCCAAAACTAAAAGAGGGTGCGAATACGCTATAAGAAAACAAACGGTTATCACTAAAACTATTTCTATTCATTTAAACTTTTTCCCGGCCTGGCATTCGTTATTTACGTGCAAACGCTGCTCATGCGTAACAACCCCTGAAATGCTTGCTCGGTCGCAGCAATAAATAAATAAATAAAACATCATCACCCCTCTTTTTAGAGAAACATAATAAATATGTGTGTGTTTGTTTTGGTTAAATGTCCTTTAAAACGGGCAAGTGTCCTTTTTTGAGTCATGTGCATTTTTGCACCTGTTTTTTTTCTTCTTTTTTTGCTGGTCGTAAATGAATCCAAGAAAAAGGAAACCGGCGAATTTTTAACAAAAACAACAACATTGGTGCCCACAATCATTAATTTAAGTTCTACCTTATATTTTTACTCCTTTCCATTACTGCTCATTTTCTTGGATGAAAATTTTGGAAATATTTTTTCCCACCAAAATAAAATTTATCAACAAAAAGTGAATAAAGAATTATTGACAAAAGGAAATGTTGGGAACAAAGCGGAAAATATAAAGTGCTGTGAAAATGCAAATAAGTTTCTTTTTAAGAAAAAGAAGTGTGTGAAAAAATAAATAAAAATTTATGATAAACGTGTAAGTGTATGTCTGTCTGTCGAATTCATATGTATAAAATTGGAATAAATTATAAAATGGTAAGTGGGCGAGAATCTAATGTGAAACATTTTATAAATTTTGTAGTAATTTGTGCCTCTAAATTCAACAAGTCTTTTCGAAATCATAACTATAAGAAGCATAAAGAACATCAAATAACACGGACAAAATACGAACAAAAATTAAGATTATGATTAAGAAAGGAAAAAACTAAATTTCTCTCTGAAATCGGGACTAACCATGTTTTTTTAATAGTAAATGTTTGTGTGTTTTGCTATAAAATGTTATAAAATAAAAATATGTTTTTATGAAGCTGTCACTTAACAAATAAAATATAGAATTATACGAGTAAATTATTTTAGATAAACCAGCGATCGCCCATTGGCCGAAGTCCGATCACTTTGAACTTAATTGAGGTCTTTATTAAAGTTGATAAATATTTATTACTATCTGACCCCGTCCGCGTTACTGGCCCTAAGCAAACATTAGTGTTGTATTACCACATGATTTAAATTGGACGTTTAACGAAATTTACGGCCTTTAAATAAAAATCCATGGAATACATATCATAAAGTTTTGGAGTCCATACGTTACATATACATATACATATATATCATGTTTTATATATATGTATATATATATATGTATATATATATATATATATATATATATATATATATATATATATATATATATATATATATATATATATATATATATATATATATATATATATATATATATATATATATATATATATGTATATATATATATAGATCTTTAACTTATTGTAGAATGTTGCACCTTAGTAAGCGCGGAATATCTTGTGTTATCGAATGATGTAAATATTTTGTAAATAAACCAAAAACTCGGATTTTTTAATGCAACATTTCGAAAGTTTTAAAATTTTGATATTGAATCATTATTAACATAGGTTTTTTGTAAATATCTTCGGAACTACATAACCGATTTAAGAGTTTGATATCTCGTTTTGAAAAACATGACAACGGCTTTCAAAAAAAGTAAAATAAAATAAAAAAGCACAAAAAATAAATATATGTATGTATATGTCATTGGTGGTGCAATATGAAAATTGGATTTTGCCACGCCCCTCCGCCCGCAGACCATCAAAAATCAGTTTTACCATAAGTATTATATATAAGTTCCCGTCGTTCCTTTCAGGAGCATAGGGCCTCGATCATAAGTATTAGTGGGGACTTTATCCCCTCAACTGATAATTATTTGATTAGGGAATTTATGACATTTCGTGCTTATTGTACTTTGGAAGCAATGAAAATGTTGTTCCTTAAGAGCAACCTCTATACTTATTACTGGTAAGCTCCGGCCGGTTCGACGGAGCTTTCGAATTACACAATGGACCAGTGAGTCTTAGTGAGTCTGATGGAACTCTGAGTGCCACCCTTATCCAACTAAATGTAATATAACTTTTTGAGGAACCTAAATCATACAGTTACTCATATTGTGGAAGTATTAAAATGTAATTTGTTAAATTTTTTGCTGGGCATGAAACGTCTGATTTACATCCGGGTAGGAAACAATATTTAAAATTTCAATGCCTATTGAACTGGAAACTCTTAAAGTATTCGTACTTATAGTTGACTTGTAGCTGTCAAAGATTTCCCGTTATTCATTCAAGCGTCAAGTTAAAAGCAATTAATGAACAATATTTTAAAATATTTTCAAATAGGGGAACTCAAACCCACTTAAAGCCAACTGTTTTATATCTTTTATAGCTAAAGCTTAACCTTTATTGCTTTAAAATTATTTTCGTTTACTAAAATATGTATGTATGTATATATTTTTATATTTTACAGATAAATAAATAAAAATGTTCATTTTAGACTCATTGAGTTTCAACGGAGCTGCAACAATATTCCAACAACATACAAGATTAAAGCCAATAGTATTTAAAAATCAGGAAAACAGTGTAAAAAATTCGATACCATTAAAAGTAATACCGACAACAATTACTGATAATTCATGTGAAATGACAACAAACAAATACAAGCAAGTGCAACAAGAACAACGACATCAACAGAAACAACTCGAGCCACAACGAAAAAGCAAAGTGTTTGAAGAAAAATTTATGATTCAAAAGATGCCGCATAAAATAAAAGAAATAATTAAAAATAACAATGAAAATCTTAGTGATGAACTATCAACGAAAGCAATTGAAAATAATACAATTGTTGACAACACAATGGCACACAAAGAAGCCCAACAACAAAACAACGACAATAAAAATAGAAATGAAAATAGTGTTGTGAACGGGGATTTTATACCTGCAATATGTGACACTCAGCCCAGCTTTAAGGAGACCAGTATCCCTACCGACCATCAAACCGCCAACAGAAATGCATCTACAGCAACTGCCGCCACTTCCACAACTGTTAACGCCACAACCACAATCGCAACTACCACCACCATACTTAAAGATTTAAATGTTGAGAACGCCGATGAAAACAATGTACGAATGGAAGAAATATTGTTGACAAATATTCAAAATAATGTCGACCTTAATACTTTTGCTTTGCCACCACAGGTGGTAACAACAGCAACAACAGCAGCAATAACACCGACAACACAACAACAAAATTATAATAGTTGTTGCAGTTGTTTTCCATTGTGTACCACCAGTAAAGGTATGCCTGTGCTTCCACATACAGCCAAACTAAATAGCGATAGTGGCTGCTCTAGTAAAATTCATTTTGGCGATGGTGGTATTGGTGGTAGTTTTTGTCACAATAGCAGCAACAAAAATGATAAAAACTATAATAACAAGAGCAACAACAACGGTAATGACAACAATAATGTTATTTTAAATACAAATAGTTTTGTAACGGTTGAGTGCACCCCGTTAACATGCGAGAATGAGCGCGAACAAGAAACACGAAATTCAATGCAAAACGGATATAAAAACAGTGGGAATGCTGTTGCTGCTGCTGCTGCTGCTACTGCTACCACCATTGTGAATAACAATTCCATGAACAATAAAGTAATAATGGCTGAATATTCAACCGTTTGTCGAGAGCAAGAATATGTCTCTCTTTATTCTGATAGTGAGAGGATGATAGACCCAATTGGAAATTTGTTCAATGGCAATATTTCGTCGATTGGTAGTCCGGTGGATAGCGTGTTAGAAGATTTTGAGAAGTTTTTAAATGCGGTCAGGTTAGAAAATCGAGATTTAAATCCAATTATAGCTGAATGTCATGATTTAATCGATTTGAGCGATGATCCGAAAAGTTTAAGCGATTTGAAAGAAGGTAAGAGTGAAATATCTTTTTCATTGAATATTAAGTAGTTAATTTTCCACTTCTAAACTTTGTAGTCGATTTGTTACAGCATATTTTTCATATTGTGCTTTTAATAACATAATCTAAGAACATCTTTCCCTAAATTTTTATTGCTCTTTATTTGATGTTAAAGTACATACATATGTATGTAGGTATTTTAATCGAAAAGGAGCTAAAAAATCATCATTAGATAAGCGTGTCAAGTTTTCAAAAAATTCTTTACGTTCTACGAGGTCAGGAAAATAACTCCGTTGCTTTTTGAATAAAACAAGTTTTTTGGATGAAAAATCCTTTTATTGTTCAATATACGTGTAGTATCTTTTGAGCTCTAAGTACTTCATCAAACGTTTTCTCCAATTTTTTCTTATCCCTCCCAAAAAATAAGATTTGTCCAGGTCTCTTTCCGCCCAGCCATTTCTTCAGGTTTATAAACAAGAAATAGTCACACGAGGCTAAATGCTGAAGGAGCAATTTGTAACCTAATTCATAGAATTTCACTGTGAAAACTGCACGTGCGTGCATCCTTGCATTGTCCTGGAGAAAAATAACTTTTTTCTTGGTCAAATGTGATCGTTTTTTCAAATACTAATTAAATCGACTCAAAAAGTTGTCATAATATTCGCAATTGATTGTTCTAACCTTTTAAAGGTATTCAACGTGAATTATATCGCGTTGGATTTCCTTGGCTCCGATTCATTTCGATAAAGCAATTGTTTTATTTGCTGCGTGTTGGTGTGGTGTGTTGTGGTAGACCCACATTTCGTCCTCGGTTACGAAACGACGGAAAAACTTCTCCATATCGTGCGTTTGTTGTCGAATAGGAACAAACGCCGCAACCATATTATGAAAATCTTTATCATACCCAAGTGATCATTCAAAATTGAAACCATTGAGCCAAGTGATATGCCAACGGCACCCCACAATCTCTTGCACTTTCAATCTGTCAATCATTTTTTCATTTGTTTCCACTGCAGAGACCTCAACTTGTTGTCGGGAACGTTTGGCATCTTCCATGCTTGTACGGCCACATCAAAATTCAGTAAACCACTTTTTTACCATTACAGTTGATGGTGAGGAACCCCCATAGTATGAGTTCTTATCAAGCTTAGCCTTGGTTTCAGCGCTTAATTCTAAGGCTTCCATTCTCTCCTTAAGTCACGCGGTAATCTGCTATCAGTGGTTGTTAAATACAAGCTAAATGACGCAGCTTGTTGAAATTTTGACAAATTTTGAGCAGTGTTGCCTTTTCAGTTAGAGAGGCGGGCAAAAGGAGAGATGAGTTGGGGATTTTATGAAATTTCCTTTTGACAATTTTTCCAAGCTCAACTTTAAGCGAGTTTATATTTTTTACCTCAACTTTTATTAAAAATAAATACACGGAAATCGTTTGAGGATCTTGACTATATATTATTTTAAATAATATGTTCAGGGCTATTTGTGTATATTACGAGTATCAAATCTATTAATTTTTAATTTTCTACCGAATTTATAAAAAAAAAATTCTCAAAATGTTTTATATGTAGAATTTATACAAAAATAACCAAATTAGGTTAAATAAATACGGCTGTTAATTTTAAATCAAGTATGTAATTGCTTCATTTAGAAAGCATTTATATTAAAAATACATGGGGAGCATTTGGCTTCTACAAAGCATCTCCATCTTTTACAAATGTTGCAGTTATTTTCGCATTGTTATTTTTGCCTCGTATCAGTTTCATTAATCGATTGTTGTTCCAGCTAAGTAGATGATTGGTCTGCTGTAGCAGGTCCTAGGATAATGGGGCTGCCATTTGTCGTTGCCTAGAAATAACGCTCTTCTGTGTATTTTTGTGTAGTGGTGAGGAACCCCGCTAATCTTTGATTCCTACCTTTTTTCCCCAAGGGGTGGCTGCCTGACCTTTGTCATAATGTTATCCTCTTTTCCAGGGGTTTACACGTACAGATATGTCAGTATGTGAACGTGTCGTAAGCGTCAAAAAGGTTTAAGGGACAAACATAATTTTACAAGACGAGTGTTTATAAATATTACTGCTGTTTCATTGTGTTGTATGGCTACTGCAATATTGATTTTGCTCTAATGATTTATAAAACTTTAATATTTAATATTAGTGATCGTAAATGATCGATTGCGATGAAAAACTGAAAATCATAAATGATGTTATTTAAGCTTTTGCCTTGGTTATATGTATTATATACTAAATGTTTATGTATAAGAATGTGCAATGTACATACATACATATGTACATATATGTATGTCCCTTGATTTGCTGAATTGATTTTTTTCTGTTTTGTTTCAATAAAACTATTGACAATAAGACCCGCAAACCGGATAAAAAAAAGCCATTTTTTGAATCGAAAAAAAATCGGTATTTTTGGTAAAGTCGGTTTTTGCATATTGTAGTCACATGATATTAGAATTCCAATTATACTGTTGATATTGAAAATAAATATTGGAAAAATGTGGCATCCAGGATGTTATTGCTGAATTTGAAAATATTTTGTGTAATTATGGAATGAATGCTGTCATTGTTTGTGGAGACTATGGTTAGGTTAGGTTAGGTTGATTGGAGGGATGTGATAAGCCCATGTCATACGACATACACTTAAACCAGTGAAGGCTTGTTGTGTGCTCCATTTAATTATTAGACACAAACTGCCAAAGTTCTGCGGCAGGATTCGAACCTGGGACCTTCGCACTACGAGTCTAGTACACTACCTACTAGTCTACGAAGGTCATTGGAGACTATAATATTGATGTGTTTGAGCTACAAGCCTCTAGTCAAAATAAATACTCATAAACAATTGTTCAGAACTTTTTTACTATTTGTTATAAAGTTAAAAACTAACTAAAAATTTTCTCTGAAGGTACCCATTTTTATTTATTTTATTGTCTTTATAAATTTTCAGGCATGTTGTGCAAATCACAAGATTTCAAAATCACTTGTGGTGTTCTGAAAATCACAAGAAATTTAACCGAAAAGTTATTTTACTTTTCGAAAACACATGATGTTTTGTTTTGATTTGATGACAATTTTTTATGTATTAAAAATTAATAAAGGTTTTGTCACAATAATAAGTGAACGTAAACTAATTTTTTTGATAAAAATTAAACACAAATTTATATGCCTGGGGCTTTATTGTTGTCAGTAATAGATTTGAAAAGAAATTTATTAATTTAACAAAAGAAAGAAGTTGCAAGAATACGTACTTTAAGGCTGGAACACAATGTGCAGCTGAGGCGTGAGGCGACAAGTATACTTCTCTCTGTTAAAAGTAAAATACATTGCCTCAAATGTATGCGAGCACAATGTGAATCTGAGGCTGAAGCTGAGGCAAAGCCTGAGGCGCAAAGTTCGAACATTTTAACTTTTTACAGCGCCTCAAATTAACAGCGCTTCTTTAACATATTATGTTCGTTTACATTTTTTTTACAGAATATTTTTATTTTTCCACGAAACAATCAGCCCTGTCACAGAAATCAATTTCGATCGAAAGTGAAATTGATTCCGTATTTTGCTTCTCCAGAAAACAAAAAACGAAATTGTTTTTCGGAATGAAACCACTTTTAATTTCATGATCGAATTTCCATTTTTTGTATCTGATAGTACAAAAACAAATTCAAAACTTTCTTGATTGAATAAATAAAATAATAAAATACGGGATCAATTCCACTTTCGATCGAAATTGATTTCTGTGACAGGCCTGTATATTTTTATTTTTGAACAAATACACAAAAAACTTAAATTAATTTTGTTTATTATGTTAACATTGACAGTTAACAGATTGTGTTAACATATTATTATATCCAGAGATGCCAATAATGTTTATCGTTCATACAAATTCAATACATTTGTACATAAAATTTTGATTAAGCACAATTGGCAACAATGAACTCACGCCTCATCATTGTGTTCGTACTCCAAACTCCGCCTCAGCTACAACTTCAGCTATTGCCTCAACTTCAGCCTCAGCTGCACATTGTGTTCCAGCCTTTATGCGTAATTATTTTTAAAATTAGGCAAGCAATTGATAGTTAATAAATCTTTTCAATATAACTTAACAAAAATAATTAAGTTTTATTGGAAATAGCTGGTTTAGTTAAAAAAATTAAGCATATTTCTCGTCGAAAGAAACATTTATCTACTCTGGCAAGCATCGGTGTATTTTCGAAAAATAAAAACAGCTGACAACTAAAAAGTAAACGCAAATCACTAGAAGAAAATGTCAAATCACAAAAGCAATAAAAAGTTTTTGCAATTTTTTTTATATTTTATCCAATTTTTTGGTACAAAATCATCAGTTTTACTCTTAAAATAAATAAAAAAACAAACAATAAATGTGTTCAATTAATGAGTTTTTATTGAGTTTAATATAAAAAGCCGTCCAAAATTAAGAAAGTGATTTCAGATCGCCAGCCACATAGCTGGCCGGTTTCAAATCACAACAGTTCAAAAAGTTTTGTGCGCAGAACACCTTTCTTGTGATTTCAGATCACTTTCACAAAAAGTGAATTGCAGAACATGCCTGTTTGTTTTACTTTAACACTCACTACACAACATGTTGCTCAATATTTTTAAAAGTAATATGATGAAATTTTTCTTATAATTTATATTTTTAAGCAAATTGTAAAATACATTTTTCGTGAAATATAAAAAAAAAAACTCGATAATTTCGCATTAAATACTTTGATTTAACCAATCCTTTGCAATGTTGTCAACAAATTGCAAAATACAAATTTTTGTGCAAAATATATGAAAAAAATCTTTGTTCAATATAAAAAACATATACACAATCAATTTTATTGCACAATATCAATTATTGAACAATAATATTGCAAATGTATGGGTATCTCAAGTGCTTCGGATCTGCAAGAATTATAATATGAAAACAAATTTGTTTTATTGAATATGTAGATGAAAATCAATAATAAAGTCTAAAATTATATATGTATATATATATATATATATATATATATATATATATATATATATATATATATATATATATATATATATATATATATTAACCTAAATATATATATATATATATATATATATATATATATATATATATATATATATATATATATATTTAGGTTAATATATATATATATATATATATATATATATATATATATATATATATATATATATATATATTAACCTAAATGCCAAGGTAAATGGTTTCAATAATTATTTTCTGGATACTATTCATGTTTATAAAGAACAAATTGAGGCTCATTCTCGAGACACCTTTAACTCGATTCGTCAAATGATATTACCACCGGGACTTAAGAGAAAATTACATTGAATATGAGGGAAAACAAAAACAAACAAAAATCTGATAATGATAATACACACGTAACCCCAAAATTTTTTAAGGAATGCAAAGAAGTGATTTTTCCAATACTTAGCGATATTTTCAACAAGATGATTATTAACATTCCAATTTGCCCAGATGTTTCTAAAATTCCAGTTTCTAAGAACCGAAAACAAAGTATTTAAAAATCGAATTTAAAATTTAAATTACATAAAAGGAAATTTTACAGAATTTTGACATTTGTGGCCTCTAACAGGCATGTCATTAGTAGATTTTTTTCGTCAATTGAAATAAAAATTAATGCTCAGATAATAGTCTGATTGTGTCTGATTGAGGGTCCCGTTAACGGAAGTAGTTAACGCGTTGAATACAAAACAGTTTATAACTGAGAGCCTGGGTTCGATCCATGCTCAGGACAAGTCATCAACATCATGAGTTTTTTTTATAATTTACGTTAGTGTGGCATTGTATTAATAGCTGTTGGGCTGTTGAAGTGATGAAAGCATAGCACTGGTCACTGAACAGTATCCCTAAAGATTGATGCTCTTCTACGATAATGTACTATATAACGGCGCCCTCCTTAGTCGGTAATGTTAACAGAATCGTCGGAGAATTAATATAAATAAGAAAATGGCTACATATACAGTTTAATGCGTCTCCTTAACACCAGAGGCGCTGCAAATCTGCTATAAAACAAAATATTCTTTAGAATTAGGGTAACAGGCAGCTAGTTCGAAAAAACCTAAATTTTTTATAGCGATAGTGATCAATAAATTGTAAAACAAAAATCATGCATTTTATTCTACTATTTTTGTAAATGTATTGTTTCATTGCAGAAAATATAATAGATGGTGTATGGAACAAATTGGAACATAATGAAACCATTTTGGACGCACTTCCCAAAAGTGATTCAGAAATTGACAATATGCTTCAAAATCATAAAGAACATAATAAAATAGACGATAAATTACAAGTCGACAACTCTGAAAATCTGTGCAATTTAGAAAATTTACTCTATTGTGATTTAAACGAAACATTAGAAGAACAGAATTTATTAGAGAGCAAAGAGATTTTGCAATCACCAGCAGCTGAATTAACGTCAACACAGGCAGCCGCAGAAGCAGCGAAAATAATAAAAACATTTGCTGAAGTAAATGAAATACAAAGAATTGAGGCCTACGTCGACGACAGCGATAACGACAACGACAAATTTAACATAAACATTCTGATGGCGGATAAGTTGAATGAAAGGACAGCGAAAACACCAGTTACATGTATAAATGCTTATTCAAATTACACTAACTACGACGTAAGCAGTAGAAATAACAATAAAGAGCAGCACGAGGCATGCGCAATACCACAACAAATTAAGTCGTGTCAAAACCCAGACAGTTGTAGTGTCACAACAGTAAAAGACACAGTAACAACACCACCAGAAACAGAAAAAGTATTAAATGTGCCATTAGAAAATATAATAATAAATCAAACTTGCTTGTCATCATCGATCGAGAGCGCTTTACAACCAACACAAAATAAATACGAAATAAGCCACAATCTAAAGATTGGTACCAGTATTAGTAATTGTAATGACGGTTTGGCTTCTATATCCTGCTCGGCTATAAATACACAATCGTACACACAAACCGTCTCTGCTGAATATGAAAAGAAATGCCACCATTCGCAACTTGAACAAAAACAACAACAACAGCAACAAGAAATACGAATACGAGAACCGTTCACCAGTGCGTATACGTTAAGGGATTTTGCAAAATGTCGAAAACCACCATCAGACGAGGACATCATATACACATTGAATTTTACACAAAATGAAAATGAGAAAGAAAAGTTGCAAAAATTAAATTTTAATTTAAATTCAACCACACAAACCAATACAGATGAAAGTGTCTCGTCAAGCGAAATAAAATCAATAGAAAATTGTGTTTTAAGTGAAAAACAAGTGAATTTTAAAGAAATTTTAACAAATTTCCACACAAATAATTTATGTAATGAATATAAGGTTTCAGAGGCACACAATAGCATTAATTATTGTCTCGAAAGCCAAGTATCAAATGTTAATGAAACTGACTTCAGAAGTGCATTGAATTTAGAAAAGTCTTCGATTAATTACGAAATTGCGAAATCAAAGGATACACAATTTTTGGAAATTGAAAATTTATCAACACCTCAAGTTTTTCAAGTAATAAACCAAAAATCAAAGCTAAACGCCAATGATAAAGGCGTTTGCATTTGCAAGGAGTCAATCAAATTAAAAGCAAATCAAATCTGCGTAAATCCAGAGGGTGATACGAAAAATATCGAGGATTTCGACGATAATGAATTAAAATATCATTGTAATGAAAAAATCTATACTAATGAAAATAAATCTTCCCAGCCATTGTTGTATTTAACATTTGTATGGCCAACAAAAAACGAAGGCCAGGTGGTGACGACGAGACGACAAGGTAACGATAACCAGGGGGAAAACGATACTGAAAAAGAAGAAAAAACAGTCGAGAAAGAAGAACAGCAAGAATCAGAGAAAGAGTATAGATTTATCAACAACAAGAACAATAACCATCACGACGACATTAACGACAACAATAAGAAAAATGTTGTTGATAAATGCGACTGTAGTTATGAATATGAAAATAGAGTAACATTAGAAAAAACATATGGAACCTGTAACAAAAAGCACATTGAGTGCAACCATAATGGACAACAGCTTAAAGGAGACGTAAGCAAAAGTCCTGCAAAACACGAAAAAGATATCTTCAACAATAATAATAATAGTAACAATAATAATAATTGCGATGGTGATTTATTAGTAGATAAACAAAAACACGATTGCAAAAATCAATGTCTATACGAAACTGATTCAAGGCAAAGTGAGCAATTAAAATGTGGAAAATATTTTCAAAAAAATTCTAAAAATTTAACAACTGTTGTGGACTGTGTAAGTGAACATATTAATCAAATTAAAATTGATGAAAATATAGTAAAAGAAAAAGAAGAAAGTTTTATTGAAAATAATATTTCCAGACTAAAGGAAATATTTCTAGCCAGTGATAAATGTGTATTGCAAAGTGAGAATATAAATAATGGCAAAGATAATGTAAAAAATGAAAATAGTTCTCAAACAAAATCCCAACTGATAGACAATAATAC
This sequence comes from Germaria angustata, assembly GCA_963681545.1. Lineage (NCBI taxonomy): Eukaryota > Metazoa > Arthropoda > Insecta > Diptera > Tachinidae > Germaria > Germaria angustata. The sequence goes on from OY813001.1 coordinate 62,673,247, forward strand.
CAATTTGAATAAAGCGGAAAGTGTATGCAATCACGATAACGCTAAAAATATACTTGAACTTAATCAGAGTCTAAAAAAATTAAGCGAAACAAATCAACTACTGCTACATACAACGTATACTCCATCCATAAATATTCATCGTCATCATCAGCATCACAATCAGTTGTTGGAAAGGGAGCAAGAGGATCACATAAATCTAGAGGAATTCGAGGCTAGTCAGCGTTTAAAACGTTTACTACAACAACATCAGCAACTTCGCACACGTTACGATACAATACCCACAACACAATTCCATAACAATAAACAAACTAATACAACAACAACAACAACTACTACTACTACAAATACAATAACTGAAGAATCCTTGAAAACAGAAATAGCGAGACATTCAAAGGAGGATGTATGCTTAGCAAACATCAAAGAAGAGGGGGTGTCAAAAACAGTAGTTGCGATTATAACGAAGAGTCCAACTACAACAACGACGACAGCAACGAAGGCTAACAAACTTCAAGCAGACTGTGAAATAACTTTAGAAAGGTCGTCACTATTACGTGCAAACGAATTCAAACAAGGAATAATTGAAATTAATAAAAGTCCATCACGACAAAAGGACTCTTCGAACTTAAGGAAGGCAGAAGATAGCGTTAAAGAAGTGCAAAAGGAAATAGCAAAGCGTACGGATAGACAAGAAATCGGCAATAGTATAAAAGAAAACGAACTAAAAGTATTAAATAACAAAGAAATTGTAGAAAACGTTAATGAAAATAAACGAAACTCACCACAGGCATATGTCACCAAGAAAATAGTGCGCCTGGCACAACAACAAATCCAAACTCACCAAAAATCTCAAGTGCACCCAAATCCTTTAAGAGAACTTGACTTAAGAGGCAAACAACAGCAAAAGCTGCAGCAACAGCGACAGCAGCAGCATCAGCAGCAGCGAGAGCAACAACAAAATACTGTTATTAAAAACTCTTCAGAATTAAGATTTCCTATTGAAAATATTGACAAGCCGACAATTTTACAGAAATCCTTATCTTCTAATCCTTGTGATTTCAATTTACAACATATTGTTAAGACTAAGGAACTTTTACAACAGCAGCAAACGCAACAACATTTAACAGAAACTCAAATAAAACGTTGTTCGCCAATACCATCGAATGCTCAATTAAATGAATATAAAAGTGCATTTGTACCCACAAAACCGGAAGTATATAAATATATTAAACCTTTAACAGCAACAACAGGGAATTTATTAACAACAACAACAGCAATTCCCCTAATTTGGGCAACTACATCACTCTCAGAATTTGATACACAACGGTTCAGTGATTTTTTATATATAAATCATTTAACAACTTCCCTTGATAACACGAACTACGACGGCTATCATTATAACATTAACAACAACAATAAAAATTGTGAAATAAGACACGTGTTGCCAATACAACAATATCCGTTATATACAACGAATTTTGTAGATCCTATACAAATACCTTATTGCTATGATGAACTTTTACCAAACGACACGCAACAGCAGCTAAGCCAGCACGAACTTTTAAATGATCCCAATAACACTGAAACTAGTACAAGAGAAACGCCTAACATACCGACAGACAACGCTAACAACGGTTCTATTCAAATAGATGACGATTTAGTCTCTATTAGCTCGACAAATTCGTCTCCATGCGATTGCATTAATTGTCAACAACAAATAGAACAAGAAATATATCGTGATCGTGATCGTGTCCGCGATCGTGATCGTGATCAACTATTTTCACTTGACACAACCGTAATACCCGTTGTGTCATTTACTGAAACAGAAGCCTTAAAATTACAACAACAACAACAAAACACGTTCAAAATGCGTGAGGTTAACGGTCAGTTGCGTGGTTTACTGAAGAAACCAAATCGTCCGCCTCCAGCACGTAAAAATCGTGTCGTTTTCGATGAGACGCGTAATGAATTTTTCGAAGCCGATTATATTATTCTGATACGCGAGGATTGTGCCTACGACGAAGAAGACGAAGAGCCCTGCACGTGCGGTGAACATGAATTGGTGCGTTTGTGTTGTGAAGAGGGGTGCCAGTGTAACTATTCAACGACACCAGCTACAACAGATGACAACCGCACACCACAGGTATGTACACACACATACTTATATACTTACATATATATAAAATTTAATTATGACTAAAGTTTGTTTCGCATGTATTTGTTGAGTTTTGTTTGATTGATGAACATTTTCTTTGTTACATCTACTAAATGAATATGATTAGTTAGAAGTAAGACAAAAATTCCATTAATAATCTAATAATACACAATTATTGACTGTAACAGGATAAGACATAAAAGCGTAAATACAGTAGGCTGTAAAAGTATGGATACACAATTGGGGGATTCAAACGGTGTGCTATTAAGTCATATTGGAGCGCACAAGAAGCCTTCACTGGCTTAAGTGTATGTCGTATGGCATGGGCTGTCACACCCCTCGAATCAACCTAACCTAACCTAACCTAAGTCATATTGTCATAATGTCTTAAAACGTGTGCGCACAAATCCAACTAAAAAAAGGGAATCTGCTGGAAGAAAAGTCGCTAATAGAGATTTTGGAACCCAAAGGTGGACACTTCTGCGGCTAGTGAGCAAACTAGCAACATTTATTAAAAACCCTTCCACAGTTTGTTCTTCGTCGTCTTCATCACCTACAAGGAGATGAATTAAAATTTAAATGGATAAATTTTTTTCATACTTACTTGGTCCCTTTTTTGTAACCAAATAAAAATTGGCAAGAACTAAAAAAACAATGCTGTGCCTTTAGTCTTGTGCGCTACTGTATTTATTTATATACTCGTAGTGTCAGGTGTTTACGGCAGGTGTTTGTGTAATTATAAATAGGAACTCTGCCCAAAATTTACGTATTGTGTGATTCTTTTTTCTAATAATTAAAAAATTAGGTATTTACACATTAGAAAAAAAATCATAAAACATAAATACATATATCCGTGTTTTACATACTCTGCTTTATATAATCGAAATAAAAAACGATTCAAAATTTTTACTTCTTTTAATACTGTCAGTTACTAGTTATTTAATTCGAAATTGAGTTACACCATTACAGTATGTATGTATGTACATAATATTTTTCTATTAATGCATACATATAAAGTTAAAGATCCCAAAAGCGGATGCTCACCGTTGCGGCATTTCTGTTCGGTTATGGAAGATGATGTCTAATGAGAGAAGCACGTGTTTTCTTATTTTTTATTTTAAATAGAAATTTTTTAATTATGTATTTTGACTATTACTATAATGGAGAACTAGTGACGGTGGTTGATAAAATTTATTGAATTGGGATTTGTCCACCTTGAGCTTCTGATTTTCAGAATGGATCCCTATGTTTTTGATGTACTGGCATGCTACAAAATCATTTTTTAAAAAATGTTTCAAATGGGCAATTCGTTTCAATGCTTTATCATAAGATAAGAATTTGAGTTGCATAGTAACCCAGGCGAGAGCTGTCAGTCTATATAAGGAGTTTAATCTCTACCTCTATCCCATGGTCCATATTTTCCATGACTCTAAAACATAATTGAAGTTCAATGTCGTTATTGTTCCGAATTATCTCATCCTTTAGCTCTTGAGTTGTTCTTGGCTTATTGACGTACATTTTTTCTTATAAATATCCCCAAAGCAAGAAGTCTAATGGTGTCAAATCACATGATCGTGGCGGCCAATTAACTTCGCCATGCAAAAGATCTATTGTTTCGTTGGATGTGTGGCAAGTGACAACATCCTGTTTGTACCACATATCGTCCAGGTTCATATCCTTAATTTCTGGCCACGAGCCCATAAACCGCACCAAACACTCACTCTTTGTAGATGCATCGGCTTTCGTGGATTCTCATTTGCCGAAATTCGGCTATTTTGCGTACAATTCCCCCGATTGTGGACACATTTAGTCGATTATGCTGAAAAAAAAATCACGAAGTGCACGAAATGCATTTTGATTTGAACGCCCATTTTCGAAAGAAAGGTTGAACCACCCTTTAGATTTGAAACCAGTCACGATTGCACCACTTGGGTACAGGAACCTGTCACTGTTCTACCTTTATTTAATTCAGCCGCTATAAATACCAAAGCAATATCATCTACAAACCCAATGGCCTCTACTCGCACTGGTAAATTGAACTGTAGATTTCAATTGTACTATGCATTCCACAGCTTTTAAAACGCCTCCGGTAAATGCATGTTCTTCACGACCGCCATCAGTGTTATCAGTGAAATAATTTTGTAAAATGTCCTCAAGATACTGTGAAATACTTAGAGATTACCCAGGGTCTCCACAATTTCCTCTCAGTTCGCAGAGTCTAAAGAGTTCTTAAAAGAGTTGTCAACTTTCAAATTTCAAAAAGCACTAAAATCGTGAAAAACACGTATTTTTCCGAAAAAATCACCAAATTGCAGTTTAATTTGCAGTTTTATTTTATAAATTTGATAAGGCCTACTCGCCTTATCGTTATCGATAAAAAATTGTGTTTTTATCTTTAAGGACGAACAAAATTGTAGCTAGATAATTTATCCCCGATTTTAGTACAGCTGAGTCTTCATTTGTCAATAGATAGGTAGTTATATTGTCATAATACCATCTATGAAAATGTGAAGCTTAAGTCACAGGTAATGCTTAAACAGGCTAACTCCGAGTTAATAGAGTTTTAAGAATTTTATGCGCCTTGTGACTCGCCAATCTCAATTGATTATACCTGGTATGAAATGATCGTCAAGATACAAATGTCTCCATAGGGAACATATAATGTTAACGAGCCTTATTTTTTTTATTTGTGTTGGCAATGACATCTGTCAAACATAATCAGAAAACAAACAACATAATTTTTTTTCATTGTGTTGAAGATGGCGAATTTTGTACCAGAAAATGATGATTTGCGGAAAGCATTAATTTTTGTTTTCATTTGAAGAAAAATGGTGCAAAGTCACATCGTGACATGTTCTATCAGAAAAAGCATGCAAACGATGGTTTCGACGGTTCAAAGACAACGATTTTGATGTGAGAAATGAAGAACGTGGAAAACCACCAAAAAATTTTAAGACGCCGAATTGCAAACAATATTGGATGAAGATGACACTTTAACTCAGAAACAAATGGCATAAATGTCAAATGTGTGACAACAAATAATACCAGACCGTTTAAAAGCTATGGGAAAGATTCAAAGGTCTGGAAAACGGTTGACAGACAGATGAAGAACCGAAAAACCGCTTGTGAAATTTTGCTTCAAAGGCACGGTAGAAAATCAGTGTTGTGTCGAATTATGGGTTAATCCGGGACAACCATCAACTTCGGCTGCAAAATCAGATCGATTCGGCAGGAGGACAATGCTGTGAGTCTGGTGGGAGCGGAAATGTGTGGTGTAACACGAGCTCCTAAAACCTAGTCAAACCCTTAATACAGATTGCTACCGACTACAAAAATGATCAATTTGAACCATGCATTGATGGAAAAACGACCAGAATGGGCCACAAGACACGGCAAGGTAATTCTGCAACATGACAATGCACCTGCACACAAAGCAAAACCAGTTCAGGATACAATCTAAGCATTAGGCTGGGAACTGCTACACCATCCGCCGTATTCACCACAATTGGCTCCTTCCGGCTACTATTTGTTTTCATCTATGGGACACGTATTTAATGAGCATCACTTCGAGTCCTACGAGGAAATCGAAAATTGGGTGACTAATTGCTTTGCTCCAAAAGACGAACAGTCTTTGGAATTCACAAATTGCCTGAAATATGGGAGAGATGTATAGCCATCAATGGCCATCACTTTGAATAAAATGTGTTTTCTTTTCATTAAAAATGTCATGATCATGCAGCATTCGAGGCGTTCTACATAAATAATGAAGCTGTTTACTTTTAGCTAAAAGGATGAAAATGACAGTTTTAGGCTCAAATAATTCTTAAAACCCAGTTTGGCATGAACTAAGATATAGTTAAGAAAATTTTTCTTAATTTTTCGAAAATTTTAAAAAATTACTGTCAAAGTATGAACTTAAATTCAATACCTCCATTTATAATTGGGAGTTGGGGGTCAATGGTATGCGAGTATGTTAACCCTCTCCGACCCTAGCTGTGTGGCTACTGCAAAATTGATTTCGCTCTAAATTTGTGATGTCACTTCTAACGGTTATAAAACTTTAAGATTTAATTTTGGAGATCGTAAATTATATATTGCGATGAAAAATTTAAAATAAAAAATTAGTTTTATTTTTAGAAGAATTTCATTAAAACGTTTAGCAGCTTTGGTTAGACCACTAACCTGTTAGAACTACTATTAAATTCAATTGATTACTCTTACGACCAGCTTCATTATTTCTATCCTTAGAGAGAGAGAGAGAGAGAGAGTTATTTCTATCCTTAGAGAGAGAGAGAGAGAGAGAGAGAGAGAGTTCCATGACAACCCATCTTTTTTAACTAGCAGACTTTTGGTAAAATATTTACTGCGATCTCTCAGATTTTGATGTAGTGGAGGCAGAATGCCTTAAATTTTTAATGGAAGTGTTGCCTTTAAGACAAACAGCATTCTGAATCTCAATAGGCTTTAAGTACATAGGACTCTGTTACTTAGATGTGAGTAAAATATTCGTGATTGCACTTTAAAATATGGTTTAAAAATGTTGGGATGAATGCTTCCAACAATGTATGATGTAAAATGGAAATAAAATCAGCGCCTTCATCAGTGTCATATCAGTTTTATTTCACTCGCCATAAATTTAATAATTTCTTAATTTTGAAGTTACCCATCAAAAGACATTTAAAAGTATTAAATTAATACTGTCTATGTACTCTTCTGTAGAGCAATAAATTTTATTACATAGAATTGCAATAATATTTTCGTACGTCTAAATCAATTTACACTTATTACTTCATTTTAAAGTCATTTTAGTTTTTTTTTTTTCGATTTGATTGAATTAATAGATGAATTCACCAATATTTTATATTAAACAAGTACTCACTTTCGACATCATATTAAATTAAATTCACTCTTAGTCTTACAGTAAGTACTTAATCGTCTTTTCTAACACATTAGGGAACTACATGCTTTTGCTTTTACTCGTATAAAAAATTATGTGAATCAAAAATTTTAAAAAAGACATTTGTGAATTTGAACGCCACAATTTGTAATAATTTGTTTAAAAACAAATTTTTAATTTTTTTTTACTAATGGTGTTAAATAAAATTCAAACAAAAAATTAACTGATACGGTAAAAAGATTTACTGAAAATAAAACTTTATTTATTTGAAAAGAATTTTTTGTTTAAAAATATTTTTCATTTGTAACTCTTTGTAACTTTTAGCTTTAATTGGCCTGGTTACTACAAAATATTTCTTAATTGTTCTTAACGTTCTGTTGATCCTTAAATTATTTTCTCGAAAATAATAAGACGGGCGTTATAATTTTTATATGAATGTTTGAAGTTTTATTTAATAAAATGTAAAAACAAATAATTTTATTTCTATTATCTCAAAAGCGCAGATTAACATCCCAACTCTAAGCAACACTCAGTTAATTAATTTCTGTTTTCCCATATAAATTACGTGGATTTTTTTATTTATTACATAACAGTTTTCAAATATTTTTTATTGATTTATATTGATTTATATATAATGATTTATATAGGAAATTAAATTCTATAAAAAAGCTTAAATGTATTTTGCTCGTACTCCTAACAGATGAAGAGAACTCTTAAAACCAAGTTCAGTCCAACCAGATATAATATGTAATTTACATTCATGAAGAGGTTGTAATTATCATAAGTCGAGGTAAAACTTTTAAAACCAACCGTCGTTGTAAGAATGCAAGGCCTGATAACCTGATATTTGCACATCGTGTAGAGTGGAGACATCGATCTGCGCTTTGGACATAATTTTTAAATGTACTCATACGTGGGAGAACCTTTTGAGATGATAAGGCAAAAGAAAGAAAAAAATTTTGGACCATTCCAATGTACGAAGTAAATTGCGTGTAGAAATAATTGGATTTTTATTTCTCCCATTCGCTTTCGGAACACAAATTTGGAAAATGAGGATTCGTTCCCGTTTTATACAATTGGCCAGCCATTTCACATTGTTGGTAAATGTGAGCTCCTTTCATGGGACCGGATGCATAATTGCAGGCGATCAAGAAAAATCGTTTGAAATTTTTATCATAAATGGCTCCAGCACAACCCACACGGATGTTGTCATCAACTATTATATTAGCAAGAGGGAAAATATCACTAAATTTAAAGAAAGAATAAATTATTATAGCGATTGTTTTCAAGGTTAAAAACTTACTGGCCGTTGTGGGGACTTCTATAGGAACTAATGACGAGCTGGTCGACGTGCGGTGCAACCTCTAAACATTTGGAAATCATTTCAAAAAATATTCTGTATACAGAAAAACCAATTATATTTGGTTCCATCGAAATCAAAAAAATATTCTGGCTAGAACGAATAAAATCTTTAGTGTATAAGCATTTATTAAGCTTTTTCTCACACTGCATAACATTAAGAGTAGCAAGATATGCCAGTTCCTCATCCCACTCCATAGTGGCCATTCTACAGGCAGGGAAGCTCCTGGCGACTATATCATCCCCTGTGTAATTACGCACAATGTTATGGTAATCAACTATACACTTCTTCAATAAGTCTGTCATTTCTATCAATTTAGCATCTGCTGGACAATTTTTTTTATCAAATTGCTGCAAGAAAATTATTTTCATAAGCATCACACTTCTATTATGAATGTATACTTGTAACGGGTGGTCCAAATACAAGTATCTTTAAAAAATTAAATTAATTGAACTAAAATTTGGTATATGATGGTTTTATTAAAATAACAAATATTCTGCCGCGGCTACCTTTGCAGTAGCATGTGCTGTCAGTCTAATTTTCTAAGACGTTGACGGTATTGGGTTCTTTATTGCGAATGTCCTGGACGATGTTAGCTTCAAGGGTGCGCACCGTTTCTGCATTATTCGTATAGCATCGGTCCGCAACAGTAACCCAAAAGAAAAAGTCTAAAGGGGCAAATCGCAGCTCTGAGGCAGCAATTAATATCGCCAAGTCGCATGATAACATGATTACCGTGAGCAAAGGATTGATTGTCGAAAGGATCGAATGGCATTGCCAACAGCATTTTCGAAAATCTTCAAAATCCACACCAAACTGTCATTCTCACTGGCTGCTAGACAATGACGCGCCGGTTTATCTAAGGTCCAAATTGAGAAGCCGTAACGAAGTGGATGGTCATTTTTGTGCAAAATTCTCATCATGCGGGTGTGTGAAATAACGACTTGTTGAGGTTGATGCCGAGTCGACCAATAGTTAATATTTCTATCAAAATACCAAATGATTTAAAAATATACAGTAAACTCGTAGTAGAGGGGACTAATTGCAAGGGATATTCCCTCAACTTGTGGTGTTTCCTACAATTGATATTGCTTAACCGAATATTGCAAACGGAAAAGTGTTTATTACTATTTGGACATGAACAAGTAATATATTGCAATGCTTCCGTCCGTCGGATTCACTGAGTAATTGACCACTTAATATAACTTATCCTCCACTGAAGATAACTCAACCTTTCGTTTTGTACTGCACTCTGACGTTATTTTCCAAAGTTTTCCTCATCATGTGGTTCGGTTTGGTCACATCCTACTGATTTGGTCTTAAATGTTAAAAAGTTTTTCTTTCGAGTCCTGGGTTCCCTCTACTCCGAGTCTTCTGTACTCATATTTGGATTCGGTCGTTACATAATAACACGACTATTCGAGTATATAACTGGAACTTTCCTTTCTTCATTATTTTACTTTTTTTATGATTCTTCTTGTGACTTGATTTAAACGAACTTTTGCTTATTTCAGTTATAGTTTTGTCTACGTCCGGTTTAATTCTATCCTTATTAAATTTATAGTCACTCATAATACTTACGTTGCTGTGATCGCACCCAACATGTTTTACAATCTCCTTCGTTTTGTCATCCTGGCAATCCATTTTACAATAATCGGTATGTGCAATGACGGCAGCGATGGCCACAATGGAGTGAAATAGAAAAAAGATTTTCATATTGTCGAAATTATGGTTCCAGTTAATTACGAAGTTAAAGGCAGACTGATCAAAAAATTTACGCAGCGACTTGTTCTTTTGTATCAGAAACTTTTCCATGTTTTGTTTGCTCTCTTGGCTTTTACACGTTTTGAATAGAATAAATATCGTATATTTTAGTCTTGTTTACTTTAACATAAATTACATACAATAAACCTCTGTTTTTGTTTTTTTGTTTTGTTAAAACTTGGCAATAATAAAAATCATGGAGTAAAGAACTTGATAACGCAACTATCACGTAAGAAAATATAGTTCGTAGCAGAGAATCTAAATTATCTGATAATTTTATAGGCAGATAGTTCATTTTAGCCTTACATATGTTCGGGAAAACTAGTTAATTAGTCGTTTTGAAAAAATCTCTAAAACATCAAAGTTTGAAATGAATAATGATAACGAGGAAGCTATAGACTTTGTTATATGATGTACTTATGTACTTACATACGTTATATGATGTATGTACGTATATGTTCGAATATAAGTGAAATATATATGTAAAATTAGAGTAAACAAATAATTTCTCTTATCTTTTCATAAGAAAAGTTATTTATTTAATTATTTATTACTACTGTTTGTGTTTGAATTACTCGTATTACTAGAGGTTTTCGCTCTTGGTTGTAAAATATCCTTGTAGACTTTTTGTTACTGTAGTAAATGTAGTGCTAAAGTACGGCACAGGAAACTAATAAATAGCTATGCCGACTTTACCGAAAGCACTTTCATCAGGGGTGGCACCTGGCAACTGAAAATAAAAACAATTTTGAGTCCAGAAAGCGCTGGTACGTGAATTTTTGTTATACTTAAATATTATAATATCGGGAAGAGCTTTAATCGTGAATAGTGAATTTATGTTATAAAATTTTTTATTAATTATCGGAAAGAACAAAACAAATGAAATTGCACCGATTTTTACACCCCTGACTAGAGTTGATAAGAGGTAAACAAACATCAGCTGATCTTTGAAATATACTATATACATATAGATAAGAAGCGACACTGAAGGTAGAGTCAGTAAAAATGTATCGCAGCCATGGGGATGAAAAAAAGCGTAATATTAACATAGGCAATGCTATGGCCCTATGCCCTATCCGTCCGGGATTGAAAGGAACGTATATATTATAAATAGTTTTATAAAAATATTTATTTAAAATAAACACTAACAGCTGATAGAATTATTTACGGTGATTCATTTTCACTAAGCAACACATGAAGCTGAGCGGTACTGAAACTTCTAAAGTTAAATGACACGTTTTTACCAATTCTACCTTTACTCTTTGGAGCGAACAATTTATGTAAATATAATGCAATTGTTACATTAACCAAGAGTGAATACCGTTATTAAATTGTTTTTATTTTTGACAATTATTATCTTTATCTAAAAACTAAAAATGAAAGATCTTTTGTTACGTTTTGTTTTATTATCTTAAAAATCTTATAAAAGTTAAATACGTATTTTTAGATTTTATTGCATTCTGAAATTTAGAACTTGATAACGCGTGCAGTATTTTTTTCGTGTTACTGCTTCCTATACGAGGGTGAACGTAGGTTGGGCAGCTCGTGCCCCTTTCTTCTCATATTCGAGTTACTTGGCCGTTTTAGTTTTTGAGGATATATACAATATTGCAATATGTTTATGTGTTGGATGTACATCCATCTAAATCAAAAATTCAGAAAAGACATAATATTTTTATACAGTAGATTTGATTTACCTGCCTTTTTTTAAATATCATCTTCGAGTTAATTGCACAAAATCTCTATATTATGTTGTCGTTCTCTAGGGAATTTACATTCATCGTTAGATGCACTTTGATTTAACTTTATGTAATTATTCTTCAAAATCTTTTTTAAAGCACTTTGTATACTCGTACATGCACGTTTGGTTAAAATATCAAACTAATCTGCACAAGTGTTCCGAACTTCTTAGCCGTTGGCAACAATTTTCTTATAGTTTGCCTTCCCTTTATTCCAAATATGAAAACTTGCTTTCGATAGAAAAATTTATTAATTGTATTTGTTGTTGATGTTGAAAAATTTGGCCAATTCTAAGTGTTGGGAGTAAAGATTTGGGGACGTATGACTGATGAAGGAGTAGACAATTTTGAGTTTATGACATCAACAATGGATATTTCTTATCCATGGGTTTTAATTTCAACATGATAGCGACACAAGGCCATGTACCTAGGGAATCCGTCAGCGATCTGTAGCAAACAAGGCAATGCTTAAGATCACAACCAAGGAGGAGTGGAAGACGATTTCGGCTTAAGAGTCCACACAGCTGACTGATTCCATCTACAAAAGTGCTAGTTTTCCAAAAACCGTAGATAAAAAGAAATGCAATATTGGTCTGGATCGATAGCTCATGACAACTTTGGAGATTGGCATAATATTTGCATGTCTCCATCTAGTTAGACGTGCAGATGTTGCAATAAAAGCATTGAGCAAATGAATAAAATAAATCGAAGTATATAAATGCAGATTTTGTAGCACAAATTTGATGTACCAACTTTTAAAGTTTATTATACAAATTTATACAAATAACTGAGTGCTTGTAAGAACATGTGATGTGCGTTTTATTTGAATTAATCAATTTATTTTGTTTTTACCGACTTAAAAAAGGAGAAGATTATCAATTCCCGCGTATTTTTTACTTTTTTTTAAATGTTTGTATACGCACAATTTTATCATTTATTTGTGAATAATAAGGGACAATTTGCCCCTTTCCCGAAATATACTCATGTTGAGTATAATTGTTTGTTTTGTTGTTTGTATAAAAGCATTCTAAGCGTACTGTGATTATGTAATAATCATACACAATACAGAATTCTCATATGGTACTTGTTTCATTTGGCATAAACATATGAGATTGAATGTTCTCGAAATACTTAAAGTTCACTGACGATTTGGTTTAGCGACCAACGAAATGTCGGCATATGAACAGCTAAAGCCACAACAAACAATGAATATTATTATTAATTAATATTATTATTAATTAATATTAGGCCTAGCTGCGCCTATAAATTTAAGATATTTAAATTTATTAAAATTATAAAATATAAAATAAAAAATTAATAGTCGCAACAAACACAACAATGCCACAAAAGTATTGTTTCGGTGAAAATATTGCTGCCTTAATTTAGGTCACGTAATCAGCTTTGAATTTTGCATTTTTGCTTAGTTTTCTAATTGTCTTGGAGGTAATTTTTCTGGATGGTTCGCCTTTTCAGATTTTGCGAAGGAAAGTAAATATTTTTCATAAAATTGTTTTCTCAAGAATTGGAAATGTTTGTTCTAGATGATAATTTGGAGATTGCTAAACTTCTGCACTAGGCTTACAGTCTGACTTTGGAAATTTTTAAATTAATTTAGATCCTGCAAAGATATTTGTGAATTTAAAAGAAACAATTTTGATTTTTTCAGTAACTATACTCCTATTGTGTCCTTCAATCACCATTTGTAACAATTTGATATTTGGTCAGTTTTTTAATAAGATCTATTCATTTTCGCATTACAGGAGTTTCAAAAACACATTTTTGAAAAGAAGACTTAAAACTACGTACATATACATATGAAAACAAAATAGTATTATTTTAATAACATTAATATTAGGTTTTGCAACTTGCATTAAAAAATTATTAAAAAAAGTAAATTAATGCTATTTTTGTTGCAAGAGTGCTTTTTCCCGACACTTGCCTACACCTACAGAGATGAGACAATTGGTTTGAAAATAAATTTTGACTTTTTCAATAAATGTGTTGTTTCATTCAATCAAAATTTGTACCAAATTTGAAAAGAAAATCAGAAATAATGTGGAAAAACTTTATTTATATGAATTTTTAAATTGTCCTCAGTGATTTGGAATAAAATTCAAACAAAAAATTAACTGATACAGTAAAAACATTTACTCAAATTAGTTCAGTTCAGTTCAGTTTATTGTGTCTAATAATATTTACAAAATTTTTTTACAATAGTATATATACATTTACTAAGAGTTTAAGGATTTTTCCTTTTTCTACTAAATAATACAATTTTGTTTTATGTTATCCTAGATTTTAATATAGTATTTAAGTTAAGGTGAAATTTTTCAAAAACCTTGTGAAATTTTTTGTTATGATAAAAACTTAAAAACTACTTAACTAACTAATTTAAAGCGGGGTTAACTCAGCTATGTGATTATGTACAAAATGAAAACATCTAATATTGAAATTTTCATACAATTTGTATATCCTAATACCGACCAGATCGACATTAGCGATTTGGTGCAGTCTTGATGTGGAATAATGTTTGGGAAGATTATGAATTAACTTTAGGAGTTTATTTTGAATGAATTGTAGCCTTTTTAAGTGGCATTTAGCACTTTTAGCCCAAACTGGGGCTGCATAGCATATAATTGCCTGAAATATGACTTTGAAAATTAACATTTTATTGTCAATACTTAATGATGAGTTTCTATTTATTAAAGGGTAAAGAGTTCGAATAAGTATGTTACATTTATTAGCGATATATGATACGTGATCTCTAAAAGTTAATTTTGGGTCTAGAATTACACCTAGATACTTTACGTTGATTTCCCATTCAATTACGGTATTGTTTAAACATATACCATTTTGGGGAATAAAGCACGAATTCCTTTTTCTGGTAAAATAAACTGCTTGACTTTTGTTATAATTTAATGCTATTTTCCATTTCGTAAAATATTGAAATAATATTACAAAGGCCGATTGCAGGTTTGATAACATTTCTGAAGAGAAAATACCTGAGCATAAGACTGCGATATCGTCTGCAAACATGGATATGACACAGTGGTTTAAAGTAAGTATATCAGCTGTGTATATATTATATAAAATTGGAGATAAACAAGACCCCTGAGGTCATCCTGCATTTATTTGAAAAACGTTTGAGCATTTCGAGCCTATGAATACTCTAAATGACCTTGAAGATAAATAACTTTGAATTATTTTTATAATATTTGGTGGGAAATTAAAGTGTATTAATTTAAATATTAAACCATCGTGCCATACATTGTCGAATGCAGCCTTTATAACCAATAATATCATACCAGTCGAATTTTGTTGGTTAAAGTTAGACTTAACGATGTTCCTTATGCGTATTAATGGGTGTAATGTATTATGTGCTTTACGAAACCCAAATTGTTGGGGAGGTAAAATATCTCTACAGTCTAAGAAGTTAATAATTATATCTTTTATAACTCTTTCTAATAATTTACTTATAGAAGATAATAAGCTGATTGGTCGATAAGAGGATGGGCAATCAGCAGGCTTGTTAGGTTTTTTGATTGCAATAACCTTTGCTTCTTTGAATTCATCTGGGAAATAACTTAATTTAAGGCAGCTGTTTATAAAATGTGTCAAAAACTTTGTACCTTTTCTTGGAAGAGCTTTAAGAATTGTATTATTGATGCCATCAGCACCAGGTGACTTCTTATTTTTCAGAGATTTTAATGTATCGGATACTTTTTTATACGTAACAATACAATTTTCTGTGGATACAAAGTTAGAATTGAATTCATTAATTCTATTCGTAACCAAATTTTCAGTTTCAGTATCACTTATACTAGTTGAATATAAATGATTCTCCGAAAAAGTACTAGCTAATAACTCACACTTTTCTTCAGTCGAAGAAAATCGTGAATTATTATGCTTTAGTATTGGAATATTTTTGGATCTCTTCCTTAAAATTTTAGTTAAATTCCAAAAAGGAGAAGAGTTTTTGTCTAATGTAGACAATACTTGATTCCATGAATTGTTTCTGAATTTAGTAATTTCCGATTTAATTACAGAATTTAAGATTTTAAACTCATAGTAGTCACGAGCATCTCTATAACGAAGCCATTCCCTACGAAAGTGGTTACGGTTTCTAATTAACAATTTGATGTTATTTGGCAAAGGTTTCCTTACGCTTCTCTTTTGTTTTTGTGGAACACTATGCATAACAGCATCATTAAGGGTATCAATAAATTGGCGAAGTGCAGAGTCAATCATCTCTTTGGTTGTACAGGGTGTTTTTTTTAGAGGTATAGAACTTCGAATTGAAATAAAACACAAGAAAATCTTTTTAATGTCCATCAATTTGGCTTTATTGGAAGGATAATTTTATGCCATTAACGTTTAAATATGATTTCGGGCATGTGGCCGCCGCGGCTGGCTCGAATAAAGCCAATTCTACAGGTCCAATTTTCAACCACTTTTTCGAGCATATGGGGCCGTATGTTGGCAATAACGCCACGAATGTTGGCTTCCAAGTCCCCTAACGTTTCTGGTTTGTTGGCGTAGACGAGCGACTTCACATATCCCCAAAGAAAATAATCCAATGGTGTCAAATCACACGATCTTGGTGGCCAATTGACAGGTCCATTCCGTGAAATTATGCGCTCATCGAATGTTTCCTTCAATAAATCGATTGTGACGTGCGCTGTGTGGCATGTAGCGTCGTCTTGTTGGAACCACAACTCATCCACATTCATGCCATCCAATTCGGGAACAAAATAGTCGGTTATCATGGCTCTATACCGGTCTCCATTAACGGTAACTGACTCTCCAGCATTATTTCGGAAGAAGTATGGCCCAATGACTCCACCAGCCCATAGAGCACACCAAACAGTCAGTTTTTGTGGATGTAATGGCGTCTCAAGAGTCTCATGTGGATTCTCTTCACTCCAAATGCGGCAATTTTGCTTGTTGACGTATCCATTCAACCAAAAATGAGCCTCATCACTGAACAAAATTTTGCGATGAAAATCAGCATCGAGATCAATCTCATTTTCGGCCCATACACCAAAATCACGACGCATTGCATGGTCTCGCGGCTTTAATTCTTGCACAAGCTGGATCTTGTAAGGTCGCAAGCCAAGATCTTTGCGCAAAATCTTCCATAAAGTTGATGGACAAAGCTCCAATTGCTGTGCACGGTGGCGAATCGATTCATTCGGGTCCTCTTCAACACTTTGCTCTACAGCGGCAATTGTTTCTTCGGTGCGCACTGTTCGACGTCTCTGCGGATGCGTATTATCACATAGAGTAAACGTAGTGCGAAAACGATCCATGGTCAACCGAATTAATTGCTCTGATGGACGATTATGTCGACCATAAAATGGACGGAGCTTGCGGTAAACTTCGCGAACTGAACCATTATTTTCGAAATAAATTTGCACGATTTGCAAGCGTTGTTCTTTTGTCAACCTGTTCATGATGAAATGGCAAACCAAACTAAATATTAATCACTTGACAGCTGACAAAATGGCCGCCAGTTAAAAAAGTGATGCCAACTTAAAGTTCTATACCTCAATAAAAAACACCCAATATATGTATTATTATTAGGCAAGGAAATATTTCTGTTAATGAATCTAGAGAACCGTTTCCAATTTGTATTTTTAAAATCAAAGTAGTGAAGGTTGTTTTTCACATAATCGGTTCTCAAGGCTAGTTTGACGGGAAGATGATCGGAACTTAGGTCGTTGATAACTTCGGGAGAGGATAAATTATTATCCATACACCTGATGATTGTGGAACATTTTGCTGGAGAGTATTAGGAAAGTTCTGGTTGTTCACAATGTAAGGGTTGTTCACATTTGGCCGTTTAAACACTGGCTTGTTACGCTGCTTGAACAGTAAGTAGTTTGCTTTGCTGGGACAATTACTGTCAGTTGATTGATAAGGTCCGTTACAATTTGCGCATTTTACAACCGCCTCATTGCAATTAGCAGTTTGATGGCAACCGGCTCGAGCCATGACCATACATTTGACTGTTGCGACACTGTGTAACTCTAGACTTATTAGTCTTTTGGAAATCCCATTTGACTTTAACATAGTCAATTACGGAGTAGTTTTGTCTTAACTCTCTGATAGTTATAGTCTTACGTTGAAAGTAGACTACGAAAATAACATATACACCATATTGTGTTTTCTTGTTTACCAATTTTACGTCTAGGCATTTTAGTCCCTTGGTGATTAATTTGTTTTTCAGCACGGTAGGATCTTGGGTTTCCAACCCAAATAATAATGCTTTATAAGGTTTTTCTTCTTTTGAAGCATGCGAGAAAAATTCATATTTTCCATCAAGAGCATTGCAAATTAAATCAAGATCAGTTTTTGAATTACAGAAAACTTTATGACCAATAGAAATTTTTCGTATGGAATAATCCTTTAATTTAGAAGTTTTACAAATCTCATGAATATCTTCCAACTTGCATTTTAGTATAGTTATTGGTGGAATGTGTTTTATACTTTCCTTTGGTATTTTATCGTCTTCAATATCATTATCATCGTCGATGGTTTGTAACGGCGAAAAATAATTGTTTTTATCTGCATATGATGCAGAGTTGTTGTTTTTATGTTTTTTATTTAGATTCATTGTAGTAAGATGTGCATGCACATCATTTTTTTTATACTTATGTACGCTTTATTTTGTTTTCAATAATATAAGTATGTAATTGTTTTTGATAGTTTAATTTATGTGTATATGAAAATATGTTTAAGAATGTTTATTAATTTAATTTTTATTTGAAAACGGTCGCAAATAATTAAAGCTAATGAGCGAAACACGTCTGTCAGGTTTTAATTTTATAGAATGAATTTTTTTATTTTTATTTTATTTTAATACGAATAAATATTTTTCAACTATAAATGACTGCACGCACTATGAATGCTTGATGTAAACTGATTTACTCAAATTAAAATTTGTTTGGAACAATTGTTTGTTTAAAAATAATTTTTCAATAACTTGGTCTTTGTAACTTTTACTTAGCTTTAATTGGCCTGGTTACTACAAAATATTTCTTAATTGTTCTCAACGGCCTTAAAATATTTCCTCGAAAATAATAAGACGGGCGTTATAATTTTTATATGAATGTTTGAAGTTTTATTTAATTTAATAAAATGTAAAAACAAATAATTTTATTCCTATCATCTCAAAAGCGCAGATTAACATCCCAACTCTAAGCAACACTCAGTTAATTAATTTCTGTTTTCCCATATAAATTACGTGGATTTTCTTATTTACTACATAACAGTTTTCAAATATTTTTTATATGATGATTTATATACACACTCTTATAGGAAATTAAATTCTATAAAAAAGCTTAAATGTATTTTGCTCGTACTCCTAACAGATGAAGAAAACTCTTAAATCCAAGTTCAGTCCAACCAGATATAATATGTAATTTACATTCATGAAGAGGTTGTAATTATCATATGTCGAGGTAAAACTTTTAAAACCAACCGTCGTTGTAAGAATGCAAGGCCTGATAACCTGATATTTGCACATCGTGTAGAGTGGAGACATCGATCTGCGCTTTGGACATAATTTTTAAATGTACTCATACGTGGGAGAACCTTTTGAGATGATAAGCAAAAGAAAGAAAAAAATTTTGGACCATTCCAATGTACGAAGTAAATTGCGTGTAGAAATAATTGGATTTTTATTTCTCCCATTCGCTTTCGGAACACAAATTTGGAAAATGAGGATTCGTTCCCGTTTTACACAATTGGCCAGCCATTTCACATTGTTGGTAAATGTGAGCTCCTTTCATGGGACCGGATGCATAATTGCAGGTGGTCAAGAAAAATCGTTTGAAATTTTTATCATAAATGGCTCCAGCACAACCCACACGGATGTTGTCATCAACTATTATAGTAGCAAGAGGGGCAATATCACTAAATTTAAAGAAAGAATAAATTATTATAGCGATTGTTTTTAAGGTTAAAAACTTACTGGCCGTTGTAGGGACTTCTGTAGAAACTAGTGACGAGCTGGTCGACGTATTGTGCAACCTCTGAACATTTGGAAATCATTGCAAAAAATATTTCGAGTTCATTAAAACCAATTATATTTGGTTCCATCGAAATCAAAACAATATTCTGACTAGAACGAATAAAATCTTTAGTGTAGAAGCATTTATTAAGCTTTTTCTCACACTGCATAATATTAAGAGTAGCAAGATATGCCAGTTCCTCATCCCACTTCATAGTGGCCATTCTACAGGCAGGAAAGCTCCTGACGGGTATGCCATTCTCTGTGTAATTACGTACAATGTTATGGTATTCAACTATACTCTCCTTCAATAAGTCTGTCATTTCTATCAATTTAGCATCTGCTGGACAATTTTTTTATCAAATTGCTGCAAGAAAATTTTTTTCATAAGCATCACACTTCTATCATGAATGTATACTTGTAACGGGTGGTCCAAATACAAGTATCTTTAAAAAATTAAATTAATTGAACTAAAATTTGGTATATGATGGCTTTATTAAAATAACAAATATTCTGCCGCGGCTACCTTTGCAGTAGCATGTGCTGTCAGTCTAATTTTCTAAGACGTTGACGGTTTTGGGTTCTTTATTACGAATGTCCTGGAGGATATTAGCTTCAAGGGTGCGGATCGTTTCTGCATTATTCTTGTAGCATCGGTCCGCAACAGTAACCCAAAAGAAAAAATCTAAAGGGGCAAATAACAGCTCTGAGGCAGCAATTAACATCGCCAAGTCGCTTGATAATATGATTACAGTAACTAGTGAGGAAAGGATCGATTGTCGAAAGGATCGAATGGCATTGCCAACAACATTTTCGAAAAAACGGGCCAATGGTGCCACCACTTCAAAATCCACACGAAACTGTCATTCTCATTGGCTGCTAGGCAATGACGCGCCGGTAATTTTGTTTGTTGATATAGACGCCGATATGAAAATGCGTTTCGTCAGATAATTTTTAGATGTCCGATTGGGGTTTATCTAAGGTCCAAATTGAGAAGTTGTAACGAAGTGGATGGTCATTTTTGTGCAAAATTCTCATCATGCGGGTGTGTGAAACAACGAGTTGTTGAGGTTGATGCCGAGTCGACCAATAGTTAATATTTCTATCAAAATACCAAATGATTTAAAAATATACAGTAAACTCGGAGTAGAGGGGACTAATTCGTGCAAGGGATATTCCCTCAACTTGTGGTGTTTCCTACAGTTGATATTGCTTGACCGAATATTGCAAACGGAAAAGTGTTTATTACTATTTGGACATGAACAAGTAATATATTGCAATGCTTCCGTCCGTCGGATTCACTGAGTAATTGACCACTTAATATAACTTATCCTCCACTGAAGATAACTCAACCTCTCGTTTTGTACTGCACTCTGACGTTATTTTCAAAAGTTTTCTTCATAATTTTTAATACGTGATATGGTTCGGTTTGGTCACATCCTACTGATCTTATGTTAAATGTTAAAAAGTTTTTCTTTCGAGTACCTCTCTCAGTCTTGTGTTCCCTCTACTCTGAGTCTACTGTACTCATATTTGGATTCGGTCGTTACATAATAACACGACTATTCAAGTATACAGTATAATATTCGCCACTCATAACTTCAACTTTTCTTTCTTCATAATTTTTTAATTCTCCTTGTGACTTGATTTAAACATACTTTTGCTTATTTCAGTTATAGTTTTGTCTACGTCCGGGTTAAGTCTATCTTTATTAAATTTATAGTCACTCATAATACTTACGTTGCTGTGATCGCACCCAACATGTTTTACAATCTCCTTCGTTCTGTCATCCTGGCAATCCATTTTACAATAATCGGTATCTGCAATGACGGCAGCGATGGCCACAATAGAGTGAAATAGAAAAAAAGATTTTCATATTGTCGAAATTATGGTTCCAGTTAATTACGAAGTTAAAGGCAGACTGATCTAAAAAATTACGCAGCGACTTGTTCTTTTGTATCAGAAACTTTTACACGTTTTGAATAGAATAAATGTCGCATACTCGTGTATTAGTCTTGTTTATTTTAACTAAAATAGATACAATAAACTATTTTCTTTTTTGATAAGACTTTTGTTAATAAGAAAATTCACGCGTGAAGTATTTTATAAACCAACTCTGACGTAAGAAAATATACATAGTTCATAGCAGAGAATCTAAATTATCTGATAATTTTATAGGCATTAAAATTTTTCATAATTTTTGCAAATTTGAATGTGGGCGAATAAGGGTATTGTCACAAGAAGATATTGTTTTAATATTTTATTGTTTGTTGTTGGAGAATATCTCGAATAACAAATTTGATAAATATTTTTTTTAATCTAAAATATTATTTTATTTTATGGAACTTTTAACAGATGAAATAATTTTCCTCTTCATTAAAGGATAAATATCCTTTAATGAAGAGGAAAATTATTTCATCTGTTAGAAGTTCCATAAAAAGGAACAATTCTGGGGGAAGGGTTAAAAAACGGGACTGTCTACGCCGATACGATATGAAAACAGTGGGCATGAATTTCGAAAGGGCGATATGTTCGACACTTTCCATAGTGATGGAAAGTATGGTTAACTTCCATTTTGTGAAGTATTAAGAGTCCAACGATTTACTAAATGAACGCCAGTACGGTTTGCGTAGGGCCGCTATACTGGTGACCTACTGTCACTCCTCTCGGAGAAATGGTGTCATTTTATTCACCATTTTGGCGAAAGTAAGGGAAATGGCTGAAGGCGTCTCTAAGGCATTTGACATGGACTGGCATGGGACACTTCTGGCAAAACTTGTTGCTTTTGGTGTCGGCAATGTCCTCACTCGGTTTATATCGAGCTTCCTTAGGGATCGAGTTATTATAGATCGGATCTCATCAGAAGAGAGCAACATAAATTCAGGGGTACCACAAGGCTCCGTTCTCTCTTTTACCGTAGTTCTTATTTTTCTTAATGATGTTTTATCTAAAACTTCTAGCTCTATATACTACTTTGCAAGTGACAGCAGCATAAGCCATTGCTACTCATTTGACCATAGGCCAAGTCCGTTGGAGATTAGGGCAATGTGGCAAATAATGGATAATACGCTTGTTTAATATCTTGTAATTATCTAAGAATGGGGTCATACGAATCGAGTCGATTTTAATGCTCGGGATACACGTACATGCTACTACATCTGTAATTGAGAACACTTGTGAAGACCATCTACAAGCAACAAATATTTGCATCGAAAATTTTTGTTCAAATCTCGTGATATCATCAATTTACTCCCCTCCCAGATTTTCAATGACTGAGGATCAATACGAGGATTTTTACAAAACTC
The DNA here is from genome assembly GCA_963681545.1 of Germaria angustata. Taxonomy (NCBI): domain Eukaryota; kingdom Metazoa; phylum Arthropoda; class Insecta; order Diptera; family Tachinidae; genus Germaria; species Germaria angustata. The sequence goes on from OY813001.1 coordinate 62,696,478, forward strand.
TTGGCCATTGTTTCATAGCAGCTGGCGACTACAATGCAAAACATACGTTCTGGGGATCGCGCCTTATTACTCCTAGAGGTCGAGCATTGTTCAACACAATTTCAAAAATGGGTTTGGATGTCATTTCGAGCGGGGAGCCCACTTATTGGCCTACTGACATGCAAAAAAATTCCGGATGTTATAGACTTTGGCGTCATGAAAAATATATCTAGGGATTTAATTCATGCTGAAGCTTCTCATGATCTCTCCTCCGATCACTCTCCCACGATCGTTACAATTTGTAGCCCACTAAGAAGTGACTTACCTCACCCATATGTGAAGATAATAAATCGTGTTAATTGGCTGGGGTTCAAAAAATATCTCAGTAGTCACTGTACAGAAAACATCAAGCTAAGAACTCCCGATGATATTGAACTTAACATTGCCAATCTTACCGAGAATATTAAACAGGCTGCTAAACATGCCACTACCTCCCATCCGCAGACTGGGTTTAATAGAATTTATTCTGCGGATATTGAACGTCTCGTATGTGAAAAAAGAAGAGCTAGAAGGGAATGGCAACAGCACAGATCGCCCCAACATAAAATCAGACTTAGAGAATGCACTAAACGACTCCAAGAGTTGCTTGCATCTGAAAAATCTGTTTCTCTTAAAAACTATCTGGAAGGTCTCGATGTCACAGCAGCATCTAATTACTCCTTGTGGCGCGCTGCTAAAAAACATCAAACACCCGTTGAGTCTAAACCACCACTGCGAACTTCTACCGGAGGTTGGGCAAGAACTAATACTGAAAAAGGTAACATATTTGCTGGTCATTTAAAAAACGTATTTACCCCAAACACATGTACTGGTGCTGTTGATTTGCCGAATGTAGTTGCTCTACCCCCTCGAACCATAAAGTTTAATATGCGTGATGTACAAAAACTAATTGCTGAAACCAACTCTAAGAAGGCCGCGGGTATTGATGGAATTAGTAACAAGATGCTGATGAAGTTGCCTCGTATTGCTGTTAGAATCCTGTTATTCATTTTTAATGGCATTTTACGACTGGAGTATTATCCACACAGCTGGAAACTTGCCATGGTCAAAATGATTCCAAAGGCGGGTAAAGATCTTACTAAGGCTGAGTCATATTGGCCAATAAGTCTGCTGTCAACAATTTCAAAGCTCTTCGAAAAACTGCTCATGATAAAATTGTCCCCAATTCTAGCTGATAATGGATGCATACCGGACCATCAATTTGGTTTTAGAAGTCAGCATAGCACCATTGAACAAACTCATAGATTGGTCCATTTCATAAGGAGAGCATTTGAAGAAAAAAAGTATTGTTCTTCCCTCTTTATTGATGTCTCTCAGGCATTTGATAAAGTGTGGCATGAAGGCCTAATTTTAAAATTGAAGACATATCTGCCAATAAACATTGTAAATCTATTGGAAAGTTATATTCTTTCCCGGAAGTTCACTGTTTTGGAAGGAGACTTCATGAGTGTGCCCGAAACTATCTCATCCGGTGCACCACAGGGGAGTATACTGGGGCCAGTTTTGTATTTGATTTATACCTGTGATATGCCTTTAAGCAGTAATATCCTAACTTCTACATTTGCCGATGATACAGCCTGCCTTAGTATGCATGAAAACCCTCACAAGGCATCCCGATATCTTCAGGAACATATTAACCTGTTGGAGCTGTGGTTGAACTTATGGAGAATAAAAGTAAATGAACAAAAATGTGTTCATGTCACATTTACCCTACGAAGAGACACTTGTTCCCCCATTCGAATCAACAATCAAGTTGTTCCTCAACATTCACAGGTGAAATACCTTGGTATACACCTTGACCGACGGCTTACATGGAAACATTGGAAACATTGACTCTAAGCTGACACAAATGAAGCTTAAATTAACCCAGATACCCTGGCTGATTGGTAAAAATTCTACCCTCAGTTTAGATTGTAAACTTTTAATATACAAGTCGTCATTAAGGTTAATAACATCGGCTCCATGGTACATGAAAAATTCAATTTTACATCGTGATTTAAATATGCCACTTGTGACCGCTGAAATTGCTAAATATGCAGGCAAATATTTAACAAAACTCGAGTTCCATCCTAATCCCCTTGCTCGTAACATCTTGAACTTTCCTGGACACATCCGCTTAAAAAAGAGGGATACTACGGCCTTAATACGCCACAATTCAGATGGAATTCTTTGAATATTTTTGTGCTTAACATGAATTTTATGTATTATTAATTATTATCACTAAGTTTATGTCCGACACTGGTTGGTCCTAATTATTATATCTATATTTAAGATTTGAATACTTATTGTTAGTTCAGTTCTGAAGATACAATAAATAAAAATTAGTGGAAAAAAAATCTGTAATTAAGGATGATATAAATATTGAGGAATTAAAAGCTCTATATGTTCTTGGCGTGAAAATTCAGTATGGTGTTCAGTGCACTGAGCACATTTTTCATATCGCTAAAGAAGCTTTCAAATGCCTCTTTTTTTAAGACGGTGTAAGGGATACTTGTAATCCACTCATTACCATTTATACCACCTACATCCGACCGAAAATGGAATACAACTCTCATTCGTTGGGCCGATTATAGGAGAGGGTGAAAAATCTCATTAGTGACAGTATTGTATTCAACTCTATTGACTCACTGGACCATCATCGAATACGTGGCATGTGTTACGCTGTTTTATCGTTACTATAATGGAATTTCTTCTAATGAAGTTAGGGAATATGTTCCCCTCGGCCCGCTCTTATTTGCGAACAACTCGCTCTTCATTAAGACCACCGTTTTGAAATATTAGTATTAGTAATTTGATACTGTTTACTTTACATACGTATCTGTCTGTCCCATGTAAGTTGTCAAATTAACATATTTAATTTGGTTTTATTTCTTTGTGCATCCACCGATATTAGTAAAAACTAATCTATGTTATTGCCATTTAGGTTAAAATAATCCTTTAGTTTCATAAACTAGCAATTAGAATATAAATCTATATATATATATATATATATATATATATATATATATATATATATATATATATATATATATATATATATATATATATATATATATATATATATATAGTAAACAGTATCAAATTACTAATACTAATATTTCAAAACGGTGGTCTTAATGAAGAGCGAGTTGTTCGCAAATAAGAGCGGGCCGAGGGGAACATATTCCCTAACTTCATTAGAAGAAATTCCATTATAGTAACGATAAAACAGCGTAACACATGCCACGTATTCGATGATGGTCCAGTGAGTCAATAGAGTTGAATACAATACTGTCACTAATGAGATTTTTCACCCTCTCCTATAATCGGCCCAACGAATGAGAGTTGTATTCCATTTTCGGTCGGATGTAGGTGGTATAAATGGTAATGAGTGGATTACAAGTATCCCTTACACCGTCTTAAAAAAAGAGGCATTTGAAAGCTTCTTTAGCGATATGAAAAATGTGCTCAGTGCACTGAACACCATACTGAATTTTCACGCCAAGAACATATAGAGCTTTTAATTCCTCAATATTTATATCATCCTTAATTACAGATTTTTTTTCCACTAATTTTTATTTATTGTATCTTCAGAACTGAACTAACAATAAGTATTCAAATCTTAAATATAGATATAATAATTAGGACCAACCAGTGTCGGACATAAACTTAGTGATAATAATTAATAATACATAAAATTCATGTTAAGCACAAAAATATTCAAAGAATTCCATCTGAATTGTGGCGTATTAAGGCCGTAGTATCCCTCTTTTTTAAGCGGATGTGTCCAGGAAAGTTCAAGATGTTACGAGCAAGGGGATTAGGATGGAACTCGAGTTTTGTTAAATATTTGCCTGCATATTTAGCAATTTCAGCGGTCACAAGTGGCATATTTAAATCACGATGTAAAATTGAATTTTTCATGTACCATGGAGCCGATGTTATTAACCTTAATGACGACTTGTATATTAAAAGTTTACAATCTAAACTGAGGGTAGAATTTTTACCAATCAGCCAGGGTATCTGGGTTAATTTAAGCTTCATTTGTGTCAGCTTAGAGTCAATGTTTCCATGTAAGCCGTCGGTCAAGGTGTATACCAAGGTATTTCACCTGTGAATGTTGAGGAACAACTTGATTGTTGATTCGAATGGGGGAACAAGTGTCTCTTCGTAGGGTAAATGTGACATGAACACATTTTTGTTCATTTACTTTTATTCTCCATAAGTTCAACCACAGCTCCAACAGGTTAATATGTTCCTGAAGATATCGGGATGCCTTGTGAGGGTTTTCATGCATACTAAGGCAGGCTGTATCATCGGCAAATGTAGAAGTTAGGATATTACTGCTTAAAGGCATATCACAGGTATAAATCAAATACAAAACTGGCCCCAGTATACTCCCCTGTGGTGCACCGGATGAGATAGTTTCGGGCACACTCATGAAGTCTCCTTCCAAAACAGTGAACTTCCGGGAAAGAATATAACTTTCCAATAGATTTACAATGTTTATTGGCAGATATGTCTTCAATTTTAAAATTAGGCCTTCATGCCACACTTTATCAAATGCCTGAGAGACATCAATAAAGAGGGAAGAACAATACTTTTTTTCTTCAAATGCTCTCCTTATGAAATGGACCAATCTATGAGTTTGTTCAATGGTGCTATGCTGACTTCTAAAACCAAATTGATGGTCCGGTATGCATCCATTATCAGCTAGAATTGGGGACAATTTTATCATGAGCAGTTTTTCGAAGAGCTTTGAAATTGTTGACAGCAGACTTATTGGCCAATATGACTCAGCCTTAGTAAGATCTTTACCCGCCTTTGGAATCATTTTGACCATGGCAAGTTTCCAGCTGTGTGGATAATACTCCAGTCGTAAAATGCCATTAAAAATGAATAACAGGATTCTAACAGCAATACGAGGCAACTTCATCAGCATCTTGTTACTAATTCCATCAATACCCGCGGCCTTCTTAGAGTTGGTTTCAGCAATTAGTTTTTGTACATCACGCATATTAAACTTTATGGTTCGAGGGGGTAGAGCAACTACATTCGGCAAATCAACAGCACCAGTACATGTGTTTGGGGTAAATACGTTTTTTAAATGACCAGCAAATATGTTACCTTTTTCAGTATTAGTTCTTGCCCAACCTCCGGTAGAAGTTCGCAGTGGTGGTTTAGACTCAACGGGTGTTTGATGTTTTTTAGCAGCGCGCCACAAGGAGTAATTAGATGCTGCTGTGACATCGAGACCTTCCAGATAGTTTTTAAGAGAAACAGATTTTTCAGATGCAAGCAACTCTTGGAGTCGTTTAGTGCATTCTCTAAGTCTGATTTTATGTTGGGGCGATCTGTGCTGTTGCCATTCCCTTCTAGCTCTTCTTTTTTCACATACGAGACGTTCAATATCCGCAGAATAAATTCTATTAAACCCAGTCTGCGGATGGGAGGTAGTGGCATGTTTAGCAGCCTGTTTAATATTCTCGGTAAGATTGGCAATGTTAAGTTCAATATCATCGGGAGTTCTTAGCTTGATGTTTTCTGTACAGTGACTACTGAGATATTTTTTGAACCCCAGCCAATTAACACGATTTATTATCTTCACATATGGGTGAGGTAAGTCACTTCTTAGTGGGCTACAAATTGTAACGATCGTGGGAGAGTGATCGGAGGAGAGATCATGAGAAGCTTCAGCATGAATTAAATCCCTAGATATATTTTTCATGACGCCAAAGTCTATAACATCCGGAATTTTTTTGCATGTCAGTAGGCCAATAAGTGGGCTCCCCGCTCGAAATGACATCCAAACCCATTTTTGAAATTGTGTTGAACAATGCTCGACCTCTAGGAGTAATAAGGCGCGATCCCCAGAACGTATGTTTTGCATTGTAGTCGCCAGCTGCTATGAAACAATGGCCAAGAGTTTTGTAAAAATCCTCGTATTGATCCTCAGTCATTGAAAATCTGGGAGGGGAGTAAATTGATGATATCACGAGATTTGAACAAAAATTTTCGATGCAAATATTTGTTGCTTGTAGATGGTCTTCACAAGTGTTCTCAATTACAGATGTAGTAGCATGTACGTGTATCCCGAGCATTAAAATCGACTCGATTCGTATGACCCCATTCTTAGATAATTACAAGATATTAAACAAGCGTATTATCCATTATTTGCCACATTGCCCTAATCTCCAACGGACTTGGCCTATGGTCAAATGAGTAGCAATGGCTTATGCTGCTGTCACTTGCAAAGTAGTATATAGAGCTAGAAGTTTTAGATAAAACATCATTAAGAAAAATAAGAACTACGGTAAAAGAGAGAACGGAGCCTTGTGGTACCCCTGAATTTATGTTGCTCTCTTCTGATGAGATCCGATCTATAATAACTCGATCCCTAAGGAAGCTCGATATAAACCGAGTGAGGACATTGCCGACACCAAAAGCAACAAGTTTTGCCAGAAGTGTCCCATGCCAGTCCATGTCAAATGCCTTAGAGACGCCTTCAGCCATTTCCCTTACTTTCGCCAAAATGGTGAATAAAATGACACCATTTCTCCGAGAGGAGTGCCAGTAGGTCACCAGTATAGCGGCCCTACGCAAACCGTACTGGCGTTCATTTAGTAAATCGTTGGACTCTTAATACTTCACAAAATGGAAGTTAACCATACTTTCCATCACTATGGAAAGTGTCGAACATATCGCCCTTTCGAAATTCATGCCCACTGTTTTCATATCGTATCGGCGTAGACAGTCCCGTTTTTTAACCCTTCCCCCAGAATTGTTCCTTTTTATGGAACTTCTAACAGATGAAATAATTTTCCTCTTCATTAAAGGATATTTATCCTTTAATGAAGAGGAAAATTATTTCATCTGTTAAAAGTTCAATAAACATTGGAAACATTGACTCTAAGCTGACACAAATGAAGCTTAAATTAACCCAGATACCCTGGCTGATTGGTAAAAATTCTACCCTCAGTTTAGATTGTAAACTTTTAATATACAAGTCGTCATTAAGGTTAATAACATCGGCTCCATGGTACATGAAAAATTCAATTTTACATCGTGATTTAAATATGCCACTTGTGACCGCTGAAATTGCTAAATATGCAGGCAAATATTTAACAAAACTCGAGTTCCATCCTAATCCCCTTGCTCGTAACATCTTGAACTTTCCTGGACACATCCGCTTAAAAAAGAGGGATACTACGGCCTTAATACGCCACAATTCAGATGGAATTCTTTGATTATTTTTGTGCTTAACATGAATTTTATGTATTATTAATTATTATCACTAAGTTTATGTCCGACACTGGTTGGTCCTAATTATTATATCTATATTTAAGATTTGAATACTTATTGTTAGTTCAGTTCTGAAGATACAATAAATAAAAATTAGTGGAAAAAAAATCTGTAATTAAGGATGATATAAATATTGAGGAATTAAAAGCTCTATATGTTCTTGGCGTGAAAATTCAGTATGGTGTTCAGTGCACTGAGCACATTTTTCATATCGCTAAAGAAGCTTTCAAACGCCTCTTTTTTTAAGACGGTGTAAGGGATACTTGTAATCCACTCATTACCATTTATACCACCTACATCCGACCGAAAATGGAATACAACTCTCATTCGTTGGGCCGATTATAGGAGAGGGTGAAAAATCTCATTAGTGACAGTATTGTATTCAACTCTATTGACTCACTGGACCATCTTCGAATACGTGGCATGTGTTACGCTGTTTTATCGTTACTATAATGGAATTTCTTCTAATGAAGTTAGGGAATATGTTCCCCTCGGCCCGCTCTTATTTGCGAACAACTCGCTCTTCATTAAGACCACCGTTTTGAAATATTAGTATTAGTAATTTGATACTGTTTACTTTACATACGTATCTGTCTGTCCCATGTAAGTTGTCAAATTAACATATTTAATTTGGTTTTATTTCTTTGTGCATCCACCGATATTAGTAAAAACTAATCTATGTTATTGCCATTTAGGTTAAAATAATCCTTTAGTTTCATAAACTAGCAATTAGAATATAAATCTATATATATATATATATATATATATATATATATATATATATATATATATATATATATATATATATATATATATATATTATAATTGTTATAATTATCATTGCAGAGTCCTAAATATGCACCGCCCATTGAGTTTGTTGACGAAGCTGCACTGAGTCCTCCGGATGGTTACAAAGATAATGGTTTGAAGAATACTCTTGGAGGCGCTTTGAGCGGTCATATATTTGGTGCACAACACCTACAGCAATTGCAAGTTATACAAAGGCTGCAACAGCAACGTGCAGCCATGCTGGCAGCAAGAAACAGTTCACAAATCCCGCCTCCACCACCACCAGCCACAGGCACACCATCATCAGCTGCATCCGTAAATCAACAATCATCTACTGTGTCATCAACCTGCTCATCTTCATCACCATCCGTTTCTACAACTGTTGCCAGCAACAATAGTGTGAATCAAACGACAGCAAAACAACTGCATTCGCCAGACGACGATACACAGGGAGTATGTACTGAGTGTGCCGAATGCGCTGAATGTGCAGCCAAACAATTACAACAGGATGCAGGTGAGTAATATTTTATATCGAAATGATTTTTGCTTTAGGTTAATCATTTACCCCCAAACAAATATGTTATTAAATGATGATGATAAGATTGAATGTATTAATTATTTGAAAAATATCGTGAAAACAGACAAAGACAAGATTGGATTAGTTTCAGAATTTAATCATCTACAAAATCTGACAATGCTTCAAAATGCCATCAGAATATTCAATATCTAACAATATTTATCAAATTTGTTATTCGAGATATTCTTCAAAATAACTATTTAATATTTTATTGTTTGTTGTTGGCTTAGCTAGGTACATACATATGTATATGCCTGCATTTCATTGGCGCTAACCAAATCATCAGTATCCTGTTAGCCAAATCATGATTGAAAAGCATTCAAGCTCGTATACTTATGCCACAGACTACAAATCTATACTTATCTCTACATATATAAAAATTACGTGTATGTTCGTGATCGCTAAACTCAAAAACTACTGCACCGATTTTGACCAAACTTTATATACAAGCTCTATGGGGCGTGGGGAATGTTTCTGTGTAGTTTGAAGTTCGTCCGACAGATGGCGCAATATTTAGTTTTTTTGTGTTTTGCCCGATAGAGATTATCGCGAAGGCGTTGGGTCCTTAATCAGCGTGTAGTGTCGTTAATTAGCCCGATACCGGTATTTGAACAATAATTGCCAAGTCGATTTAGTGCACCTTTCATTCTTCTTCGAAATATTAATCCGCCATGACTTTGCAACGAAACCAGACTTGCAGTGAAAATATAATTTGAAGGCAAAACAACGTTTGCCCGAGTCAGCTAGTATGTATATAAAAATAAGTCCGTATATGTACGTCGCCGAACTAATCATAAACGCGTCGAGCGATTTCAACCAAACTTATACACTACGTAGGCAGTGGCCCATATATGAAGTTTGGTTAAAATCCGATAACGCATGTGTGTGCGGTGCGTATGTGAAGTGAGTGTGTTTTTGCCGCAGGCATTTTTTGTACCGCATACAGCATTCATTAGTATTGAATACATTTTGGTCGTTTGTGTATTGGAGAGCATTGCACGGAGTGATGCAAATAGCAATTTGTTATCATTTCTTTTTTCTCTTTGGACGTCATTGGTGATTGATCTTATCATAATCGATTTTTGAAAATATTAATTTCTTCGCATTTTTTGACGAGTAAACCAACTTTATTAAAAACAAGTGTGTTTCTTTTCTTATTTTGTTTTGCCGTGCGATGCAGGCAACGGGCCCGCTAGTACTATATGAAAATTCAAACGGAACTCTATAATACAAATAGAAAAATATGGCGCTTGAGTGGGAATGTAATTGTTGTTTGTATACAATAACGCTATTTAGGAGCTCATGTCTCATAACAAACGGTAAATTTTTTTTAGAGATGCAAAACAAAAATATATTTTATGTCTTTGCTTCAGCTTTGATGTTTTTTTCTGCAAATAAAAACGTTTTTGTGTTTCTTATTCTGTGTTTTGTGCGCGTGGTTGGACGATTTTTTCCCTGCAAATTTTGGCAATAAACAAGTGCTCGAATTTTGGTAAAAGATTTAAAGTATTTCAGTGGCAATTTTCTTAATTGCAGTTCATTATACAGGTGTGAAATAAAATAGAAAAAGATAAAAATTTTATTCGGGCAACGTTTGAGAGCATTTATTCTATTGTTGTACATGTAGGTACAACATGGTGCATTAACGGTGGTCTTATTCCTACTGTATTTGCTTTACATTTCTTGTTGCTTTTATGTTATTTTCCAGTAAGTGATATATTTTTTTGGACTCTAAATCCGCTATGAACAGACAAAAGGGCTTGACTGTAAAGGAAATTAATCATATTCTGGAGTTCAATTGGGATGACTCAGATGCTGAAGCAGAACCTGAAGGACCTTCGGTAGAAATTCCTATTGACTAAGCAAGCATTTTTTTTATTTCAATTCATATTGCAATACAATAAGCCATTCGGTCAAAAAAAAAAAACCTATTACATAGCAAAATATGTAGCAATACCTGAGTAAATTAAATTGAATAAACTGATCCAAAGCGACCACTATTTCTAATCTTAAATCTAAATTTTTTTACCTTAATTTATGTTTTTCTTACATATTCATTTGGCTATGAATTTTGAATAGTCTTTGCGAGGAAATAAGGGCCGCATATTTACGCGATGAGCTCCCTGAAGAAATAGAAGCTGAAGAATTGGAAGAAGTTAATGCAATAATCTCTAGGGATAGCCTGGTGGAGTCGGAGTTTCAGAAAGTTGATTTAAAAAACTTAAAGTGGAAAAAAAGAAATATATAGTATAGATAGGCTTGTGAAAAACAATGGAATGGTTCTATTTCCGAAGATGTGAAAGTTTATACACCCTTGGAGTACTTTAAGTTATTTTTTAATGACAGCATGGTTACTAAAATTTTGGAAGAGACTAATTTATATTCAGTCAGAAAAAGTGGCGTTTCGGTGAATGCAACGTTCAAAGAAATGGAGCAGTATTTCGGAATCCTTCTTTATATGGGCATCGTCAAATACCCTGAAATGAGAATGTTATGGCAGACAGATTTCAGGATTCCTTTAATAGATGCAGCTATGACTGGCAAACGTTTTGAAAAAATAAAACAGTTTTTGCACTTTGCTAGTGACGATAAGAAAAGAGGTGAGGATGGCTATAACAAGCTTAAAAAAAGCCAATTTTAGAGAGATTTCGAAAAAATTGCCTTAAAATTCCTCCAGAGCAGCATCATTGCATAGATGAGCAGATTATACCATTTAAAGGCAAACAAACACTAAAACAGTATAACCCGAAAAAGCCTTATAAATGGGGTTTTAAAATGTTTACGAGATGTGGGAAATCTGGCATAATATATGACTTCGCTATGTACACTGGAGAAGGTACTTGCCCTAATTATGGGTTAGGTATTTCTTCAGACATTGTTATCCATCTACTCAAGAACTTACCAGAAAATCAAAACTATGAGGTGTACTTTGATAATTGGTTTACACCCTTTCACCTGTGTGTTTTGTAGCAACCGGAACAGTACGAAGCAACCGTTTAGCAAAGGTAAGCTTAGACTCTGATGCAAAGTTGAAGAAAAACGGGCGTGGTTCATACGATTATAGAGTGGAATCAAGCAATGATATAAAAGTTATAAAATGGTTTGACAATAAAACTGTACAGTTGCTGTCCACGGACTATTGTATTTTTTTTTTTTTTTTTCACGCTAATATATGTTTATTGTATCTTCAAATAACTGAACTAACAATAAGTGTTCAAATCTTAAATATATAAATAATTATTAGGCCCAACCAGTGTCGGACATAAACTTAGTGATAATAATTAATAATACATAAAATTCATGTTACGCACAAAAAATATTTTCAAAGAATTTCATCTGGAGAGTTGCGTATTAATGCCGTAGTGTCCCTCTTTTTTAAGCGGATGTGTCCAGGAAAGTTCAAGATGTTACGAGCAAGGGGATTAGGATGGAACTCGAGTTTTGTTAAATATTTTCCAGCATATTTTGCAATTTCAGCGGTCACAAGTGGCATATGTAAATCACGATGTAAATTAGAATTTTTCAAGTACCATGGAGCCGTAGTTATTAACCTTAATATTTTGTTTTGCATTCGTTGGATTCTCTCTACATTGGAAGCTGAAGCAGTGCCCCATAGCTGAATTCCGTAACACCATATCGGCTTCAAAAGCGACTTGTATATTAAAAGTTTACAATCTAGACTGAGGGTAGAATTTCTACCAATCAGCCAATGTATCTGGGTTAATTTAAGCTTCATTTGTGTCAGCTTAGAGTCAATGTGGTGTTTCCATGTAAGCCGTCGGTCGAGGTGAATACCAAGGTATTTCACCTGTGAATGTTGAGGAACAACTTGATTGTTGATTCGAATGGGGGAACAAGTGTCTCTTCGTAGAGTAAATGTGACATGAACACACTTTTGTTCATTTACTTTTATTCTCCATAAGTTCAACCATAGTTCCAACAGGCTAATATGATTCTGAAGATATCGGGATGCCTCGTGAGGGTTTTCATGCATACTAAGGCAGGCTGTATCATCGGCAAATGTAGAGGTGAGGATATTACTGCTCAGAGGCATATCACAGGTATAAATCAAATATAAAACTGGTCCCAGTATACTACCCTGTGGCACACCGGATGAGATAGTTTCGGGCACACTCATGAAGTCTCCTTCCACGACAGTGAACTTCCGGGCAAGAATGTAACTTTCCAATAGATTCACAATGTTCATTGGTAGATATGTCCTCAATTTCAAAATCAGGCCCTCATGCCACACTTTATCAAATGCCTGAGAAACATCAATAAAGAGGGAAGAACAGTACTTCTTTTCTTCAAATGCTCTTCTTATAAAATGTACCAATCTATGACATTGTTCAATGGTGCTATGCTGACTTCTAAACCCAAATTGATGGTCCGGTATGCACCCATTCTCAGCTAGAATTGGGGATAATTTTGTCATGAGCAGTTTTTCGAAGAGCTTTGAAATTGTTGACAGCAAACTTATTGGCCTATATGATTCAGGCTTAGTAAGATCTTTACCCGCCTTTGGAATCATTTTGACCATGGCAAGTTTCCAGCTGTGTGGATAATACTCCACTCGTAAAATGCCATTAAAAATGAACAAGAGGATTCTAATAGCAATACTAGGCAACTTCATCAGCATCTTGTTACTAATTCCATCAATACCCGGGGCCTTCTTCGGGTTGGTTTCAGCAATTAGTTTTTGTACATCACGCATCTTAAACTTTATGGGTCGAGGGGGTAGAGCAACTACACTCGGCAAATCAACAGCACCAGTACATATGTTTGGGGTAAATACATGTTTTAAATGCTCAGCAAATATGTTACCTTTTTCAGTATTAGTTCTTGCCCAACCTCCGGTAGAAGTGCGCAGGGGTGGTTTAGACTCAACAGGTGTTTTAAGTTTTTTAGCAGCGCGCCACAAGGAGTAATTAGATGCTGCTGTAACATCGAGACCTTCCAGATAGTTGTTAAGAGAAGCAGATTTTTCAGATGCAAGCAACTCTTGGAGTCGTTTTGTGCATTCTCTAAGTCTAATTTTATGTTGGGGTGATCTGTGCTGTTGCCATTCCCTTCTAGCTCTTCTTTTTTCACATACGAGACGTTCAATATCCGCAGAATAAATTCTATTAAACCCAGTCTGCGGATAGGAAGTAGTGGCATGTTTAGCAGCCTGTTTAATATTCTCGGTAAGATTGGCAATGTTAAGTTCAATATCATCGGGAGTTCTAAGCCTGATGTTTCCCGTACAATGACTACTGAGATATTTTTTGAACCCCAGCCAATTAACATGATTTATCATCTTCACATATGGGTGAGGTAAGTCACTTCTTAGTGGGCTACAAATTGTAACGATCGTTGGCGAGTGATCAGAGGAGAGATCATGAGAAGCTTCAACATGAATTAAATCCCTAGAGATATTTTTCATGACGCCAAAATCTATAACATCTGGAATTTTTTGTGGGTCAGTAGGCCAGTAAGTGGGCTCCCCGCTAGAAATGACATCCAAACCCATTTTTGAAATTGTGTTGAATAATGCTCGACCTCTAGGTGTAATAAGACGCGATCCCCAGAACGTATGTTTTGCATTGTAGTCCCCAGCTGCCACGAAACAAGGTCCAAGAGTTCTGTAAAAATCCTCATATTGATCCTCAGAGATTGAAAATCTGGGAGGGGAGTAAATTGATGATATCACAAAATTTGTACAAAAATTTTGGATACAAATATTTGTTGCCTGCAGATGGTCCTCACTAATATTCTCAAGAATGTAGTGTTTGAGTCTTGACTTTATTAGAACTGCTGATCCTCCGCATGCTCTTCCTCTCGGGTCCTTTGTATCATATAAGGTATAGCCACTAATTTTAAAAAGGCTTCTTGAAGTCAAATGAGTCTCAGATACCAACATTATATCAATATTTTTTGCCGTGAGGAAGTGCTCTAGTTCATTTTTATGTTGGCGAATGCCGTTTGCGTTCCAGAAACATACTTTTAACGTGTTCATGGCTTGTTAACTAATGCTAGAAGCAGTGTGTTCTGCATTCGCAGCATTTCTTGCATCATACTAGTCATATTTGTTGTAAAGTTGTTTATAGTTTGCACCAAATTATCAATAGTATTTTCAAGGCGACTGAAATTAAAGCTTGCATTTGCATTTGTTGTATTAGTTGGTGGTGACACTTTTTGCATGGGAACGGAGTTGATCTTCACAGCGTCAGCATACGATACTTGTGTAGAGATTGGTTGGGCCATTACAGGATAATTGGCGGAGTACGTATTTCCTGTTTGCGCTGGGACTACTTTAGGCTTTTGACTCATAGCCTGTTTAACGAAAGAGTATACAGGACATCCCCTGTAGTTAGCAGTGTGATTACCTCCACAATTACTGCACTTCTTTTCCTTCTGGTCCTTCGACTTATTGCAAATAGCAGTGTTGTGTAATTCACCGCACACAACACAAACAGTAGGTAATTTACAATAAGTTTTAGTGTGGCCGTATTCTTGACAATTATGGCACTGTACGGGTCCAGAACGCTTGTGTGGTTCTTCAACTGTGATTTTTCGGTATAAGAGATATTTTAAATTATAAATGGGATGGGTCTCATTTTTCTTCAATATTATATCGTTAGGCTCCAGTTCAACACGAAAAAGAGGTTGGGGGATCTTATCCCTGTTTATTATGTTGGATACATTTTTTACCTTGAATCCTTGGAGGGTGAGAGCATCTTTTATTTCAGCAGGGACAACATAAGAATCTATGCCCTTCAGTACGATCTGTAGGCCTTTAGCGCTTTTAAGCTGGAATGTGTAAAAACTTGTTTTATTCTTTTCGAATTCATTAACCATTTTCCGGAAATCTTTTTCTTCATATATTTGAATTTTAGTTTCGTCAATGTTACCACGTTTTATTGGGACAATGTGAAATGCCTTTTCGCCAATGACCGAGATTAGTTTTTTGATGAGGGAGTTTGAATTTTTTTCTCTCAAATAAATGGGTGGTGGTTTGGAGGTTTTTTTTGGGGATGCTTCGGGTTTGTCAATGTCATCCTGCAATATTTTAAAGCGGTTTTGACGGTTAACTGTGGCGGTGTCGATATCCCTGGATATCTTGGGAACAGATGAGATCTTTGAAGAATTTGGGCTTCGCCCGCGCTTTACCACTGAAATATATCGGTCCATTCCGACAGGCACCTTTGGTTTCTGAATAATATTGTCTATTGTAATAACTTGGTTAAGTGAGGAACTCGAGCCCGGAGCGGATAATGGCGCTGACTTAAATACAGAATTACTAGGCAACGGTAATGTTAACGAATCACTACTTGGCATTGGAGTAAGCGAATTTGATCGCTCGCGTAAAATTGGCTTTGCCGTTAGAAAAAGACTGTCATCGGATTTTTTATTTTTATTTTGTGCATTAAGAATATCAGAACTCACAGTAAAATAGGCATTTCTGCCGTTAGAACTCACTTCACAATTTTTTGTTTTTGAGGTACTCATACAGAGTATTCCTCAGTCACTTTGTTTGTGTTTTTTTGTTTGTTTTTGTTGTTTCAGTTTATACGAAAAATATTATTAATGCAAGTAAAGCAAATTTAGCAAAAACTGTACTTATTACGAATCAGTACTTATTACGAAAATTTTTGTTTGTTTGTATTTTTGTTTGTTTAGTATGTAAAAAAGAAACTCCGCTAACACGTCTGTTCACTACGAAGGTTCAACAAGACTGAGGACTATTGTATTGAACCATTGTTTACATGTCGGCGATGGAATCAACGAGAGAAAAAAATTGTTGAAATTTCAATTCCAAATGCTGTTCAGCAATATAACCGTTTTATGGGAGGTGTTGACCTGGCAGATGTGCTCTGTGAATTATATAGAATAAATCACCGATCCCGAAAATACTATATGAGAATTTTCTTTTGGGTCTTGAACTCCGCAGTCACAAATAGTTGGCTTCTATATAGACGTCACAGTCAGTTTTCAAAAATCAGCGAAAAGGATTCACTGATTCGTATACAATTTCAAACTAAAGTTGCTACTAGCCTTATATATACAAATACTTCTGGTCCGAGGAAGCGTGGTCGTCCATCATACTCTTGACAAAGGTCTCCCGTAACTTCAGAGCGTTGTGTACCCTCAATTCAAGTTGAAGACGTCAGGTACGATGGTGTTGGTAATTTGACATGTTGGGCATTTGCCATGTTAAAATGGTTTTACAACTGTATATTGCACTAAATGCAATGTTTCTATATGTTTTACGCCTAAAAGAAATTGTTTCAAGGAGTTCCATGAAAAATGAAAATGTATATTAAAATATTAAAAAACATTCTGTTACACAGTGCAACACGAAAAAAATAACCATATACGGACACCACTACGTGATAAAAGACTAAAAAAAAAGGCCCGTGTCTCCCAATTTTTCCCAAAGTCATGCACTTTTTTTTATGGGCCGCCAAAGATTTGGGGCCTCGGTATCATTTTCGCAAAAAAGTGATCATTTTCTCGGGCTCATATCTTGCAAACCGTTCCGAATTTCGATTTACTCTCTGAGGCAAACTTGTAGCTCTTGTCATAAAGAACAAATATTGCGAACATATAAAATCAAAAAAACTTCTCCTTCCAGATAAAAATCGCAAAAAACTTAAAAAAATTCGATTTTTTAACATTAGCATGTTAACATTAACAAAGCTGTCAAAAATGTTGTTAACATGCTAATGTATGTAATGTATGTAATGTAATGTATTATATGGTAATAATTTTATGGTTACATGTAAACATTAACAGCAAAATTTTTCTCACAGATCATAATATATGTATGTACATATGTAAGTATGTAGTTATGTTAGTTTCTTATTTTGTTTAGCTAATCAGCCCTAAAATTTTTTTTATGACAATAAAATTCAAAGTTTTTTATTTCATATTTTCCCAACGTTTCGTGAATTTATCCAGGGAATCATCTATTTTATTAAAAATTAAAAACATCAAGATTTTATAAAATTTTTAATTAGTGGTGAAAATATAACAATTACAATTCAAGATTATTATATTACATTAATAAATTAATTTCTTAAACATTTATCTAACATCAATAAATCAATATATAGTACACAAACTTTTGAAAAAGCTTTTTAACAAAAAAGCACACAGGTTTCCATTACCATCTTATAATTAGTGCTTAAATTGTCAGTATCTTCCTTTTTATTCATTGTTGTGTTGATTTTTTGTTGAATTCTTATATCTTGTTTCCACGACACCTGCTAGATAGAGAGCGACTCTATTCTTGCTTCACACCTCAATCATGAGCGAATCAACTTTCTCCGCCATACAAAATTTTGAGAGCGAAGCTGGTAGATTCACGTTGAATCTACTTGCGAATCAAGAAAAAATCCTCCCGTCTCTAATTTTTTATCGTAAGTTTATCTGCACTAGTTGTAAAAATGAAATATTTTTGTAAACAAAGCAAAATTAAAAGTGAAAAATTAAAAAATATAATTATTTTTTGTGTGTGTTTCCTACGCGTAATAATAAATTTGAATTGAGTGAAAAGTTATTAATTTAAATTTGATAAAAGTTAAAAAACAATGGAAAGAAAAAAATCATAAAAAACCGAAGCAGATAGATGAGTCGTGTAGACAGCATGATTCATAAACTTGCTTGAGAAAGTGAAACAGGAGATTCAAATTGTCGTGGAAACAAGATTTTAAGCTTTCAGTTATAAATCTCTCTCATATGGTTTTCTTTATCAAGTATTTTGACATTGCCAAATTCAGGTATGTGGTTTGTTAGTAACATATGTTGTGATAATGCAGTTCTCTCTTTTTTCTTATTAATATCAGCGTTATGCTCACTCAATCAATTGTTTTCAAACTTCTCTTAGTAGTGCTTACGTAATCCAGGGATAGGCAAAAATACATATAAACATTTTGTTTGCGCTCACAAACACACATAAAGAATCACTATTGCCAGATCTGACATTCTCATGTCATACCTAAATTTGAAATCTTAAATCTCCATTCCCTCATAAAAATTTTGTTCATAAGAACTAGTATTTCCTCAGGTTAATTTCATATGAATATCTGGGGATCTCACTTTTTGCATATGGCAACGCTAATTTCTAACAACAAGCGTAACACGTCCATCGTGTTTTAATGCTCGAGTGAGACTGATTTATGCTTTTTATTTCTCTGCAATACGTGTGCACATGTAAGAGCGTAAGCATTGGCGCGGCGCCCTTGTTTTGCCTATCGCTGACGTAACTAAATTGCAGTTGTTGTTGTTTTTTGTTTGTTGCAATTTTGGTACAGCTGTTTTTGTGTTTGTAAATATTGTACTTAATGTTTTGTTTGGTTTGTAAGCAAAGTTTATACCATTTTTATTTGTTAGGCCCTTTTCAGATTAGGCAACTTTACTTGCGCAAGTCTTGTGTTTGTTGGTGTGAGAGTCTGTTCTAATAATGCGATTACCTTTGTCCGATTGCGTTATAATTATGTTTTTGCGTATCTTTAAAAACTTCGTTGTATTTTCAAAAACGGATAGAATAAGTTTATCTTTAGGGGAATTTCTTGTGTGTCTCTGGAACTGAGTAATCCTGTATGCAAGTTTATTTCTGACTGTTTCTTTTTCCCCATTATTATAACTGTCTTTGGATGCATTGTTCTACGTCTTTTTATTTTATTTTTTATTTAAAAATGTTTAGTCTATAGAAAAATTCCTTACAGACTACTTTAACATTAGATGGAAAAAACAGATATTTTATAAAATATATATATTACGGATTTAAAGATGAAATAACATTACATTTAATGATATTCGTATTTAATGAAAAGTCAACTATGTAATACATTTCGTTGAAACAGCTACATAATTTCCTTAGTGGATCCGACATCTCATAGTTAGTGCGACAAGTGCTAAGATATAGTGGGTTATAATTTCGTAACGAGCGCTGAGGAATATTAAATGCTACGTTACTTAACAAAAACTCAGAATTGATGTTACCATTAATAAGGTTGACCATAAAAGATATGTTTAGCATAATTCTTCGGCTTTTTAAAGTTGGTAAATTAATTTCCGCTAGTCTTGCGGTATATGCTGGTAGTGACAGATAATCTCTATAAACATTCCTAAGGCAGAAAATAAGAAATTGTTTCTGGACAGATTCGATTCGATCATTATGGGTGTTGTAAATAGGATCCCAAACAATGCTGCCATATTCCAAAATTGGTCTAACGAGCGAAGTGAAAAGACTTTTTGTGACAAATGGATCATTAAATTCCTTTGCCCATCTTTTAATAAATGCCAGTACGCTGCGAGATTTATTAACAGCCATCGTAATATGTTGAACAAAGTTGAGTTTCGCGTCTAGCAACAGTCCTAAGTCCATTATTGAGTCAACAGATTGTAAATTACAGCCATCAAGAACGTAAGAGTAGGTACTATGATTAATTCTTGAAAATTGCATATGTTTGCATTTGTTTAAATTCAATTGCATCAAATTAAAATGGCACCATTTGTAAAAATTATCAAGATCATTTTGTAAAAGTTTCTGATCAATAGAGTTTTTAACATTCAAAAATAATTTTACATCGTCTGCATACATCAGTACATTACAATGTTTAATTGCTTCAGGCAAATCATTAATAAAAAGAAGGAACAGAATTGGGCCTATGTGACTACCCTGAGGGACTCCAGATGTAACATTAATTTTCTTAGAAACTGCAGCATTGAATTTTACGGATTGAGTTCTACAGAGCAGATATGACTTAATCCAGTTCAGGAAGTTGCTGCTGAAACCCATTAAGTCTAATTTTTTTAATAATAACTCATGGTTAACTTTGTCAAACGCCTTGCTAAAATCAGTGTAAATAACATCAGTGTGCTGACCATTGGCAAAAGCTCTATTCACTAATGTTGTTAAGTGGATAATATTTGTCATAGTTGAAAATCCTTTTCGAAAGCCGTGTTGAAGTGGTGACAATAAGGTAGATACTTGATGAGTAAGACAATCCACTAAACATTTTTCAAAGAGTTTTGGAATGTCACTTAATTTGGCTATACCTCTGTAATTACATACATCTGATTTATTTCCGGATTTATAGAGCGGGATAATATATGAGTCTCTCCAAACCTTCGGGAAGTAACCAAATTTTAGAGAAGCATTAAAGATGATAGATAAAGGAGTCGCTAAAGCCGTTGCGCAGTTTATTAAAACACAGCTCGGTATACCATCAGGGCCACTAAAATGCGATGACTTAGTGTTTTTTAAGCAGTTTAAAATATTGGAGGTGGTAATAGTGAAGGCGGAGATGTTTTGAATACACGTTATGTTGTAAGGATAGGCATATCTAGCATCATACAGAGCATCAGAATATGTGGACGCAAAGAAGTCAGCAAACATATTACTAATTACCATTTCATCACTAGACTCTGTACATAAAAATTTCATGACTTTGGGAAAACCTGTGGATTTCCTTTTCATGTTGACAAAGTTAAAGAATGATTTCGGATCTTGAACAAAGTTTCGTTTAACATTACGTAGGTAAATCTTATACAGCTCTGTGTTAAGTAAATTATATTCGGCCCGAGCAACTAAATATTTTCCATAATGAAAAGAAAATCCGGTATTTATGACCTGTAACGGTGTAAAACTTTGGTTATTAACAGGTAACGAAAACTTTTTGGCCAACGATAATAGCCACTTGCTGTCATTTTCTCTGCGTGTGCATCAAAAGTTGCTTATTGATTCATTCAAAATACCATTTCTTGCTTCCTTACGTCGCAGATAACTATTCCATTAATGGCTGCGCACATAACCAATTCTCAAGCGAAATAAAAGAAATATAACGCAAACTACTCCTTTGCTGAAATCAATTAGGAATATACATATTGACAAGCAATATAAACATTTTTACTACTGGGATCATTGTAAAGGGTGATTTTTTAGTAACTTTGGCAACACTGCTTTTTGGCAGATCAGCTGTTTTCGTGTAACATGTTACTGTTAAACATGTGCAGTTTGGTCTATAATTTAACCGTGACGCGATTAACAAACGAACAACGCTTGCAGATTATTGAATTTTATTATTAAAATTCATACTCGGTTAAGAAACTGCATCATCCACTTTTTTATCGGAAAACTATGTTCACCGACGAAGCTCATTTCTGGTTGATTGGATACGTGAACAAGCAAAATTGCCGAATTTGGTGTGAAGAGCCGCCAGGTGCACTGTTTTGTGTGGATTATGGGCCGGTGGCATGATTGGACCGTACTTTTTCAAAGACGACGAAGGCAATTACGTTACTGTGAATGGCGATCGCTACCGTGCGATGATTACAATTTTTTTTTCCCAAACTAGAAGAACTGGATATAGATGACGTGTGGTTTCATCAAGAAGGTGCCACTTGCTACACAGCACGCGAAACAATGGCAAAATTGAGAGGCGAGTTTGGTGAATAGCTTATTTCACGTTTGGCGCCGGTCAATTGATCGTGCGATTTAAGGTATTTAGAATATTTTTGGCGGAGCTAGATATATTAAGGCTCATGATGTCTATAGGGACAACCCCGTAACGGATAACGAATGAGAAGCCAATAAAGAAGAATTTATTCGTGTGATACCTGCCGATATATGGGAGAGTATGCCAAAATTGGACCCAGGGTATGTACCATTTAAGATGTAACCGCGGTCAACATATACAAGAAATCAACTTTAAACATTGAATTATATATGTATGTATGTAGATCGTTCTAGCATTTAGGGCATTTGTATGCAATTAGAGGCCCGCATACAAAGTGCTACTCAAATCATTTCCACCACGTTCGAATGCATTATGCGCATAAAACGTTGTATATAATTAAAAATAAAACGAAAAAAATAAAAAGCATGACATTTGAATTAATTACCATCTTATTAGATTTGCAATTTGCCTAATAATTGCTCAAACTGTTTTTTCTTTTATTCCAAAATTGTATAGGAGCACATTGATGCTGTAATTTTTTAAAATCTCAATATGAAGTCTTGTCAGCATTTTATATCTGTAAAAGGAAAATGATTTCTATTGATACCAGGTAGACTATTTTATTTGAAATTTGTTTTCGGGCGGTAGTTACTTTGAAGTTTTAAAGCCATTTTAAAAGAACAACGAATCAAGCCACTGTGGACGTCCTTTTACTACAAACGCTTGTTCCACTTTCTCAGGTTCAGGCACTTGAAAATTCACTGGCAAAAGACGGAAAGTTAAAAGGTTAACATTTTTATCTACGTCTCCTAAACAGGTGCGTTTCCTGGTGAGTGTATTTTTAATTGAACTGCATGTCCGAGATTGTTGACCAAATGAACATAAATTTCTTTATGGGCTCAAGTTTAAATCTCCCCAGAACCTATTAAAGAATGCTATTTATTGATTTTTAATTTGTGTATTGTAATATTGGATTATTGCATAAGCGCACAAAATTGCAATTACCTCGACGTAGAGTAAAAGTGATATGTGATGATTTGTCAGTGTTGGCTTTGGTGTAGGGTGTACTATAAATATTGTTCGAACAGAGCAGTCTTATATTCCTTCACATGAAGTGGTTAACATTGACCAAACCCTTAAAAATTTTTGTTAAACAACGAATGATTGGCTGACTGACTGATTTAATTGATTATCAATTCCGCCCTTGTGGAGCAGATAAAGCCTAGTGGAAAAGTTTTGAGTTGCTGTTAAAACAACAACATGTTGTCATGTACATAAATAAAAAAGTGATAATTTACTATGGAATTTTTATTTTAATTAATGCAAAAGTTAATTTTATTGAAAAATTGCTGAAAATCCTTCAACCATAATTCCGTTCTATTAAAGTATGTGAGAAAAATTATTATTAATTATTAAAAAAATATAATATTATGCTCATACTACGTACATATGTAGAGTTTGTATAAAACATATTACGCACATATTTAATGGAAGAATAATAGAAAATTTTATAAACAATAGAAAATATGGTCGTAATAGTGTTTACCTTCACTTTAGACAATAATCACACTGCTCGTTCTAAAAGAAGCCGTTGAAATGTCAATATCAAATCAGTACGTGAGAATGAAAATCGAGGAATAATTATTCAGAATTAAAAATTTTATAATTGGATATTATTTATTGATGTGGCCAATATGTTGTTTCAACAAGTTTTTACAATATGCCATGCAGTACGTGAAACACAATTCAATAACTGCATTTCCTGGTCATATACTCTCTCCTATTGGTGATCAGAATTTGCTCCCTAAATCCAGTGATTTAACACCATTCGATTTATATATATGACTTTGTTTAAAGTCAGACATCTATGTCAACAAGCCCACAACTATACGTGTATTGCAGGCGGAAATTTGAATCGCTGTATCAACGAAATTCAGCCACATTTATGCAAACTGGTCACATAAAATTTTAGCACAAAAACGAGTGCATATTATGATTCAATAAAAAATAGCAATTTAAAGACTAGCAACTATATTTTCTATTTAGCTCAAATCTGGCGTTAGGTTTGGGTCACTCAGTATTTACAAGCAGTTGTTGGTGCTGTCACAATATTGAGTAGCTTCCTTGGAAAATTTCTCTACCCTTGCGGATAATATATTATGACGATGTATGATTTATTATCTGCTTATGGGATGCACAGCTGAGTGCTACCAGACGCGCCATAGGTTGCGGATAGTGGAACGTTCTGTACATATGCGGAGTAGCTGCCCTTGGCAGTGGTGGACAGTTAGCGGTTACAAGGGGAGATTTTCGGAGGGTCTTTCGAGCTCCCACTAAATCCCGACCCTTGCAACGTCGTAGCGAGCGATTTGCGACATCCAAAAATCCAATAACACAGGCGACCATGGGCGGTATAACCTTATTAGCCGCATGGACTAAATTCCTGCACAACTGCGTGCCTGGATGCGATATTGGCAGCCCCAACAGCATCATCGGACGCTCTGGCCTAATCAGTGATTCTTCTTAATGGAAACCTGATTATCAAAACCATAACAGCAACTGCCTTATGCTCCTTGTAGGAGGTAAAAGGAAAATTATTTATTATAACACGGAATATTTATTGATTTGGAATATTTACTATAATACGAAATTCGGTTGCTTACAAATTTTGTTACCATAATGAATTTGGTTTCTCTTCTATGTGTGTACATATGTACATACTTACATAAGTATGTCGGTTTTAGTTTTGAAGAACTGAAATGAAAACCAATGATACGCTTTTAAGTTCTCTCTGCAACCGATTGCAAGCCTTTGAACCTTCAACACAAAAAGTTTCACGAGTAATGCAGTATAAACATTCGGTTGGCATATTTATTGGATCTCAAACATGACAGTTGCGCTTCTTAGCAGCATTGGCCAAATAGTGGTACATATTTTCCAAGGAAGGCACATTTCTGGAGTTCAAAGTGATACGGATGTGATAAACCGAGCCAGAATCAGCGCCTTGATCCTTCTCAACAGTTTTAGGAGCGAGAGCCCTTTTTAATTATATGTAAATCCTATCGTGTTATACAAATCCGTTGACTTCAAACAGTTTTGTTTGATACAGAATTCCAGCCAGCAAAATATTAACCGATGAGATAAATGGAAAATTAAGTCTCTTGGAACTACTGGCAAATACTATTAAAAAAACAAACTGCTCAATAGAAATTTGTAAAACTGCCCCTGCATAAATTATTTATTCATTTATGTAATATATAATTAATTATTATAAAAATAGAGGATGATCATATTATAAAGTTAGAGGATGTTCTCCAGCTTCTCGAATATTCAAAAATTAATATTTGATAACTTCGGACATTTGTTGGCAACAGAATCCGATGAATATGGCGAACAATTTCATTAGACATTTGTACTTATTAAAGAACTCTATAAAGGCAATACAGAATGTATGTATGTACATATGTATATGAGTAGAGCTAAAAGGAAAATGTAATAAATAAATACATACTTTCTTAAATACACACATTTGCAGCCAAATTTTTGGAAGGAAAAATATTCACGATTGTTCTGATTATCCTTTTGCAATAAATAAAAATAACCGAAATTGAAATTATTTCTTTTTCTTCGATGTTTATGAGACATATGTACATACATACATACATACATACATTTCCAAAATTCACTTTTTTTTTTTTTTTGCTTAGCAATTAATGGTAAGTAATGATTTTGAGGGTTTAGAAAATATAGCCGGAAAAAATCGCCATAATCGTCATAAGCATATTTGTATTACGCATTTAGAAAATTCGCTGTAACTATTGTGTATATATTCCTAATCATTTTGGATAATATAACTATATATACATATGTATGTACATATGTATGTACATACATACTTATATGCGAGTATGTAGGAAATGTGTGTTTTCTTCTTCGTATATACTTACATAAGTATGTACATACATACATAAATATATTGTGTATAAGAATAAATCTTATGGGTAGTTTTTAACTTTGTATTTAAATACGTAATTAGTTTACTTTTGTTTATATTTAAGTAGTATGAAAATATGGCAGCACTACAAAGTTTCCAAGAAATCTTCCAGAGTTTTCCAAAAACAGCTGTTCAATATAAACAGAAAAATATTGCAGAAGACGATTTATTGCAATTTAGAGACAGTAAAAAATTTATAAAATACACATTAAAAAAACCCCGAAAAACTTGAATTAAATATTTCTTATAATGTTATTTGTCATAAAACTAAGTACATATTAAAGTTCATTTTTGTGAAATGTTAAAAAAATCTTGAGGGATTTTCACAAAGATTTTTTTTCTCTTTCCAAAGGACACAAGTGAGTTGACTATACTCACATCTCTTCCTATCAGCAGCCTTTTGATCTCAGGCAATGCTACAATATTATTAGCGAACTATTGTTATTGGTCGGCCATTGAGTTTGAAATCTCCGAACTTACTATTTTTACGTTGTACGAAGCCAATCTCAATTGGGGGTGCTGTTGGCTGAAGTAGTTACAAACCAATTTATGACGGAGAACCTGGGTTCGATTCCTGTTCAGGTCAAGTCATCAACATCATTTTTCTGGTTTACGTTAGTGAGACGTTGTGTTAATTGTTGTTGGACTGTTTAAGTGATGAAGGCATAACACTGGTCACTGAACAGTATCGGCAGCGACTGATACTCTTCTACTCTAATTTACACTACATCACGGCGCCCTACTTCGCCGGCATTGTTAGCAGAGTCGTCGACGAAGTAAAACAATTAATAAAATGGCTACACATGCAGTTTAATTAAGAAACTTAGTGCGTCTCCTTAACACCAAAGGCGCTGCATCTCTGCTATAAAAAAACCCGGAATAATAGAATTGTAAAAAGAATTTAAGCTCTCTCTCTCTGTCTTCTCATTCCACCACCTGCCCTCTTTATACTACCCCTTTCACAAAAGAAGTAACACCTTAGTAGTATGCAGTCATTGCCTGAGTGTTATTTCTCTTTATAAAAATAGAAATAAAAAAAATTTTAAACCCAATGTTCTATCGCGGTGTGTTCCAGTTTTATCAACCCTTAATTGTAAGTTGGAATACATGCTTTTTTGTTGCTGTTACTTGCCGCAAAATATGGACGAATTCTAATCTTTGGTTAATTACCGAATAGTCATTGTTCCTTTGAGCAACAAAAAATTCTGTTAATAAGCGCAAAATCTACTTCTGAACCATGTACATAGAGAAATATGTACTTAAGTATTTAAATATATTAGAAGAAACTTATAAATCCTTCTGTACATGGTAACAATTCGCAAATTAGACATATACTTATGCATACATACATACTTATACAGATATATTATGGTTTTTTTTATAACATCATTTCAGAGTGCAATTCATCCCAATGTCAGGAGGATTTGACAGCATCACTGGCTGTACCCGCTGTTGCTCTCTTGCCGTTACACACTAGTTCCCCTGAACGTCGGATGACACAAAAAGAAATTATAGCTGGAGAAGAGCGTCCCCGTTACGTTCTACAGTCCCAATACAAATCATCACCAGGTACGTTTTGCTTTTGCAATCATCAAGTATTCATTTCGTTATGATTTCCTTCAAAACAAGTGCAATGTTTTTATTTGTTGTTTGCACTTTATTTAATGAAATAAAATGAAATGCAATTTCATTCAATCAATATCGTCATACAAAATATTCCTTTTTCTCTATCGTCATTGTAAATAAAATACCATGACAGCAAAAACAAAAAATAATGCACGTGCGCCATATTTACAAACAAAACTACATTATTTATTGTAATTACATACATATGTAATTGCTCACATACATACATATGTACATACATACTTACATATCAATTGCTTTCAATCTATACATGAATGTGTATATACTTACATACATTAGCATAAGTGCGTTCATATGTATGTATGTACATACGATTGCAAATGTTCACTCATATTCCGTAGTACAATCGCACTTGCATACACACATAATGCATACATACATACATGATAAATTCATAATCAGTAAATTAAAAATTGAAATTTATAAAAATAAAAATAAATTAGACATTATGTTTCGTTCCTTTCACTCCTGGAGATAGCATAGGGCCATTCCCACCTCATGGAATGCAATAAAATTACTCCCATAAAACACAAATTCTTCAAGGTTTTCCTGAAGAGAAATTTTATATTAACATACATACATACTAGGATGTTAAGGACTATCAGTTTTTTTTAATATCAAGAAGCAAAACTGAATCGTGATGCCGTAAAGAACCAACATAATTACAGCGGGTTTTTAAATGGGTCTTATGTCAGTCAGTCTAGGGCTATTAACACAAATAATAAGGATGGAAACAGTTGGTTGCCCTATTATAAGTAATTTACTTATTCTATTATTGTTCACAAATTTTAAACAGATTTATTGGGCCCCTTGGCAATTGCTGGCCACTATCTGAAATCGTGTGCTGCTCAGCGACACTCAGTGGTAACAGTTGCCGGTAACCTGATCACCACTGTAGAGGTGTTCATAGTTATGCCGGAGTATTTCCAGGTGTTTACTTCTGGAAAAACTATCTGGCAAACTTGGCCTTGATACAGTGTCATAATACTTCTTCTCCATTTGTATGTAAGGCGGATGTGATGGGTTTTGCTAAGTCCCTGTCTATAATAGGATTAGTATAACTATACCTCATCTACCAATAGCACTGTTTGCTTTCACTTCGATCTCTTACCAGTCTTTGTCGCCACCTTTTTGCGGACTCACTTGTACAGAACCAAAGAAGATACCATTTGCATACCGATTTATACACAGGCCAAATTACAAAAGTACTATATACTACAAGCTATTCTTTGTCCGTTATGTTTGAACCGATATTGGTTCTATTTACTACATTCTCTCAATTGTTTGATGCCTTTGCTGGTTGTTGCTCTGTAGTTTGTTGTTTTGTGGCTGTTAATTGTTATCCTTTGTATTATGTGATTTGTCCACGATTTACTTTGCTTACTTGCTTCTGGTTCTAACGTTCCTCTTCCTTTTGATTTCTCAACAAAACTTTTACTTTCATCTCCTCTGTTGCTACTTCTCTCCTGATTTTACTACATAACTTCCTCTCTCAATTCTCCTCTGCCTGCTTCTCCTTCTCTTACTCCTCTGATTCTACAATTCCTGCTCAAAGTTCTCTGCTTCCATACGTCTGCTTAATGTAAATTTGTGATGCGTCGCCAAGAGTTTACCAGAACGTAAATAAATACATATGTCACCTGGTATGCACTACAACTTGTATCCGACTTGAAGTCGTTACAAAAAGTTTGTGTCCTGACAATGGTTATGAGCAGCGAATCAAATATTTTCCTAAAATGCATTAAAACAAGACGCGGTTAAGAATTGCAACACGCTTGCCTTGGACACCGATAAATTAGATTTAGCGATACCAACCGTCGTCATTTTCCCCGTCATCGCATTCCATCTGCTCGAACAATTAAGCGTTTCGCTGGCATCGTATTGCTGGTTCGACGGACAACATCGCTGCTATTGCCAACGACGTCAGAGAGAATTCATAAACATCAACGAGACAACGATGCACACAATTAGACATCAACAGACGTTCGTTGCAACGATGTTTGGTGAAAGATTTGAAAATTTTCCCCTATAAAGTGCAAACTGTTCACGAATATCTGCCTGCTGTCTGTCGGACAAGATCAATTTCCTGCAATACTCTTTTAAACTTGTTGCAAGAAGAGAATGATTTCATATCAGAACTCATAATAAGTGACGAACCCCATTCACATTTAAGTGGTTAAGTTAGCAAACAAAGTTTGCATTTTGAGGCACAGAGAATTCACATGAAATGCATGAAGATCCATTGCATCCGCTCAAAGTGATTGTTTGGTACAGCATTTGCAGTGAAAGAGTGATTGGTTCTTATTTTGTTCGAAAACGCAGATGGCACCAACGTAACTGTAAATGGTGGTTGTTAGAGGAAAAATTCTAAACGATTTCTTTGCCGCAAGTTGCTGCATTTTGTCTCGATCATTGTTGATTTCAATAGGATGGAGCAACCGCTCACACAGTTTCGCCAATGATGGAGATTCCGAGGAACCATTTTCGAAATCGAGTGAACTGCCTTTTTGGAGATTTGTACTGGCTGTCCATATCGCCAGATCTGGGGCTTTTTAAAATCTCCCGTTTACTACAACAAACTGGAAACTTTGCAAGTCTTGAAAGCTGACATTGAACAAGAAATCGCCAGCTTGGAGTCAGTTTTGCAAGCAACAATTCAGAATCCCGTGAAATGATGTGTTTGTTTTGATTTGCCTAGTTTGGCAATCAGATGTAATAGATTACTAAGGGCCGATTCGCCTTGGTCGTTAGGATTGTTTCGCGTGAATCGCCAAGGAAATAGTTAATTCAACTCGAGCACTTGAAACAAGATTAATACGGTGAAATAGGAAAGAAATAGGCGATTTAATTGCTTGACATTTTTTACATTTAGTTATTTTGCTGAAGTTCATTGCATTCATATTACATAAAGGAAAGCAATGAACATATACATTAAACACATTCGAGACAGCAGGCAACCGACTACAACCTGTCAAAAATAGAATACATGTGTGTATATGAAAATGATTATTTTCACAACTGCGCGGCCAAACGACTGCAGGTTGTTGTCCATGCTACTTTTGTTGTCATGTAGTCAAATTAAACTAATTTCTATTTTTGTTGGCTACAAAACAAAAACAGTGTTGACAATATAACAAAATATGTAAAGCAAATTACCTATTAGATATATTTTTATTGCAAAATAAAAAAATTCCGAAATTTATATGTTATAATTGTTGAAGATTAAAAAGAAATCACAGGATAATAGCCCTTTTTAACATAAAAATTTTATTGTAATTTCTTTCGGTGCTCTGTTTTGATTCCTGAGTTACGGCGTTCAAAACTTTAATATATTACTGACCATAAATTCTACAATATAGAACAAATAGGCTCTTAGGCTCTTTTTTAAGATATTATTTTTTTGGGAGTTGAACGAGACTTGTCCCATGAAAAAAAAAATGAACTTTAAAAAATTAAAAGCGCTAAATATGCACCACTGTAATATACATAAATGAATTGTTGCAACAGCTGTTTACTATGTAGCTGTCGTTTTCAAAATAATTAAGTAGCTGGCTACAGGGTGACATTTGTAGCCAGCGACATTTGTAGTCGTGTAGCCGTGTAGCCTGCTATCTCGAATGTGTTTAATGCATCAGGCAGTAAATAAAATTATGCTGATTTTGGATATTGACTAAAGCGACCGAAATCTGCTCACAATTTCATGTAAACTTATGTACATACATACTTACGTATGTACATATAAATGTACATGTGCATTCAATGTGAAAGTTTGAACAAGATGTATAAATCAACTCAGCAGTTGCCCATTTGAGCGATATAATTTTTTTCGATTACTGTCATCAATTTTGCACTTTCTGATAATTTTTTTCTAACAAAATGGCGACCAGTGCAAATTATGACATTACTTTGCCTCACATTGTAGTGTTTCAGTAAATTATCAAAAGTTTATTAGTATTTTAATATATTGGAATTCATTGAGGCCTGACTTATACTCAATGTACATTTCATTGCAACAACTACCAAGTGGAAAAAATGGAAGTCATATTCATTGTTTCCAAAAATCCAATAGTGCACTTTTTTCAACCTCCTAGAAAATGTTGGACTCGATTTGAAAATAATTTAAGAAAAGATAGCTTTTGTAAAAATGTACATAAGAACATTGTTTTTCTTCAATCAATTACAGATCAAATTACTTTCACTCGATGAAAAACAAATCGTGACTACTGGCAAATTTGTACGTCTTCCGGATTACAATTACCTTCCCAGTAGAAAATATAAAATTTGTTATTTTTCCAATTTGATGAATAAAAATAGAAATCAGAACATCCCGCCATGACAAGATTATTTTAAGATCAACGGACCTCTGATCCGAATTCGAACTATTTCCGGATCATAATCTCAGCATTTTCATGACTGTTTTAGAAGCTCTTTTTACTGTAAATGTGCGATTAAAATTAAATCCTTGAGTTTAATTTTGTGACAGCACTATTACAGCTTTAACCTGGATAGATTTTAAGTTATTAGCATATGGAAGCTGATGGGTAGAAGGACAGAAGAATAACAATGTGAAAAAAGTAACATAAGTAAAATGGAAAAAAAAAATATATTATTGACATGTCAGAAAACCAAGACTACCTGTATATTGTAATTGTATTTTCATGAAATTTATTGCCTTAAACTTTTTTATTCGCTAATATGAAGCACTTTGAAACAGCTGGGATAAAGGAATTTAAAAAAAGTCTTATGAAAAATATTGTTAGTGAATACAACAAGAGTTACATGTAATAAATTTAATTAAAGAATTCATATTCTAAACCCACTCTTAGCAAAACAATTAAATTGCATTTTATTGAAATTATTTTCTATTTGCTTGGCAGTACCAATGCAAAGCTTGCATTTTCTATATAGCATTCGCATATTTATCCAACCCAAGCACAAATTAAGTTAAATCAAATGCAAATTAAATTAAATCAGAAAATATTAACACCACTATTGTATCGATTCCATAATTGAAGCTTGAACACGCTCCAACGTTATTGTCGCATCTTTGCTTTAGCTTTAGTTCATTTTGCTTTAGTCAAACAGAGCAAGAGTGATTTCTCCCTCAGTTGGGGGGCATGAATACCCATTTCTATTTGTAACTCTGACAATTATTGTTAAGTTTTTAAAGAACTTCTTCAAAAGTTCCAAGAAACAGAATATCGAAGAAGGGTTTGTGATTTTGGAAGCGGAACACGAACATTCTACGCCAATACAGCAAATACTGATCTATACAGAGAAATGCTACAGAGAAATGCTACAGAGTTGCAAAAGATTCACGTCAGTACCTGCCCGAAGGCCCAACCTGACGGTGCACTATTGCACAAGGGTGAATAAAGCACGTTCACCACCGCCCCAGTAGCCCCCGCCAAGGGCACATGAGGAAATGCCAACTAACATGTGCCCCCAACAGGGACAACATGGTAGCAAGTTCCGTACAGGCTGCTGGACCATGTACAGACACCTTGCTAAGATGCTTGGAGCTATCTAACCTCCTACTACCCAAATGGCACGGCAGTGGAACTTTTACCCCAATCTGACCTGAAGCTTTACCTACCGTAACCATAAGAGCAGCTCTGTCGAATAGCAACAGCACCTAGAGATATACGGCCTGAAGAGAACATCCACATCATGCCACTAACCCATGATTGAAGACACACTCATCCAGCCCATACCTCCCCCCGCGTATCTTTAGGTTTTAACCACAGCTACCACGTGATCCCCGAAGGGGCCTCACCAACAACCAGTCTAGGACAAGTCCTAGGGGCTACTGGTTCCCGTGGCACCAGATAGGACTCTGGTCAGCCGCGTGTTAAAAGCACCTCCGATTTTAGGTTCCTTGCACACCTGAGGCATCGGTAACACCTCTACCCAGACTAGCGTAGCAAGCTACTTCCTTAATTACTTATATGCACGCCCGTTACCCTGGTATTCAGGGATTGGGTAGTAACATATTAAGTTTTAGGGCAATTGGCCAAAGGTCAAGGTCTGGAAAGACCAACTACCCCTCCGGACGAGCGAGCGAACCCGCTTTTACCTTTAGTTTACTTGCATGCGCGCCCGTTGCCCTGTTGTTTCAGGGATTGGGTAGCAACATACAAGTTTTTAGGGGTTATCAGCAAAAAGGCCTAGGTCCGGAAACCTGATAACCCTCTACCCCAGGAGGTTCAACACCAAGCCACCAATACAGGATGCATTGACCGCGCCCCCTGGGGGGAAGAGAAATGCTACAGAGAAATGCTTTTCAAAGCTTAAAACACAATGTTAAGCAAAATGAAAAAGGATCAAAATCTGCTAACATTACGGCCAATGATTGCGCCAACTGTAGTAGAGTTTTGTTCACTACCTGCGCTATATTAAAAGATCTGATCAAGAATTTAAAACTTACAAATGCCGTTTGATTCGGATAAACGAACGGCGTTTAGATCGCTTATAAGAAAATCAAAATTCTTAACTTTTGACTTTGATTAATTTCAAAGCACTTCACATCACTTTAAAAAATCGTTTAAACGCAAAACCATTTAAAAGAAACAAATTTTGTTTGAAAAAGTGCAAAAAAACAAACGTCGCTTCAAAGAAAAAAATTATTTATTAAACGCTGACGAACATCATGTCCTGCCAGCTCATTTCACTCGTAGTACATTAAATCGATAAGAACCATGTTTACAAAATAAATTTTAATTCAAATTCAGATTACAAATATTTTATTTTCATTGCGTATCGCAAATTCTGTTTTCGGTTGAAAGAAACAACATTTCAAAAGCTGAGCAGTTCGTTTAAGCGAAACGGTTTTCTCTTATCCGTAGTCCGTTTAAACGTAAATGCTGCATAAACCGCTGAGTTTTCTGATTTCGTTTATCGCGATTCCACTGTAGGTGTTATTTTACATAAACATTAATCTCTGTATTCTTTGAATGTTTTTTTTTGGTCTGATTATTTTGACTGGATTGAATACAATCACTTTGAAAGGCAAAGGTGGTTGATTGAAATCTGATAGAAATTGAACAAACATAAGCGGTAACTGACACTACTTACCTACAGTTCCATATTGTAAATTAATGTCATTAAATGTAAAATTTGCACAAAGTGTATGCAAACGTATACACACACTAGTACTCAAGTAATTAAAATCTGTGCAGTATTTGGATTACAGTATGGCATGCAAATATAGCAGCAAAACATTGAAGGCTATTCAATCACAGCAAATCCAAAACACTACCCAGTTATTTTTATACAACTTCGTAAATCAGAACTAAGCCTCCTTATGCATAAAATAATGACGGAAGTTTAAATAAGCTTTTATTAGTTCTATTAGTAATTTTTGGATACTACACGCAAAAAAATAATAAACTAAAATTTTGTAAAATTGAATAAATCAAAAAAGTTAATGGAGTCAAATCTATATTTTTTTAAATTTATTTACAACCTATTTTCACAATAATAAGTAAATTTGATTATAGAATTTACAAGTATAGGAGAATGCTTAACACAGGTTATTA
This sequence comes from Germaria angustata, assembly GCA_963681545.1. Taxonomy (NCBI): domain Eukaryota; kingdom Metazoa; phylum Arthropoda; class Insecta; order Diptera; family Tachinidae; genus Germaria; species Germaria angustata. Next base: position 62,731,791 of record OY813001.1, read on the forward strand.
AGCTTGAGTAAGCCTGATACTAAAATTAATATTATGTTGAAATATTAGTTTGATAAAGAAAATATTATTTTCTATATGGTAGATCTAGTCTTCTAACTTCCTCTGTTTCATCTACTAAATTAATTGTTAAAATATTGCTGTGGTTACTTAGACGACTATCCAAATATCTGTTTCTACGTCTGTTTATTGCATCGAGGACATAAGGGATTTTTAGATATTTGTGGATTAGTTTATTTGTAACAAACCAAGGCGGCTTAGTTATGGTTCCTAACGTTTTGGATTGGTACCTTTGTAAGATTTCTATATTTGAGTTGCTTGAAGTACCCCATAGTTGCATACCATAGCTCCATACTGCTTTTAATATTGCCTTGTAAATTTTGGTTTTATTTTCTAAACTAAGCTCTGACTTAGCTTCAAGCTACCAATACATTTTGTTCGTCAACAACAATAGTTGGAGAGTATCGAGTTCTGTTTGAATAGCAGATGCAGCCTCAAGTGGTGAAAGATTTGTTGATAAAATGGTAGTGTCATCTGCGTAAGTGTCCATTACAGTATTGTCGTTTACGGGTATATCTGGAGTGAAGACTACCTGCATTGAAGATACATAATTTTGACTTTTCATTATTTATTTTTACATAAAACATTCTTTCTTCTAAGTACGATTTTAAAAGCAAATAAAATGGAGTTGGTCGAATCTTTTTAATTTTAAATCGTAATCCTTCATGCCAGACTCTATCAAAAGCCTTTTATATGTCGGTCTAAAAATACTGCACAGCAGTAGGTCTCTCTCTCTCTCTCTCTAGTGAGTCGGATATAGTTTTTACTATACGGTAGCATTGCTCCGGAGTCCCATGTTTGTGATGAAATCCAAATTGATGATTTGGAATAATATTAAGATTTTCCAGAATAAATAATCTTTCGAAAATTTTTGAAAAAAAAATGGCAGGAGGCTTATAGGTCTGTATGAAGATATTTCGATTTCGGGTTTAGTTATTAGTTCTGCACATTTCCGCTGGATTGGGAAATGTGACAGTCTGATTACAAAGTTAAATAAGAGCGTAAGGAATGTAATGCACTTTTTTTGTTTGTAGAGACTTAACAACGTCAGGCCCAATTTTATCGGTACCTGGTGACTTTGTGTTGTTTAGTTTTTTAACTTCGTTCTGGACTTCAGTTGGCGTAAAACATTTGATAGGGAAGTCCATTAGGCATGCAGCAACCAAAAATTTATAAATTTGATCTTCTTCTGAAGATGACTAAATCTGTTTTTTTACTGGTAAACGTATTTTACTTAATAACAATAAGAAAAATCTTATTTCCCAGAAGTTATTCCATTTTAGTAAAAAAAATGTACTGAATAGTTGAATCTTTTTTAAATACTTGCAAATTAAATTTGCGTTAGAAGCAGCATCACAAATTTAGTGCAAATGTAGTTTGATAAAAATACTTCTCCTGTAAAATTTTATGTTTATCCTTTACGCCCTTTTGGCGCTTAGGGCACAATATAAATTGATTGCGGTCAATATTATTTTTCATAATAATAAATAAATTTTCTTTCAATCAGGTTTGCTTACTCCGTTTTAAAACGAGAAAAACTATGTGAAATTATTTTAAAACGTGGAATTTCCTTGGATTCGGCTTACGGAGCTTGGCCGATAATTCCCCCAAGTTAAATTTCCTCAAACTAAATTTTATTTTATTTATTTATTTGTTTGTTTCCTGTACAACAAGGGTTAATCTTATATTTATAGTACAGAAACGGAATGCGTTGAACATAAAAAGGATTTAGAATTATTAAATTCGGATTAATAGTTAATAAAAAAATAAATAGAAATATATTTAATTTTTTTTTTAATTACAATCAATAACTATTTCGTTAAATGTAATAAAGTCACTGTTATCTAGTTTCAGGGAATTTTTACTTAACTTAAAGAAACTTTTAATTAATTTTTAAGAAAAACTTTACTTGAGCTTAGTATATATATTTTTTAGGGTGGAAGTTCTCTTCCATAATCGTAATAGATGGATATCCCATATAGATATCATCAGTGTTGTAGCTTACGAAAGCATTAAACTAAATGTGTCTCCTTAAAAAGGTTTGGTCTTTCAAATTTCTAATATCAAAAATTACCTTCAACATTTTTTCTTAACGGCTACTCTGCATAAGCAGTATTTTTTTTTTTAACTCAGCATTACGTCTTACACTAGGAGGGCACAAAATAACTACCATTAAAACCTTAATTTTTGCATACATAATATTATTTATTGAATCTTCAATATAAATTGAAGTAACAATAAGTATTCAAATCTTAACACCAAAATAGTAGATCAGTTAAGTCCAGCCAATGTCAGACAAAAATTCTGTTTCTGCAGCTTCTGCTGTGGTTGTTTTCAATTCCCTCGTGTACCACTCAGAGTTAAAGTGTCCCTCCTACTCAGCTAAGTATGGCCTCCATCAAGGTGTATCAATTTTGCAATGTGGTATTAATACGGCTGCAACTAAAATAGGAAAAACCAAACGTGTTTGCTCAAATGTGGCGGGTTTGGATGGCTCTCAAGCTTCAGTTTTAACTAACGCAACGTTTAGATGTTTGTGAATGCACGAGTTTTCTTCATACCAGGGACCGGTAGTAATCGTGTGGATAATGTTATTTTGTTGCCTCTGGATTTTCACTATATTTGATGCTGAGACATTATCCCAGAACTGAATTCCTTAGCAACATATGGGTTTTAAAAATGAGTTTGGTAACTGAAGTTTGCAATCTAGGCCAATAAGCTTTCAATGTATTTAACCTCACGGTGATGCAATATAATTTGTTTGCCAATTTTGATTGGGGGAACATGTATCTCTGCGTAATATGTACGCATTTTTGCATGTTAATCTATAATTTACCACGTGTTCACCTGTTTTTCCAATCGCGAAATATATTCTTGTAGTTTGCTGGATGTTTGTATAGAATTTTCGTGGACGCTGATAAAAGCTCCATCTTCAGCGAAAGTTGATATGTGAATATCATTGCTTATTGGCATATTGGAAGCATATATAAAGTGTAAATTAGGCCACAAAATGCTGCCTTGGGGAACTCCTGCTTCGAGCGGCTGTTGTGTGCTTAGAAAGCTTCCTTCTCTAATAATAAATTTACGTGTAGTTAAGTAGTTTTGTAATAACTTTTACTTTAATTTATTGGTGCCATATTTTATGAAAAGCCTGGGAAGCATCATTGAAAAGATCCGAGCAAATAATTTATTCTTCTAATCGCGTGCACGAGTCTGTGTCGTGTTTTCCCCTAAAAGCAAATTGATGAGCCAAAATACCTTCCGTCTCGTTTAGTAAGGAAAAGTCATCTTGCTCATAAGTGGCTTTTCGAACACTTAAGACATTTGGTAACAGATGTATAGGCCTATGGGAAGGATTCTTCTTAGTATTTCCACAGGAATATTTCCACTTTTAACCATTTTTGATACAGAGTAGAGCGTTGACTAAGAGTAAATGTAAATGACCTTCGTAGACTAGTAGGTAGTGTACTAGACTCGTAGTGCGAAGGTCCCAGTTTCGAATCCTGCCGCAGAACTCTGGCAGTTCGTGTTTGATAATTAAAGGGAGCGCACAACAAGCCTTCACTGGCTTTACTGTATGTCGTATGACATGGGCTATCACACCACTCCAATCAACCTAACCTAACCTAACTTAAGAGTAAATGTATTCGTATACGTATTCTGGATGTGAACTATTTCATTTTTAAAGATCTACCTTACAGATTGAAGCTTCAAAACTTTAGTATCCATGTTGATTATTTTTTCAAAACGACTAAAATTAATTGCATCTTTGCAAAATGTTATCATCATTCCGAAAATCATATGTGAAACTTACAAAATACATAATCGTCATAATATGCTTAGAATGCTTTAACACAAGCTGCATAACAGACAACTCGCTTATTTAAAATTTTCATGGACTTTAATATTCTCTTTTCTGACATGGCCAATTTGAAAATCGATCCTACCATTATCGATGTCTCCTTTAATGATATTAATCCATAAGAGACGCTTCAATGTTATAAAGTATGGAAAATAGAAATACAGTAAAACTCTGTTATAACAAACACAGTAGAACCAGCAAACTTAGTTCCTTAAAATAAAAGTTACTGACAAGTGTAGTGACATTCAAACTTTTGACATGTATGTATGTATATATCTTAACTTTCTTATTACCATGTACATTTATACACATGTAAATATGTATTTCTTTTGTTTATTTAACTTTTAAGTTGCTCCATCAGTAGCTATTCATAACGTCATCACAAATCACGGTGTATGCACCAAAGATTCTCCATAAGAGATGACATAAGCTCCCGTGTTTAAAATCACGACTTTAAAACTAAAAGCACGTGTCAATGAAAATTTCACGAAAATGTAAATCGGTACACTTAGTCCAAGATGGCAGCACTATACCAATAAATGCAACAACAATAGGAAGTTTTTTTGTGTAAAATGCATGGCACTGTCAAAAAAAAGAACAAAGAATGTAGCAACAAAACCCACACACCCATAACGAGAAAAAACTTTCGTGTACAGAAGCCAGGTCACACGTACACACTAACAAAAAAATACCTGGCATAGTGATGACACCTTGTAAAATTATATCATTGTGTCCATCAATACGTGTGAAAGTGAGAAACAAATTTCTCGAAGGCTCAGCAACAAAACAGAAGCCTGACAGCACATAAAAAATAAATACTACGACGCGAAAGCTGTACCTTAACCCTTAACAAAATATAAAATAAAAATGTAAATATTTATAACAGAAAGGAAAATATTATGAAAATTAGTGTTTCCATTGACACATACAAGGTGCTGCGAAAGTAATGCCATAATTTCAATTGGCTGCCATTTTTGTAGATGGTGCCAAATGTCACTGTGATTTCAGATTACAAACAACTTATGCGTTTCTGGGGCTAAACCACTCACACACCTTGGGCAACGAATAAGATCTTGAGACACCAATTTCCAGGTCGAGTAATCTCCCGTTTTGGTTATTTTAGCTGGCCACAAAGACTTCTTCCTTGAAGCTTTTTAAAATCTCGCGTTTATTATAAAAAACCAGGAACCTTGCAGGTCCTGAATACTACCATTAAACAAGAAATTTCCAATTTGCAGCTAAATGTTTTGCGAGCAATGCCAGATGTTTTGCGAGCAACAATTCAGAATGTCGTAAAAAGATCGCAATTATGCATCAACTCAGCAATAAGCGATACATATTTTTCTCAATTAATGTCATACATTTTACACTTTCTAATAAACTTTTTATGAAAACAAATTTTCTCTCATTTATAACAAAATTATGATATTGCTGTCGCGCCACCTTGTACGTATTTTTATGAGTTCGTGGTAAAAGGGGAACAAATTTATGAAATTTACTTCATGGGAACGTAAAGAGTAGTTCGTTGCAAACGGGGATTTGTTATAAACGAGTTCGCTATAACGAAAGATTTTTGTATGAAAAAAACGTAGGGACTTCGGAATCAGTTCATTACAAGCGAGAAATCGTTATAGCCGAGTTTTACTGTAATAGAAAAAGGGAAGGAATCTATGGCATAGTATACATGCTTTTTTCATAACTAAAAAAAATTACAGCTCGTATATTTCCAGTGAAAGCTAATTTAAATAGCAATGATGTTTGAACAAAACTTGCCCGAGTGCTGGCGAGCTTCGTGGCGGCACCGAAATCATGCGCACGTTTCCCTTTTAATAGTTGAGTTCACTTTTCTTAATGTTTCTAATCATGAAACACCCTAAAAATTTACAAACACCATTCTGTAATCGTGTCTGATTATATCGTGTCCGAGTCTATTAAGAAAAATTATGTTCAACTGTTTAATTTTGCTTAAATTTTCGGCCTTTGCGATATTTTTGTTTGGGATAACAAATAAATCCTGATTTTTCGGCTCATTCGACATGCAATGACCGGCTAGCAGTAGAGGGGCAGAAAATTAAAAAAAGATGGCGAAATAAATGCCATCGAAGTGTCCACTTAATGAGCGGCTTAGAGACACACCGCTCAGAAATAGAGCTTCTTTCAATTTTTATTTGATTCCTGAGCGCCAAACAGAAAAACATCCGATCTAAAGGTTTTCAAAAGAAATCCCAAGGTTAGAACAAGTTCTGCAGAAGTTGTTTTCTTTTGTTTTATCAATCTGTTTATAACTTGTATTGCCAAAATTTGTTTGAGAATTTGCTTAGATTTGTTTATAAATGATCGAATTCGCTGTAATGTCGCCTTGCTCGATTTATTTAATGAGCGCCAAATATTCTTTTTATTCAACGCGTTAAAATCTTTAAATATAAATACGATTTTCCCGTGAAACCTTGAAAAGAACCTCTCTGGAAAATGGCATCTAACAACTAAACGCTCAGTAATAAGCCACTTGCCGTTAATGGTTATCGCTTATTGCATGACCTCGGCCTTAGCGTGTAAATTCCTTAACAAATTAATGCTCATTTCTGCTCAGACAACAGTTGTGCTATTGCTGTGCTCTCTTCTGCGTACGAGTATATGCAAGTACTCGTATAAAATCGCTTAGTTGCCTCATTGCATGAGCTTAAGTGCAATCATTCAGATAGTCATCCAGTCACTGTGTTCCACATTATTTTGCTTTCTTTTATTATTCTTGTTACTGTTAGCGTTAATATTGTGGTTGAACTGCTTCCATATACTGCATTGAAAAATCCTCCATACCATCTTTGCATCATTGCTGGCAACAATAAATATTAATACTGTCACCCAATCTCACCATCACCACAAATGTTGTTTGTCGGTTTTGCTTAACTTTATTGTTTTGTATGTATGTGTAATTTATCATTGCTGCTCATTGTTGTTGCGGTCTCGCGGTAAAACTCTTGCAACTTAACATCAATACAACAATCAACAACCAATGCAACCCACTGTACTCGTTGAAACACCATTACGACCACAAAACGATGACTATGATGAATAAAATCGATATTTTTTTCTACTCCCCAAATCCTCTCCTCTCCGGATGCGTGCCAATGTTGTCTTTTATGAAACAATTAACTAATAAATGGTTTTTAATGTGTAAATGTATCAATCAATTTGTTTTTTTTTTCTTACTATTTCAACATGTGGAAATATATCTATGACTATATATATGTGTATGTGTGTGTGTGTGCACATATCATATAAATTGAAATAATGTATGGCAAACAAAAAACATTTAAAACAAAACAAAATATTTAACCAAAATGCATCCATCCACTATGCTAAATAATGTAACGACTAATGCAACCTAATAACTAACTAATGTTGCACGTATGTATGTACATGTTACCGTAACTCATTACTTTGTATGTATGTAAATAATATGGCGCCCGGCCCTTGTTGTTGTAGTCAAAAATAGACGAGATTCAAGTAAAAATAAAAATAAATTCATAACTGTACAAAAAACAAACGATCAAAGATATATTGTTGAAACAATGACTATGACTACCACTACAGTGTCAGAGAGACGTATTGTACGTGAGGCCACAGAGGATTTGGCAGTCAATCAAACGGGTACCAACTCAGCCAGCACAGCGACATTAACAGCATCAACAGCGGCTGCATTGTCAGCAGGCAGTGATAGTGAGTCATTGCCACCTGCATTGCCAGCCAAACCGGGAGCAACGTCCAGCAACAATGATTTGTCCGACTTGGAGAAACCACCACCAATACCACCTAAGGAAAATTCACCCACTACACAAATAAGCGGCATCTTAAAAGGTGGCAAACTGTGGAAACAAGACTCAATTTCGCAGGTAATTAAAATATAAATTTCAAAATCTGAACGGCAACGGCGGCAGCCTTAATTCAATCAAAATGTGTTTGTTTTTAAACGAGTCATTTCTAACTTATTTATTTTCCTATCTTTATTGCACAGCACTCTGATGACCAAAACAATACTACCTCTGAAGATGAGGCTGGTTCAACTTCAAATGGCACCATCAAGCGTTCGGTACGTTTTGTCACAGAAGAAATTAGCAGCGACGATGTCGATGGCCAATCAACCAACGTGGATGAGGATAATCAAATTAACGAACTCATACCGATTAAAAAGCATTCAACCCTCTTTAAAAATGCTTTGCGACCCAATTCGGCTGTACAACAGTTGTTCCCAAGCACCGTGTCACACCAAACACTCACCTCAGAGGCATTGCGTGCCTTTGATGAGTCAAAAAGAGCTGGTTGTCTGGTGTCGGCACTGCCTGGCAGTGCAGGTGATTCCGATACTCTGAGACGCAGCATGGAAAGAAATATTTTAAGGCGTTCATTAATAAAGTAAGTGTTGAACTTTTACACCCTTTAAGAATAAGTGTTTAATTGCAATCGCATTTAAAATATATTATTATGAACCAAAAAACTAAACAAACAAAAAACATTGCTTATTTCAAAAATTTATTGTCTAGACAGTTTAAATTAAATGATTTATTAAATGTATTTTTTTATTGTTTCCAAAATCAATTAATCAATTTTGATTAGAAATCTGAATTGCTTCCAGATTTTCTGTTTCTGTAAAATATAAATTTTAAACAATATTTTGAGTGAAAAAAATACCATCTTACATCACAATCACAAATAAGAACTCGTGACTACTGGCATGCTTGTTCTTTTTAAAAATAGAAAATCTATTCCCAGTGGTGAATGGCCACTTCTAATTTAATATAAAATTATTTTGTTTGCAGAAACAAAAAGTAAAAAACTTCTTAATTCTCAATACATTGAAAATTTTTATTTGGGCATCATTCTCCATTGTCTACTTTCCGAGATATAAGTCGCACAAATTTGCTCGTAATGGTCAATTTCGTTACTTAATAACTCCGAAGTTTTGAAAGATAGAAAAATGAAAGTTCGTCTGTTGGTAGAACAGGACAAGGAGAATCCTATGTTTTTTATTTGAAGTTCGTAGGTCCATTAGTTCCGAAGATATAGAGGTCATCGGAATAAATCGAATTTTTTCACTATAATAGGGTACCGTCAGGCGATCCAAAGGTTGGTCATCTTGTAGCCCGATCTCTAATCTATCATATGGTGAAAGAACCATTCCAATAGCTCCACTCGTTCCTGAGTTATAGCGTTTTGAAAAATAAGTTTTAGCGAAATCCACCTGCTACCAGCTTCTGTTGACCTGGTGTTTTACAAAAAAAGTAACGAATTTTTATTTTCAAATTTAAATTTTTTGTGGTGGAAAGGGTTTTACGTTTTGCTTAATAACTCTGATGTTTTTAAAGATACTGGCATGTAGATTGGTGGACTGATAAAGTCGACAATGGGGAATGAGTTCCAGGTAAAATTTTTGCCACGCCCACTTTATATTTGTAGCAAATGGGCGTTTTTATAAATCGATTATATTTATTGCTCTTTTGAGTTTTGCGTAAAGAAAGTGGTCTTGTATGAAAGTTCAGATTGCGCTCGTTTATTTACAAAAATTTTATCGAAAAATACCGACCACTTTCCGAGATATAAGTCGCACAAATTTGCTCGTAATGGTCAATTTCGTTACTTAATAACTCCGAAGTTTTCAAAGATAGGAAAATGAAAGTTCTTCTGTTGGTAGAACAGGACAAGGAGAATCCTATGTTTTTTATTTGAAGTTCGTAGGTCCATTAGTTCCGAAGATATAGAGGTCATCAGAATAAATCGCATTTTTTCACTATAATAGGGTACCGCCAGACGATCCAAAGGTTGGTCATCTTGTAGCCCGATCTCTAATCTATCATATGGTGAAAGAACCATTCCAATAGCTCCACTCGTTCCTGAGTTATAGCGTTTTGAAAAATAAGTTTTAGCGAAATCCACCTGCTACCAGCTTCTGTTGACCTGGTGTTTTACAAAAAAAGTAATGAATTTTTATTTTCAAATTTAAATTTTTTGTGGTGGAAAAGGTTTTACGTTTTGCTTAATAACTCTGATGTTTTTAAAGATACTGGCATGTAGATTGGTGGACTGATAAAGTCGACAATGGGGAATGAGTTCCAGGTAAAATTTTTGCCACGCCCACTTTATATTTGTAGCAAATGGGCGTTTTTATAAATCGATTATATTTATTGCCCTTTTGAGTTTTGCGTAAAGAAAGGGGTCTTGTATGAAAGTTCAGATTGCGCTCCTTTATTTACAAAAAATTTTACCGAAAAATACCGACCACTTTCCGAGATATAAGTCGCACAAATTTGCTCGTAATGGTCAATTTCGTTACTTAATAACTCCGAAGTTTTGAAAGATAGAAAAATGAAAGTTCGTCTGTTGGTAGAACAGGACAAGGAGAATCCTATGTTTTTTATTTGAAGTTCGTAGGTCCATTAGTTCCAAAGATATAGAGGTCATCAGAATAAATCGAATTTTTTCACTATAATAGGGTACCGCCAGACGATCCAAAGGTTGGTCATCTTGTAGCCCGATCTCTAATCTATCATATGGTGAAAGAACCATTCCAATAGCTCCACTCGTTCCTGAGTTATAGCGTTTTGAAAAATAAGTTTTAGCGAAATCCACCTGCTACTAGCTTCTGTTGACCTGGTGTTTTACAAAAAAAGTAACGAATTTTTATTTTCAAATTTAAATTTTTTGTGGTGGAAAAGGTTTTACGTTTTGCTTAATAACTCTGATGTTTTTAAAGATACTGGCATGTAGATTGGTGGACTGATAAAGTCGACAATGGGGAATGAGTTCCAGGTAAAATTTTTGCCACGCCCACTTTATATTTGTAGCAAATGGGCGTTTTTATAAATCGATTATATTTATTGCTCTTTTGAGTTTTGCGTAAAGAAAGTGGTCTTGTATGAAAGTTCAGATTGCGCTCGTTTATTTACAAAAAATTTTATCGAAAAATACAGACCACTTTCCGAGATATAAGTCGCACAAATTTGCTCGTAATGGTCAATTTCGTTACTTAATAACTCCGAAGTTTTGAAAGATAGGAAAATGAAAGTTCGTCTGTTGGTAGAACAGGACAAGGAGAATCCTATGTTTTTTATTTGAAGTTCGTAGGTCCATTAGTTCCGAAGATATAGAGGTCATCAGAATAAATCGAATTTTTTCACTATAATAGGGTACCGCCAGACGATCCAAAGGTTGGTCATCTTGTAGCCCGATCTCTAATCTATCATATGGTGAAAGAACCATTCCAATAGCTCCACTCGTTCCTGAGTTATAGCGTTTTGAAAAATAAGTTTTAGCGAAATCCACCTGCTACTAGCTTCTGTTGACCTGGTGTTTTACAAAAAAAGTAACGAATTTTTATTTTCAAATTTAAATTTTTTGTGGTGGAAAAGGTTTTACGTTTTGCTTAATAACTCTGATGTTTTTAAAGATACTGGCATGTAGATTGGTGGACTGATAAAGTCGACAATGGGGAATGAGTTCCAGGTAAAATTTTTGCCACGCCCACTTTATATTTGTAGCAAATGGGCGTTTTTATAAATCGATTATATTTATTGCTCTTTTGAGTTTTGCGTAAAGAAAGTGGTCTTGTATGAAAGTTCAGATTGCGCTCGTTTATTTACAAAAAATTTTATCGAAAAATACAGACCACTTTCCGAGATATAAGTCGCACAAATTTGCTCGTAATGGTCAATTTCGTTACTTAATAACTCCGAAGTTTTGAAAGATAGGAAAATGAAAGTTCGTCTGTTGGTAGAACAGGACAAGGAGAATCCTATGTTTTTTATTTGAAGTTCGTAGGTCCATTAGTTCCGAAGATATAGAGGTCATCGGAATAAATCGCATTTTTTCACTATAATAGGGTACCGCCAGGCGATCCAAAGGTTGGTCGTCTTGTAGCCCGATCTCTAATCTATCATATGGTGAAAGAACCATTCCAATAGCTCCACTCGTTCCTGAGTTATAGCGTTTTGAAAAATAAGTTTTAGCGAAATCCACCTGCTACCAGCTTCTGTTGACCTGGTGTTTTACAAAAAAAGTAACGAATTTTTATTTTCAAATTTAAATTTTTTGTGGTGGAAAAGGTTTTACGTTTTGCTTAATAACTCTGATGTTTTTAAAGATACTGGCATGTAGATTGGTGGACTGATAAAGTCGACAATGGGGAATGAGTTCCAGGTAAAATTTTTGCCACGCCCACTTTATATTTGTAGCAAATAGGCGTTTTTATAAATCGATTCTATTTATTGCCCTTTTGAGTTTTGCGTAAAGAAAGTGGTCTTGTATGAAAGTTCAGATTGCGCTCGTTTATTTACAAAAAATTTTACCGAAAAATACCGACCACTTTCCGAGATATAAGTCGCACAAATTTGCTCGTAATGGTCAATTTCGTTACTTAATAACTCCGAAGTTTTGAAAGATAGGAAAATGAAAGTTCGTCTGTTGGTAGAACAGGACAAGGAGAATCCTATGTTTTTTATTTGAAGTTCGTAGGTCCATTAGTTCCGAAGATATAGAGGTCATCGGAATAAATCGCATTTTTTCACTATAATAGGGTACCGCCAGGCGATCCAAAGGTTGGTCGTCTTGTAGCCCGATCTCTAATCTATCATATGGTGAAAGAACCATTCCAATAGCTCCACTCGTTCCTGAGTTATAGCGTTTTGAAAAATAAGTTTTAGCGAAATCCACCTGCTACCAGCTTCTGTTGACCTGGTGTTTTACAAAAAAAGTAACGAATTTTTATTTTCAAATTTAAATTTTTTGTGGTGGAAAAGGTTTTACGTTTGCTTAATAACTCTGATGTTTTTAAAGATACTGGCATGTAGATTGGTGGACTGATAAAGTCGACAATGGGGAATGAGTTCCAGGTAAAATTTTTGCCACGCCCACTTTATATTTGTAGCAAATAGGCGTTTTTATAAATCGATTCTATTTATTGCCCTTTTGAGTTTTGCGTAAAGAAAGTGGTCTTGTATGAAAGTTCAGATTGCGCTCGTTTATTTACAAAAAATTTTACCGAAAAATACCGACCACTTTCCGAGATATAAGTCGCACAAATTTGCTCGTAATGGTCAATTTCGTTACTTAATAACTCCGAAGTTTTGAAAGATAGGAAAATGAAAGTTCGTCTGTTGGTAGAACAGGACAAGGAGAATCCTATGTTTTTTATTTGAAGTTCGTAGGTCCATTAGTTCCGAAGATATAGAGGTCATCGGAATAAATCGCATTTTTTCACTATAATAGGGTACCGCCAGGCGATCCAAAGGTTGGTCATCTTGTAGCCCGATCTCTAATCTATCATATGGTGAAAGAACCATTCCAATAGCTCCACTCGTTCCTGAGTTATAGCGTTTTGAAAAATAAGTTTTAGCGAAATCCACCTGCTACCAGCTTCTGTTGACCTGGTGTTTTACAAAAAAAGTAACGAATTTTTATTTTCAAATTTAAATTTTTTGTGGTGGAAAAGGTTTTACGTTTTGCTTAATAACTCTGATGTTTTTAAAGATACTGGCATGTAGATTGGTGGACTGATAAAGTCGACAATGGGGAATGAGTTCCAGGTAAAATTTTTGCCACGCCCACTTTATATTTGTAGCAAATAGGCGTTTTTATAAATCGATTCTATTTATTGCCCTTTTGAGTTTTGCGTAAAGAAAGTGGTCTTGTATGAAAGTTCAGATTGCGCTCGTTTATTTACAAAAAATTTTACCGAAAAATACCGACCACTTTCCGAGATATAAGTCGCACAAATTTGCTCGTAATGGTCAATTTCGTTACTTAATAACTCCGAAGTTTTGAAAGATAGGAAAATGAAAGTTCGTCTGTTGGTAGAACAGGACAAGGAGAATCCTATGTTTTTTATTTGAAGTTCGTAGGTCCATTAGTTCCGAAGATATAGAGGTCATCGGAATAAATCGCATTTTTTCACTATAATAGGGTACCGCCAGGCGATCCAAAGGTTGGTCATCTTGTAGCCCGATCTCTAATCTATCATATGGTGAAAGAACCATTCCAATAGCTCCACTCGTTCCTGAGTTATAGCGTTTTGAAAAATAAGTTTTAGCGAAATCCACCTGCTACCAGCTTCTGTTGACCTGGTGTTTTACAAAAAAAGTAACGAATTTTTATTTTCAAATTTAAATTTTTTGTGGTGGAAAAGGTTTTACGTTTTGCTTAATAACTCTGATGTTTTTAAAGATACTGGCATGTAGATTGGTGGACTGATAAAGTCGACAATGGGGAATGAGTTCCAGGTAAAATTTTTGCCACGCCCACTTTATATTTGTAGCAAATGGGCGTTTTTATAAATCGATTCTATTTATTGCCCTTTTGAGTTTTGCGTAAAGAAAGGGGTCTTGTATGAAAGTTCAGATTGCGCTCGTTTATTTACAAAAAATTTTACCGAAAAATACCGACCACTTTCCGAGATATAAGTCGCACAAATTTGCTCGTAATGGTCAATTTCGTTACTTAATAACTCCGAAGTTTTGAAAGATAGGAAAATGAAAGTTCGTCTGTTGGTAGAACAGGACAAGGAGAATCCTATGTTTTTTATTTGAAGTTCGTAGGTCCATTAGTTCCGAAGATATAGAGGTCATCGGAATAAATCGCATTTTTTCACTATAATAGGGTACCGCCAGGCGATCCAAAGGTTGGTCATCTTGTAGCCCGATCTCTAATCTATCATATGGTGAAAGAACCATTCCAATAGCTCCACTCGTTCCTGAGTTATAGCGTTTTGAAAAATAAGTTTTAGCGAAATCCACCTGCTACCAGCTTCTGTTGACCTGGTGTTTTACAAAAAAAGTAACGAATTTTTATTTTCAAATTTAAATTTTTTGTGGTGGAAAGAAAAGGTTTTACGTTTTGCTTAATAACTCTGATGTTTTTAAAGATACTGGCATGTAGATTGTTGGACTGCTAAAGTCGACAATGGGGAATGAGTTCCAGGTAAAATTTTTGCCACGCCCACTTTATATTTGTAGCAAATGGGCGTTTTTATAAATCGATTATATTTATTGCTCTTTTGAGTTTTGCGTAAAGAAAGTGGTCTTGTATGAAAGTTCAGATTGCGCTCGTTTATTTACAAAAAATTTTATCGAAAAATACAGACCACTTTCCGAGATATAAGTCGCACAAATTTGCTCGTAATGGTCAATTTCGTTACTTAATAACTCCGAAGTTTTGAAAGATAGGAAAATGAAAGTTCGTTTGTTGGTAGAACAGGACAAGGAGAATCCTATGTTTTTTATTTGAAGTTCGTAGGTCCATTAGTTCCGAAGATATAGAGGTCATCAGAATAAATCGCATTTTTTCACTATAATAGGGTACCGCCAGGCGATCCAAAGGTTGGTCATCTTGTAGCCCGATCTCTAATCTATCATATGGTGAAAGAGTCATTCCAATAGCTCCACTCGTTCCTGAGTTATAGCGTTTTGAAAAATAAGTTTTAGCGAAATCCACCTAATACCAGCTTCTGTTGACCTGGTGTTTTACAAAAAAAGTAACGAATTTTTATTTTCAAATTTGAATTTTTTGTGGTGGAAAAGGTTTTACGTTTTGCTTAATAACTCTGATGTTTTTAAAGATACTGGCATGTAGATTGGTGGACTGATAAAGTCGACAATGGGGAATGAGTTCCAGGTAAAATTTTTGCCACGCCCACTTTATATTTGTAGCAAATAGGCGTTTTTATAAATCGATTCTATTTATTGCCCTTTTGAGTTTTGCGTAAAGAAAGTGGTCTTGTATGAAAGTTCAGATTGCGCTCGTTTATTTACAAAAAATTTTACCGAAAAATACCGACCACTTTCCGAGACATAAGTCGCACAAATTTGCTCGTAATGGTCAATTTCGTTACTTAATAACTCCGAAGTTTTCAAAGATAGGAAAATGAAAGTTCGTCTGTTGGTAGAACAGGACAAGGAGAATCCTATGTTTTTTATTTGAAGTTCGTAGGTCCATTAGTTCCGAAGATATAGAGGTCATCAGAATAAATCGCATTTTTTCACTATAATAGGGTACCGCCAGGCGATCCAAGGGTTGGTCATCTTGTAGCCCGATCTCTAATCTATCATATGGTGAAAGAACCATTCCAATAGCTCCACTCGTTCCTGAGTTATAGCGAAAAATACCGACCACTTTCCGAGATATAAGTCGCACAAATTTGCTCGTAATGGTCAATTTCGTTACTTAATAACTCCGAAGTTTTGAAAGATAGGAAAATGAAAGTTCGTTTGTTGGTAGAACAGGACAAGGAGAATCCTATGTTTTTTATTTGAAGTTCGTAGGTCCATTAGTTCCGAAGATATAGAGGTCATCAGAATAAATCGCATTTTTTCACTATAATAGGGTACCGCCAGGCGATCCAAAGGTTGGTCATCTTGTAGCCCGACCTCTAATCTATCACATGGTGAAAGAGTCATTCCAATAGCTCCACTCGTTCCTGAGTTATAGCGTTTTGAAAAATAAGTTTTAGCGAAATCCACCTGCTACCAGCTTCTGTTGACCTGGTGTTTTACAAAAAAAGTAACGAATTTTTATTTTCAAATTTAAATTTTTTGTGGTGGAAAAGGTTTTACGTTTTGCTTAATAACTCTGATGTTTTTAAAGATACTGGCATGTAGATTGGTGGACTGATAAAGTCGACAATGGGGAATGAGTTCCAGGTAAAATTTTTGCCACGCCCACTTTATATTTGTAGCAAATGGGCGTTTTTATAAATCGATTATATTTATTGCTCTTTTGAGTTTTGCGTAAAGAAAGTGGTCTTGTATGAAAGTTCAGATTGCGCTCGTTTATTTACAAAAAATTTTATCGAAAAATACAGACCACTTTCCGAGATATAAGTCGCACAAATTTGCTCGTAATGGTCAATTTCGTTACTTAATAACTCCGAAGTTTTGAAAGATAGGAAAATGAAAGTTCGTTTGTTGGTAGAACAGGACAAGGAGAATCCTATGTTTTTTATTTGAAGTTCGTAGGTCCATTAGTTCCGAAGATATAGAGGTCATCAGAATAAATCGCATTTTTTCACTATAATAGGGTACCGCCAGGCGATCCAAAGGTTGGTCATCTTGTAGCCCGACCTCTAATCTATCATATGGTGAAAGAGTCATTCCAATAGCTCCACTCGTTCCTGAGTTATAGCGTTTTGAAAAATAAGTTTTAGCGAAATCCACCTGCTACCAGCTTCTGTTGACCTGGTGTTTTACAAAAAAAGTAACGAATTTTTATTTTCAAATTTAAATTTTTTGTGGTGGAAAAGGTTTTACGTTTTGCTTAATAACTCTGGGGCCAAATCGTCGTATTCGTGATCGAGCAAGGTATCGTATCGAATGAAATTTCGTTTCGTATCGAGTAACCGGATCGCGGCATTCGATAGCGTTCGAATCGAATTTTGTTTAGAATTGTAACAGATTTGTTTGTTTTTGTAGTAGAACAAAAAAATATGACTCTTCGAAATGTAAACAAATAAATAACAAAAAGTGCTTTAAAAAAGAGGTAAGCAAATGTTAAATTCTCAAAACTGCAATATATTTTAGATTTTATATTTTATATTCTGTAGAAAATGGACTCGCAGTTTTTATTTTATTTGTCTTCATCTGAAGAAGAAGATGATGAAACTGTCAGGCGCACTCAAAGACAAATACGGAGCAAAAGCGATCCTCTGTAATCTGCCCGATGCATTGTAAGTAATAAATTAATCATTTGTGAGTATACATACATATATATATTGAATAAATATATCACCTATGCACTTACATATGTATGTCATTATTAACATTGTACATGTCTGAATACTTTTAGGTTTCAAAAACGATTTAGGTTAACAAAGAATGCCTTTAACTTTGTCTTATCTCAACTGGACTTAACCAGCGGCATGTCAGCAGTAGTTCCACCAAAACTGCAGTTAGCAGCTACTCTTTCACTCTTAGGCGGTGGAAGCTTCCAGCACATCGTTGGAAATGATTATTTGGTAGGCATGTGCCAAAGCACAGTGTGTAAATATGTCAACCAATGTATTAATGAACTGGAAGCAAAGATATGTCCAACATTTATATATTATAATAAAATACTGTATAATACTTTTTGTGCTTAGTTATAGGTTGTGTAGATAGCACACATATTGGTTTGCAAAGACCATCTAGAAATGAGCATACGTTTTTTAATCGCAAAGGCTTCCACAGCCTTATTACAATGTTGGTGAGTTATTATATATGTATGTATTTACAATTTATACATAAAAACATATATATTTAGATGTGTGACCATAATTACAAAATTTTGGCTATAAATTCCAAATACGGGGGAGCAGCGCATGATTCTATCGTATGGAAACATTCCGATGAAAGATATTTTTTAAAAGAGCTGTCCGACAGTAATAGAACCAAAAATGTTTGGGTTCTAGGTAAAGTTTATTTAATACATTGTGTCTGAAGAAGTAATAAAAATTTTATATATTACAGCGGACTACGGGTATCCGTTAGAGCCATGGTGCATTACACCATATAGAAATCCAGCTGAAGGCTCGAGTGAAGCTTATTTTAATGATATCCATTCGAAAGCCAGATGCATTATCGAAAGAACAATTGGCATTCTTAAAGGAAGATGGAAAATACTTGTAAACGATAAGAGGAGTCGTTATAGCCCAGAAAAAATGGCGTCTTTCGGCAATGTTTGTGCAGCATTGCACAATGTATGTTTACATTTTAAGGTACCGAGATATACATACAAACGTGTCAGTTGTTGAACCCATTCAAGAAAGTTTTAACTTTCAGGAAGAAACCAATTTGACAAAATGGGAAGCAAAGTTAGGGACCATATTAAATTATCCTTAATGAGAAACTAAAAATAATTCATTTTATTATTCTAAATACATATGTACATTTTAAAACAAAAACAAAATTATATAAATTAATAAATCATTCTGATAATAACGTAAATCTATAAATTCATTATTTGCACTTTAGAATAAAAACTAGAATTGAGCAATTCGTCTACAGTTTATTTTTGCGTTTTTCTAACATTTCGAGCTCGATTGTTTTTATTTGGAGATCAATATTTTTTAATGCCATATTTGCAGCATGTTCTTCCTCTTTGAACTTCAGGGATTTTTCTTTAATTTCTATTATCCGATCTAGTTTTACCGTCAAATCAGTATAAAATTTTTCACTTTTAGAAATATTTGACATTAAGAGACTTAATTTTGTTTCAGCTTTAGGATTTTGTTTTTTTTATTTTTGGCGTTTGTTCCTCCATGTCCCCTGTTTCAGTAATGTCTTCATCATCTAACAAGTCTTTTAAGATTCCTTCCTCATCCTGAACTGTGTCATTTGAAGTTTTTGGTTTGCCAAATGTTTTAATATTACTGATGCCTTCAACAGCGGCTTCAATTCCTGCAGCTTCAATGATTTGTTCCTCTGCTGGCGATAAGAGCATTTCCTCGTACGGCCCACCACCGGTTTTTCTTTTGGACTGCTTATTAAATGAAAGCTTCTTTTTTACGTTATGTTTTTGGTCTGCATAAACCTACAAATTAATTAAAGTTTTTATTGGGATTGCGAATTAGTTTAAAAATATACATATGTACATACTTTACGCCAAGCAGACACCTCTTTCACAGGTGGACCATACAAGTTCAATTTATTAGCCAATTCATCCCATAACCTTTTGGCAACTGCTTTTCCTTGCCCGCAATTTGGAATTAAATTTTTTTGCCAAACTCGGGTGATCAGCTATATATTGTGCCATTACTTCTTTTTGCTTGCCGTTTATTTTATTCAAATTAGTCCTTAATAAAAACGCCATATTTTATTATAATTATTATTAAAAATTAAATATATTTATGTTTATGTACTCACATTTTCTGTTTTTTATTATAAAATAAATTCTAGAAGGCACAATGAAAATTTTATTTGTATTTATAAACATATGAGTTTGTTTACGATAGTGGTAGAGCTATCGAATGACCTTTCTAGAAAAGGCACTCGATTGACAACTCGTTATCGTATGCCATGATCCCAAATTTCGATACATGTTATTCGATATCGAATGGGACGATCCCAAAAAGCAAAATTTCGATCGTATTCACTCGATCACGAATACGACGATTTGGCCCCTGATGTTTTTAAAGATACTGGCATGTAGATTGGTGGACTGATAAAGTCGACAATGGGGAATGAGTTCCAGGTAAAATTTTTGCCACGCCCACTTTATATTTGTAGCAAATGGGCGTTTTTATAAATCGATTATATTTATTGCTCTTTTGAGTTTTGCGTAAAGAAAGTGGTCTTGTATGAAAGTTCAGATTGCGCTCGTTTATTTACAAAAAATTTTATCGAAAAATACAGACCACTTTCCGAGATATAAGTCGCACAAATTTGCTCGTAATGGTCAATTTCGTTACTTAATAACTCCGAAGTTTTCAAAGATAGGAAAATGAAAGTTCGTCTGTTGGTAGAACAGGACAAGGAGAATCCTATGTTTTTTATTTGAAGTTCGTAGGTCCATTAGTTCCGAAGATATAGAGGTCATCAGAATAAATCGCATTTTTTCACTATAATAGGGTACCGCCAGGCGATCCAAAGGTTAGTCATCTTGTAGCCCGATCTCTAATCTATCATATGGTGAAAGAACCATTCCAATAGCTCCACTCGTAAAGATACTGGCATGTAGATTGGTGGACTGATAAAGTCGACAATGGGGAATGAGTCCCAGGTAAAATTTTTGCCACGCCCACTTTATATTTGTAGCAAATGGGCGTTTTTATAAATCGATTATATTTATTGCTCTTTTGAGTTTTGCGTAAAGAAAGTGGTCTTGTATGAAAGTTCAGATTGCGCTCGTTTATTTACAAAAATTTTATCGAAAAATACCGACCACTTTCCGAGATATAAGTCGCACAAATTTGCTCGTAATGGTCAATTTCGTTACTTAATAACTCCGAAGTTTTGAAAGATAGGAAAATGAAAGTTCGTCTGTTGGTAGAACAGGACAAGGAGAATCCTATGTTTTTTATTTGAAGTTCGTAGGTCCATTAGTTCCGAAGATATAGAGGTCATCAGAATAAATCGCATTTTTTCACTATAATAGGGTACCGCCAGGCGATCCAAGGGTTGGTCATCTTGTAGCCCGATCTCTAATCTATCATATGGTGAAAGAACCATTCCAATAGCTCCACTCGTTCCTGAGTTATAGCGAAAAATACCGACCACTTTCCGAGATATAAGTCGCACAAATTTGCTCGTAATGGTCAATTTCGTTACTTAATAACTCCGAAGTTTTGAAAGATAGGAAAATGAAAGTTCGTCTGTTGATAGAACAGGACAAGGAGAATCCTATGTTTTTTATTTGAAGTTCGTAGGTCCATTAGTTCCGAAGATATAGAGGTCATCGGAATAAATCGCATTTTTTCACTATAATAGGGTACCGCCAGGCGATCCAAAGGTTGGTCATCTTGTAGCCCGATCTCTAATCTATCATATGGTGAAAGAACCATTCCAATAGCTCCACTCGTTCCTGAGTTATAGCGTTTTGAAAAATAAGTTTTAGCGAAATCCACCTGCTACCAGCTTCTGTTGACCTGGTGTTTTACAAAAAAAGTAACGAATTTTTATTTTCAAATTTAAATTTTTTGTGGTGGAAAGAAAAGGTTTTACGTTTTGCTTAATAACTCTGATGTTTTTAAAGATACTGGCATGTAGATTGTTGGACTGCTAAAGTCGACAATGGGGAATGAGTTCCAGGTAAAATTTTTGCCACGCCCACTTTATATTTGTAGCAAATGGGCGTTTTTATAAATCGATTATATTTATTGCTCTTTTGAGTTTTGCGTAAAGAAAGTGGTCTTGTATGAAAGTTCAGATTGCGCTCGTTTATTTACAAAAAATTTTATCGAAAAATACAGACCACTTTCCGAGATATAAGTCGCACAAATTTGCTCGTAATGGTCAATTTCGTTACTTAATAACTCCGAAGTTTTGAAAGATAGGAAAATGAAAGTTCGTTTGTTGGTAGAACAGGACAAGGAGAATCCTATGTTTTTTATTTGAAGTTCGTAGGTGCATTAGTTCCGAAGATATAGAGGTCATCAGAATAAATCGCATTTTTTCACTATAATAGGGTACCGCCAGGCGATCCAAAGGTTGGTCATCTTGTAGCCCGACCTCTAATCTATCATATGGTGAAAGAGTCATTCCAATAGCTCCACTCGTTCCTGAGTTATAGCGTTTTGAAAAATAAGTTTTAGCGAAATCCACCTGCTACCAGCTTCTGTTGACCTGGTGTTTTACAAAAAAAGTAACGAATTTTTATTTTCAAATTTAAATTTTTTGTGGTGGAAAAGGTTTTACGTTTTGCTTAATAACTCTGATGTTTTTAAAGATACTGGCATGTAGATTGGTGGACTGATAAAGTCGACAATGGGGAATGAGTTCCAGGTAAAATTTTTGCCACGCCCACTTTATATTTGTAGCAAATGGGCGTTTTTATAAATCGATTATATTTATTGCTCTTTTGAGTTTTGCGTAAAGAAAGTGGTCTTGTATGAAAGTTCAGATTGCGCTCGTTTATTTACAAAAAATTTTATCGAAAAATACAGACCACTTTCCGAGATATAAGTCGCACAAATTTGCTCGTAATGGTCAATTTCGTTACTTAATAACTCCGAAGTTTTCAAAGATAGGAAAATGAAAGTTCGTCTGTTGGTAGAACAGGACAAGGAGAATCCTATGTTTTTTATTTGAAGTTCGTAGGTCCATTAGTTCCGAAGATATAGAGGTCATCAGAATAAATCGCATTTTTTCACTATAATAGGGTACCGCCAGGCGATCCAAAGGTTAGTCATCTTGTAGCCCGATCTCTAATCTATCATATGGTGAAAGAACCATTCCAATAGCTCCACTCGTTCCTGAGTTATAGCGTTTTGAAAAATAAGTTTTAGCGAAATCCACCTGCTACCAGCTTCTGTTGACCTGGTGTTTTACAAAAAAAGTAACGAATTTTTATTTTCAAATTTAAATTTTTTGTGGTGGAAAGGGTTTTACGTTTTGCTTAATAACTCTGATGTTTTTAAAGATACTGGCATGTAGATTGGTGGACTGATAAAGTCGACAATGGGGAATGAGTTCCAGGTAAAATTTTTGCCACGCCCACTTTATATTTGTAGCAAATGGGCGTTTTTATAAATCGATTATATTTATTGCTCTTTTGAGTTTTGCGTAAAGAAAGTGGTCTTGTATGAAAGTTCAGATTGCGCTCGTTTATTTACAAAAAATTTTATCGAAAAATACCGATCACTTTCCGAGATATAAGTCGCACAAATTTGCTCGTAATGGTCAATTTCGTTACTTAATAACTCCGAAGTTTTCAAAGATAGGAAAATGAAAGTTCGTCTGTTGGTAGAACAGGACAAGGAGAATCCTATGTTTTTTATTTGAAGTTCGTAGGTCCATTAGTTCCGAAGATATAGAGGTCATCAGAATAAATCGCATTTTTTCACTATAATAGGGTACCGCCAGGCGATCCAAGGGTTGGTCATCTTGTAGCCCGATCTCTAATCTATCATATGGTGAAAGAACCATTCCAATAGCTCCACTCGTAAAGATACTGGCATGTAGATTGGTGGACTGATAAAGTCGACAATGGGGAATGAGTCCCAGGTAAAATTTTTGCCACGCCCACTTTATATTTGTAGCAAATGGGCGTTTTTATAAATCGATTATATTTATTGCTCTTTTGAGTTTTGCGTAAAGAAAGTGGTCTTGTATGAAAGTTCAGATTGCGCTCGTTTATTTACAAAAATTTTATCGAAAAATACCGACCACTTTCCGAGATATAAGTCGCACAAATTTGCTCGTAATGGTCAATTTCGTTACTTAATAACTCCGAAGTTTTGAAAGATAGGAAAATGAAAGTTCGTCTGTTGGTAGAACAGGACAAGGAGAATCCTATGTTTTTTATTTGAAGTTCGTAGGTCCATTAGTTCCGAAGATATAGAGGTCATCAGAATAAATCGCATTTTTTCACTATAATAGGGTACCGCCAGGCGATCCAAGGGTTGGTCATCTTGTAGCCCGATCTCTAATCTATCATATGGTGAAAGAACCATTCCAATAGCTCCACTCGTTCCTGAGTTATAGCGTTTTGAAAAATAAGTTTTAGCGAAATCCACCTGCTACCAGCTTCTGTTGACCTGGTGTTTTACAAAAAAAGTAACGAATTTTTATTTTCAAATTTAAATTTTTTGTGGTGGAAAGGGTTTTACGTTTTGCTTAATAACTCTGATGTTTTTAAAGATACTGGCATGTAGATTGGTGGACTGATAAAGTCGACAATGGGGAATGAGTTCCAGGTAAAATTTTTGCCACGCCCACTTTATATTTGTAGCAAATGGGCGTTTTTATAAATCGATTATATTTATTGCTCTTTTGAGTTTTGCGTAAAGAAAGTGGTCTTGTATGAAAGTTCAGATTGCGCTCGTTTATTTACAAAAATTTTATCGAAAAATACCGACCACTTTCCGAGATATAAGTCGCACAAATTTGCTCGTAATGGTCAATTTCGTTACTTAATAACTCCGAAGTTTTCAAAGATAGGAAAATGAAAGTTCTTCTGTTGGTAGAACAGGACAAGGAGAATCCTATGTTTTTTATTTGAAGTTCGTAGGTCCATTAGTTCCGAAGATATAGAGGTCATCAGAATAAATCGCATTTTTTCACTATAATAGGGTACCGCCAGGCGATCCAAGGGTTGGTCATCTTGTAGCCCGATCTCTAATCTATCATATGGTGAAAGAACCATTCCAATAGCTCCACTCGTTCCTGAGTTATAGCGAAAAATACAGACCACTTTCCGAGATATAAGTCGCACAAATTTGCTCGTAATGGTCAATTTCGTTACTTAATAACTCCGAAGTTTTGAAAGATAGGAAAATGAAAGTTCGTCTGTTGGTAGAACAGGACAAGGAGAATCCTATGTTTTTTATTTGAAGTTCGTAGGTCCATTAGTTCCGAAGATATAGAGGTCATCAGAATAAATCGCATTTTTTCACTATAATAGGGTACCGCCAGGCGATCCAAGGGTTGGTCATCTTGTAGCCCGATCTCTAATCTATCATATGGTGAAAGAACCATTCCAATAGCTCCACTCGTTCCTGAGTTATAGCGTTTTGAAAAATAAGTTTTAGCCAAATCCACCTGCTACCAGCTTCTGTTGACCTGGTGTTTTACAAAAAAAGTAACGAATTTTTATTTTCAAATTTAAATTTTTTGTGGTGGAAAAGGTTTTACGTTTTGCTTAATAACTCTGATGTTTTTAAAGATACTGGCATGTAGATTGGTGGACTGATAAAGTCGACAATGGGGAATGAGTTCCAGGTAAAATTTTTGCCACGCCCACTTTATATTTGTAGCAAATGGGCGTTTTTATAAATCGATTATATTTATTGCTCTTTTGAGTTTTGCGTAAAGAAAGTGGTCTTGTATGAAAGTTCAGATTGCGCTCGTTTATTTACAAAAATTTTATCGAAAAATACCGACCACTTTCCGAGATATAAGTCGCACAAATTTGCTCGTAATGGTCAATTTCGTTACTTAATAACTCCGAAGTTTTCAAAGATAGGAAAATGAAAGTTCGTCTGTTGGTAGAACAGGACAAGGAGAATCCTATGTTTTTTATTTGAAGTTCGTAGGTCCATTAGTTCCGAAGATATAGAGGTCATCAGAATAAACCGCATTTTTTCACTATAATAGGGTACCGCCAGGCGATCCAAGGGTTGGTCATCTTGTAGCCCGATCTCTAATCTATCATATGGTGAAAGAACCATTCCAATAGCTCCACTCGTTCCTGAGTTATAGCGTTTTGAAAAATAAGTTTTAGCGAAATCCACCTGCTACCAGCTTCTGTTGACCTGGTGTTTTACAAAAAAAGTAACGAATTTTTATTTTCAAATTTAAATTTTTTGTGGTGGAAAGGGTTTTACGTTTTGCTTAATAACTCTGATGTTTTTAAAGATACTGGCATGTAGATTGGTGGACTGATAAAGTCGACAATGGGGAATGAGTTCCAGGTAAAATTTTTGCCACGCCCACTTTATATTTGTAGCAAATGGGCGTTTTTATAAATCGATTATATTTATTGCTCTTTTGAGTTTTGCGTAAAGAAAGTGGTCTTGTATGAAAGTTCAGATTGCGCTCGTTTATTTACAAAAATTTTATCGAAAAATACCGACCACTTTCCGAGATATAAGTCGCACAAATTTGCTCGTAATGGTCAATTTCGTTACTTAATAACTCCGAAGTTTTCAAAGATAGGAAAATGAAAGTTCTTCTGTTGGTAGAACAGGACAAGGAGAATCCTATGTTTTTTATTTGAAGTTCGTAGGTCCATTAGTTCCGAAGATATAGAGGTCATCAGAATAAATCGCATTTTTTCACTATAATAGGGTACCGCCAGGCGATCCAAGGGTTGGTCATCTTGTAGCCCGATCTCTAATCTATCATATGGTGAAAGAACCATTCCAATAGCTCCACTCGTTCCTGAGTTATAGCGAAAAATACAGACCACTTTCCGAGATATAAGTCGCACAAATTTGCTCGTAATGGTCAATTTCGTTACTTAATAACTCCGAAGTTTTCAAAGATAGGAAAATGAAAGTTCTTCTGTTGGTAGAACAGGACAAGGCGAATCCTATGTTTTTTATTTGAAGTTCGTAGGTCCATTAGTTCCGAAGATATAGAGGTCATCAGAATAAATCGCATTTTTTCACTATAATAGGGTACCGCCAGGCGATCCAAGGGTTGGTCATCTTGTAGCCCGATCTCTAATCTATCATATGGTGAAAGAACCATTCCAATAGCTCCACTCGTTCCTGAGTTATAGCGTTTTGAAAAATAAGTTTTAGCGAAATCCACCTGCTACCAGCTTCTGTTGACCTGGTGTTTTACAAAAAAAGTAACGAATTTTTATTTTCAAATTTAAATTTTTTGTGGTGGAAAAGGTTTTACGTTTTGCTTAATAACTCTGATGTTTTTAAAGATACTGGCATGTAGATTGGTGGACTGATAAAGTCGACAATGGGGAATGAGTTCCAGGTAAAATTTTTGCCACGCCCACTTTATATTTGTAGCAAATGGGCGTTTTTATAAATCGATTATATTTATTGCTCTTTTGAGTTTTGCGTAAAGAAAGTGGTCTTGTATGAAAGTTCAGATTGCGCTCGTTTATTTACAAAAATTTTATCGAAAAATACCGACCACTTTCCGAGATATAAGTCGCACAAATTTGCTCGTAATGGTCAATTTCGTTACTTAATAACTCCGAAGTTTTCAAAGATAGGAAAATGAAAGTTCTTCTGTTGGTAGAACAGGACAAGGAGAATCCTATGTTTTTTATTTGAAGTTCGTAGGTCCATTAGTTCCGAAGATATAGAGGTCATCAGAATAAATCGCATTTTTTCACTATAATAGGGTACCGCCAGGCGATCCAAGGGTTGGTCATCTTGTAGCCCGATCTCTAATCTATCATATGGTGAAAGAACCATTCCAATAGCTCCACTCGTTCCTGAGTTATAGCGAAAAATACAGACCACTTTCCGAGATATAAGTCGCACAAATTTGCTCGTAATGGTCAATTTCGTTACTTAATAACTCCGAAGTTTTCAAAGATAGGAAAATGAAAGTTCTTCTGTTGGTAGAACAGGACAAGGCGAATCCTATGTTTTTTATTTGAAGTTCGTAGGTCCATTAGTTCCGAAGATATAGAGGTCATCAGAATAAATCGCATTTTTTCACTATAATAGGGTACCGCCAGGCGATCCAAGGGTTGGTCATCTTGTAGCCCGATCTCTAATCTATCATATGGTGAAAGAACCATTCCAATAGCTCCACTCGTTCCTGAGTTATAGCGTTTTGAAAAATAAGTTTTAGCGAAATCCACCTGCTACCAGCTTCTGTTGACCTGGTGTTTTACAAAAAAAGTAACGAATTTTTATTTTCAAATTTAAATTTTTTGTGGTGGAAAAGGTTTTACGTTTTGCTTAATAACTCTGATGTTTTTAAAGATACTGGCATGTAGATTGGTGGACTGATAAAGTCGACAATGGGGAATGAGTTCCAGGTAAAATTTTTGCCACGCCCACTTTATATTTGTAGCAAATGGGCGTTTTTATAAATCGATTATATTTATTGCTCTTTTGAGTTTTGCGTAAAGAAAGTGGTCTTGTATGAAAGTTCAGATTGCGCTCGTTTATTTACAAAAATTTTATCGAAAAATACCGACCACTTTCCGAGATATAAGTCGCACAAATTTGCTCGTAATGGTCAATTTCGTTACTTAATAACTCCGAAGTTTTCAAAGATAGGAAAATGAAAGTTCTTCTGTTGGTAGAACAGGACAAGGAGAATCCTATGTTTTTTATTTGAAGTTCGTAGGTCCATTAGTTCCGAAGATATAGAGGTCATCAGAATAAATCGCATTTTTTCACTATAATAGGGTACCGCCAGGCGATCCAAGGGTTGGTCATCTTGTAGCCCGATCTCTAATCTATCATATGGTGAAAGAACCATTCCAATAGCTCCACTCGTTCCTGAGTTATAGCGTTTTGAAAAATAAGTTTTAGCGAAATCCACCTGCTACCAGCTTCTGTTGACCTGGTGTTTTACAAAAAAAGTAACGAATTTTTATTTTCAAATTTAAATTGTTTGTGGTGGAAAAGGTTTTACGTTTTGCTTAATAACTCTGATGTTTTTAAAGATACTGGCATGTAGATTGGTGGACTGATAAAGTCGACAATGGGGAATGAGTTCCAGGTAAAATTTTTGCCACGCCCACTTTATATTTGTAGCAAATGGGCGTTTTTATAAATCGATTATATTTATTGCTCTTTTGAGTTTTGCGTAAAGAAAGTGGTCTTGTATGAAAGTTCAGATTGCGCTCGTTTATTTACAAAGAATTTTATCGAAAAATACAGACCACTTTCCGAGATATAAGTCGCACAAATTTGCTCGTAATGGTCAATTTCGTTACTTAATAACTCCGAAGTTTTGAAAGATAGGAAAATGAATAATGGATCTACGAACTTCAAATAAAAAACGTAGGATTCTCCTTGTCCTGTTCTACCAACAGACGAACTTTCATTTTCCTATATTTCAAAACTTCGGAGTTATTAAGTAACGAAATTGACCATTACGAGCAAATTTGTGCAACTTATATTTTGGAAAGTGGTCGGTATTTTTCGATAAAATTTTTTTTACATAAACGAGCGCAATCTTAGCTTTAATACAAGATCTAGTGGACCTGTGGAGTTCAAACAAAAAGCATGTAATTATGCTCGACCTGAAATTTGTGGGAGAAAAGGACTGGAAATCCCAATACGTATCAATTCCACCGCTGAATCCGAAAATTAACATTACATTTTGATACGATGGAAATCTGTTTTAAATTGAAGGTTAGATTCCAATTAGATGATTATATTCAGTTTCGGCAGATGAAAATTACATCCATATAATGTCTTCATCCATATCTATATAATAATTGCCGAGAAATATTAAAATTTTATGATATGTCCGGGAGTTCAAGTTCCGAAAAAATTTTAATATTTAAAACATATTTCAAGGAGCATTTACTATTTTCGTAGCTGCATAAATGAGTCTCCCACTATATGACTCACTGTACACGAGTTGTACCGTTTTGAAGAAATTTCCCGAAGAATTTGAAACGAAGTAGATAAAAATTTTAAAAAGAGCTGCAATATGTATATTCGCCTGCAAAGGCTTATCTTTGGTAAGTCTTTATAGGAAAATCCACTATAATGAATAGTTTCATGGGCAACAGCCACTAAGTTTTTGTATTTTGAAGAGTCCGATAGTAAATGGAACAATCCATCTGGAACAAGGAAAGATAAAACATTTTGATATTTCCAATTTTAATAAAATTTTATTAAGTTTTACTTACATGTACTTGTATAAGTATGCTCGATGCAAATAGAAAATTGTTTTACGGCATAAATTGTTCGTAAAAAATTTGACTTTCCTCCAAATATGCCCCACTTCCAGTTTTATTTGCTATTGGTTATCTGAAATATATTATTTGTAATTTTTTTTTTATATTTGAATATATGTATGTACATAAATCAGTCAAAAAATGTTTCATAAAAAATAAATGTATATACAAAATCTAATATTATATCCCATTCAATTTTAATTTCATATTTTTTGCGATTAAAATCGCATGCAATTTAAAAATTTTACGGTTTCCTTCTTAAATCCTCAAAAATTCATTCGCAAATTTCAAATCATAGATTAAAGACAAGTACATGAAATGTGTGAATTTTCAGTCGCGATTTTCTTGCCGCATTTTAAGCAGTTTTAATATACGAATATGACGAAAGTTCTTAACATGTTGGTTTAAAAATAAAATTCGAAAATTACTAAGAAATTAATATTAATATTATTATGCGTTTTTTACCTTGGTACTCGTAACTCTGTAAAAGTTGCCCCATTAAAAGATGAATATTAATTACTAATTCGTTATGAACGATCAGTAGTAAAGCCACAACCGGCACAAAATAATTATAATGGAAAAGATATCGGTGTTTTCGCTTTACACATTTTAAATTGTTCATTCAGAGCTGTTTGAGAGACTACTTGTGAGCACTATAATACTGAACAGCTCTGGATGTATTCCGGATCATCAATTTAGTCTCGGAAAGAAACATAGCACCATCGAACAAATGCACAGACTTGTAAATGTAGTAAGAACTGCGTTTGAAGAAAAAAATATAGCTCAGCTCTGTTCATGGACGTTTCCCAGGCCTTTGATAAAGTTTGGGATGAATGTTTATTTAATAAATAAATTGAAACGGATTTTACCCGTAAACGTTCAGAACCTTTTCGTAATCTAATTAAATGGTCGCAAATTTATTATTAGCACACCGCGGCCAATAGAAGCAGCAGCTCCTCTAGGTAGTATATTAGGTCCAATCTTGTATTTGATATGGTTATACCTCTGACATGGCAATAAGCAGTAATCTTCACATATCAACGTCCGCTGATAATACAGCTTTTCTAAGCTTCCATGAAAACGCAAAAGAAGCTTCCCTCAAGTTGCAGCAATACATTTTAATATTGGGAGAAATGGTTAAAAAAATTGGAGATATAAAAGTAAACGAGCAAAAATGTATTTACATCACTTTTACATTGCGAAGGGAAACACATCCCCCCCATGCAAATTATGGGCCAATCAATACCGCAACACAATGAAGTCAAATACCTCGGCATTCACCTTCATCGTCGCTTGGCATGGAAATCGCATATACGAGTACGCGCTAAATTGATACAAATGAAATTAAAGGCCGTTCAAACTAATTGGCTTATGGGGAGCAATTCAACACTAAGCCTAGATTGCAAACTTCTTCTGTACAACGCAATATGGTGCTATGGAATTCATATCCAATATAGAAAAAATTCAAAGGCGTCAAAATAAAATCCTGCGTATGATTGCAGCCGCCCTTTGGCATGTTGAAAATTCGCGCATTCATCAAGATCTAGATGCTCCTTTGGTTAAAACAATGGTGTGTCAACATCTATAAAGAAACTAGAGCAACATTCGACTTTACAGAGGCCACACTCGGTTGAGAAGGAGGGACAGTATTGATCTTACCCGAACACGAGACATGTGAAAACAACACAGAAGAGCACACAGAAAATAGTGTTTATGTCTGACATTGGCTGGGCTTAAATAAATAATAATTTAGATTTAAGATTTGAATACTTATTATTAGTTCAATTACGTTGAAGATGCAATAAATAAGAAAAATAACGCTAAAAAAATTTTCCTTCGTTGCTCGCTGTAAAAGGCAAAGCTTTAAAAATTTGTGTGGTTCCATTATGTCCTCATGCAATTGGTCTGATTCCGTACTTTTTGACAAAGTTCGGTAAAATGACAAGATACATGTGGCTTAATATCTTTAATTTAGTATGAAATGCCAGAAGTTGAAAATCGCCAACCCCAACATAAGGGTGGTGATTGATCTTATCATGCATGACAGTATTTTATTATTTTATTCCTTGTAACCGTTGTTAAGAATAATCCAATACAATTAATAAATAACACGTAATAATTTAAAACAATTTTTCTTTAGAAAAAAGGCTGTCAAATCGGATATATCTTTAGAAGAGCGCATAAAACAGCTCACATGTGGAATTGATGAAGACAACGATGAGTTAGCGCAGGAAAATGGCGATGACGATAACTGTAAAATTGAAGAGAGCACTGATCTGTCGCATCGTGACAGTCCGGCTGGTGAAGAAAATCCACAAAAGTTCAATGTAAACGGAAATAATAGCGATAAGAGTTTTTCGCCCAATTCATCTGTGTCAAGTTCATCGAGCGGCTCTTCGGCATATAAGAAAATTACAGAAATTTTCAATCGTGAAAAGAAAAATCAGGAAAAAATTATGGAAATGGAAGAGAATCCAATTGTTATAATACCCCAGGTAATAAGCCAACTCCATTAACGTGTTTGTGAATGTTTAAAACTTTTGTTTAAAATTCTTTTTTTTTTTTTCATTTGTTATAGGAATGCCGGTGTCCAGCAGCTCCTGATTTAGGTATGGGTGTCCAAGTGCCTGTTGTGCATACGCAGATTCATCGTACTCCTCCCAGACAAACTGAACCGAAACGTCAATTCCTTTCGACTTTGGCACCCTTGACTGCTTGTGTTGCAGGCAATAAGGATGACCTGTCTTCATACTACACTCTGGCCGCTGCTCATCACAACCAGGCAGCTCAGAATGCTCATGCGGCTGAATATAATTTAGCTGCTATGATGTCTGGTGAGCAAAATAATACGGGGATTTCACAAAGTACGTGCGATGAGGTACGGAAAGTAGCTCCAGATGTCATAGCCGGCACTCCTGGTCAAGAGCAGCAAGACGAATTGGCTGCCTTTGTTCAACAAGAAGCGAATCGAACGGATAAAATTAAGAAACGTTATGGCAGCGAACCAACAAATAACAAAGAAAACAACAAAGATATCAATTCAGATGATGATGAGGGTAATGATTATGGCTTCAATAAACGTCCCTCTGTACGAGGCATCAAACCGAAATTCAGTTCGACCAATGAAATTTTACAACAAATGCAAGACCAACTTTCCCAACAAATGCCTAGTGTTGCACATTCCCAACCCCTGCCACAGCCCATGAAAAGCTACACTTTACCCAAACAATCTGCAGCTAGTGCTATGACCAAACAGCTGTCCCAACAGCAACCATCTCCACAAAATGTACCCCACCCCACTGTGGCCACTTCACAGCAACAGTTGCCTCAACAACAGCAAATGTGTAGTGCAGTTGGTGCACCTACAGCCATGCAAATACCAGCCAATGCCGCCATAGCACAGCAGCAGACCGAGCAACGTACATGGAGCTTTTATAGTGAAACGGGTGGCACTGGCGATCAGCAACGCCTTCCTGTAGAAAGTGCTGCAGCCGCCATGCAACAGACCTACTATCAAACTCTTCCGGCTGGTGCAATGTTCCGTCATACAATGATACACCAGCATCAGCAGCACGTTCCAGAAGAAGCGATGCTTTATGCTCAAAACTGTCAAGCAATGGCTACAACAATTGAACCGCAGTCGCATTATGGTCACTATGCCCGAAGTCCCACTCGTCGACCCGAATCCCCACCTCCACTGCGCAACTATCATCAGACCATGGTACTGATACCCTACAATGCCGAAACCTACTCACAATTCGCCGCTACCAACTTGGATCCAAAAGTGGGCCACATACAGCGCCAAAACATTTTGGAATACCAACAGGTAGGCGAAATGACACAAGTAAGATTGAAAATTTTTTTTTCCTAAACTTAATGTTTGTAAACGTGTTTGTGGTGATTGCTTACAAAATTAAGTGTACATACATCCATACATATACTATACATATGTACATACATACATACATGTTTGTTGTTTTAATGAAGCAGAGGCCGACTGAAAGAAATAACTTTGGTCGGCCAGTGCTCATGTCAAATGTATGTATTTAATCTTTAACGCATTTTATGATCACATTGTTTAGGTAACTCAACAAACTATACGGGTTCCAATTGGTTATGCTTTGCCCGGCATGCAACTGCATGTTGTAGCGGGACGCGGACATGCCGCACAATATGCCACAGCCACTGCTGCCCAAACACACCATCATCAGCATCAACGGATCATGACGCAACGCTATCAATTTGCTCAAGAGGCCACTATGGCGGGTTTTAGTGAAAGGGGTGTACCCGAAGGCGCGGCTGCTGTTTCACACAGCGACTGCACAAGTAGCGGCATGGTATCACCGACAACTGGCCAACAAATTACAATTCAACAACAGCAGCAGCAGCACCAACAGCAATTACAACAACAAGGTGTTCAGATAGCCCCACAGCAACATCAGCAGCAGCAGCAGCAACAACAACAACAACAGGCTAGTTGCCAACAAGCCCAACCTCAAACACAAAACAATATGCAGTCGGCAGCCCAAGGTTCCGTGTATTACGCCATGAACGTATGACCCACAGCTGATTAATCCATGTCTACGGCGGTTATAGTCGAACGCCGCCAATGCCAACGTGTTGAGATGTCGTCGACATCGGTACAATTGAGTACGCGGTAGAGTGAGATAATTTAAGAAATGATAACCAAAACAAACAAAAAATCAATTTCCTAACCTTTTTCCTTTCTCCTGCTAATCCAAGACAAACCTCTCCGAAACTGAATGATGATCAGCCACTAAGGAATTTAGTAATGTACCAATAGTTATGAAGTATTTTAAATTTTAATTGGTCTAAAGAATGAGAATGAAGTGTATTAAATAATCGTAGAAGTAAACGATCGAACTATGAGGAAATTCAAAATTGTGAACTAAATCCAATTCATTCGAAATGGATTTTCGCAATAAAATATACAAAGAAAACAAAAACCAAACGCACACTTTTTGGCATACTTACATCAAATTCTGTTTTGAAATTATTTATTATAAATAAATTATAATTTTTTTTTTTGCCACACCAATAAACGTAAAATACGACACAGATTTCATACCTAGGTTTTTTTTTTTTCTTTTTTTAAATAAACTGCAAGGACACACAACGAACTGGAAATAATTGTATATTTGTTGTTAAATATTTTGTTCTAAATCCACTAGACAAAATTATTATATTTATTTTTCAGTTTTTTTTTAATTCAAATTTCAGTTTGGGCGCACTAGGGCACATTTTGTTGAAACCAGGGGGCAAATTACGGCATTCGATATCGAACGAAATTTCAAACAAAATTTTCTTGAATTGTATTAAAATTTCGATCGATATCGAATGCCGTAATTTGCCCCCAGATCTTATCTTTTCAATTTAAGAAATTAATATCAAGACAAGCAGCTTAAGAGCGTTAGAAATCAAAGTTTAACTGCCCGTTTCTGTCAATTTCGTTCACTCGTTTATTCTAATATTCATACCGAAAACAACAATATAAAAAAAAATTAAAATTGCTAAAGTATTTTCTTTACGAATCGCTAAAGGTTTTTAAAAAAGTAAAATTATCAAAAACTTCTCAGCGTGCCCAATAACAACTATAAGAATCTAAAATAATAGAATTAAATAATACCATTTATTTAAAAATATGGTTATTTATGAACTTTCAGAGTCCACAACATTAATTTCAATGACAAGCTGTTTTAATGGATGGCAAGACAATATTAAGATTAGAAGTTTTTGAACGTAATTGGATATTTTGGCTCTTAAAAACGAGACCTCTTCGCACTAGGCAGCAATTTGTGACCCAGCAAAAAATAAAACTTTTAAAGGATATATGTACTCTCTTATTGTTTCAAAACTATTATTAGTAGTTCCAGGTATTGTAAGTATTGTAATATTTTCAACTTGCCGTTTCAAAAAATGGGAAGTTATTGATTCCATCCCAATTTTAGAAAATCAAGTTTTCATCAGATCTCGGCACTTTGGAATATTAGGAAGATATTTTAAATATTTTAGCGAAGATGATCGTGTACGAGTTTATGTATGCAATCCTCTCAAAATGATATTTGACGGCTTTGTAAACATTTGGGTTCCACTTACTTACTAGATTTTGTAGGAATATGAACTGATTCAATGTGGTAAGCTTTGAAATACTTCCAAAATAAAATGTATTTTAACTACCGCTTCGTTGGGACCCAGAATCTGATTAGCTCTTAATATAAAAGAATAATGTAAAATTTATTGACGTTGTCGAAGATATCGAAATGATGTGTTGTCTTTAAATAATTGTAAAACTTGATGTATAACTATTTTATAGATTTATCAGATCAGATACTTAAGTAGCTTTATTCTTTCGAAAGCGGCCGTTGTCAGAATTTTGGATTTTTTTCTAAATCAATCCCAATACTCTTCGATTCAATTTTTTAATTTCTATAGATCGTTTGATTGATTCGGAGGATATCAATATTGGAAATTTTCAAAACAGAGTCTTTTTTTTCAATTCCTTCGATAAGTAAACCACCACCATGTTTTTTTCCCAAGAGGTTGGCCCGTAAATTACTTTTCATTCATGCACGTTAATGCACTTTTTGTTTTTTTTTTATTGTTTATTTTTATGAATTGGAAATAATCAATCTTTCTCAAATATAATACATACGAATAACAGCGGTTTTCAATACTTCGATTAATTATATACTTAAAGGCTGGAACACAATGTGCAGCTGAGGCGTGAGGCGAGAAGTATACTTCTCTCTGTTAAAAGTAAAATACATTGCCTCAAATGTATGCGAGCACAATGTGAATCTGAGGCTGAAGCTGAGGCAAAGCCTGAGGCGCAAAGTTCGAACATTTTAACTTTTTACAGCGCCTCAAATTAACAGCGCTTTAACATATTATGTTCGTTTACATTTTTTTACAGAATATTTTTATTTTTCCACAAAACAATATTTTTATTTTTGAACAAATACACAAAAAACTTAAATTAATTTTGTTTATTATGTTAACATTGACAGTTAACAGATTGTGTTAAAATATTATTATATCCAGAGATGCCAATAATGTTTATCGTTCATACAAATTCAATACATTTGTACATAAAATTTTGATTAAGTACAATTGGCAACAATGAACTCACGCCTCATCATTGTGTTCGTACTCCAAACTCCGCCTCAGCTACAACTTCAGCTATTGCCTCAACTTCAGCCTCAGCTGCACATTGTGTTCCAGCCTTAATTGTTATAAATATTTATTTAGATTTTTCGCTTGAATATACACACTATGTACATATATTGTAATGAAATGAATCGGCTGACTTTCTCTACTTTTTATCGATTACAATCAGGCATGGAAAGAATAGCGCAATTGAAATTTTCTTTTACCACTCAAATATCAATATTTTGATAACATAAATTCAACAACAAACAATATAATATTAAAATAAAAAAAAAACTTTTAAAAGTGTAGGAGGAATTTAAGGAAATGTGAAAGGAATCTTCTCTTACCATAACATAATTTAACTAAAAGCAAGAAAGATACAACTCTGATTAAAACTGATCAACCTCATAATAAACTATCAGAATAGAAATTTTTTGAAACTATCGATTTGTTTATGAGTATATTCTTCAATGTGGCATGATTATGGCATAATTTTCAAACGTAGAAATAATGGAAAAATTTTACACCCAAAAAAAATTTATTATATTACGATATAATTATTTTATTACCTTGACAATAGTCAAGCTCTGGTTGTATTTCCTAAAGTGCATAAAGTTGTTAGCAATTTATCGTAAAAAACAATTTTCTAGAGAATATTGACAAATATTCAACAAAAAAAAAAATTAAATTTGACAAATTTATGTTTATGAGTGGGGCAATATAAAAGAAATACCTGCAGCGAGTTTTATATTGAAACCATGTTTGTTTTTTTTTTTTATCTGAAATATATAAAAAAATTATAATTTAATTCTTTAATTTCTTCAATGCGCGAATACTTTAAGTCAAGTTCATATTCTGCCAGTTATTTTGCGCTGATTTATTGAATTGTATTGGATTTATTTTTATAAAAATGTGGATTTTTAATTATGTGTATGTGAATATTGTTAAGATATTTTTAAATTTAAAAAATGGGTGCTTTTATTGAATTTTATGTCTTTTGTTGTACAGACTCTGCTCAATCTTTAATAATTTCAATTAAATAAAATCGAAAATAATTGAATTTATTTTCAAATCCACTCAAATCTTTTAAATTTTAATTGTAGAGCTAAGCTATAGTTTAATTTATTTGAACATATTTATAACCTTTTTAACACGAATTGAAAAAGAAAATTTTTCAAAACTTAAGTTAATTATCGATATTTTATTGTAAATCTTTAACGACTTTCTATTACGTTAATGTTTTAATAATTAAATACCGGTAAACAAAAAAACAGTGCCAAAGTTATTTTAGTATAAAATATAAAAAAACGAAGAGAAAAACAAAACACAAATAAGAAAATTTTAAATAATATTTTAGAAATAAATTTTGAAAATAAGAAAACTAAAAATAATAGAATCTTGAAAATTTTAATTTTAAATTAAAATTATAAATATGTACGAAATTGATTAATTACCATAATTACTTCCAATTAGGATACAAAAATAAAATTAAATATTAAATGATTTTAAACACAAACATACAGATATTTCAATACACATTGATTACAGAGGAATTTAAATTAAATACATTATAAAAACAAGCATAAAACAAAATTCAAAAAAATTGTATTAAAAAAACAGGATTTTGAAAAGTTATTCACAATACGAGTTGAAATAGTTGGAAAAATTTAAATTTTAAGGAAATTTATGTTCAATACTCAACTGCATTAAAAAAAAAACTTTAAATGATGGAGGAGAAAGGGAGGTCTTTTTAAAAAAGAAACCAAAAATACTTACTCAAAGATTTAATCGTTTTTGAATACAATTATTTTAATTAAAGCAAATAAAAACAAACAAAAAATAGTAGTAAAAGTAATTTATAAAATAAAAAATAAAAACTATTACTATTAGAATTTTCAATATTCATATTTAAAAATTGTACGTTATAAAGGCAAACGTGCAATTTATAGAAATTGACATTTGAATATTTTTGTGAAACCCTTTAAATGATAAAAACAAATTAACGAAATATTATTTAATAAAAATATATATATTAAAAATAAACTTACTAAAAATATGTAAGAAACTTTTAAAGCTTAAAAAGTAATTAGTTTCAATTATTAATACGAATATTAAACATAAGGTGCGTGTTTAAATGATAAAGTGAACTTACTTTTCGGTTCTGATAAGAAAAAGTATTAAGACTTACGTTATATCGTCTGGCAATTTTTATTTTTATTTTTCAATTTTTTTTTATTAATGCTCATTTCATATTAAAAACTCTTATATGGATACATGGCGTTTCGTAAGAACGCTATATATTATTGGAATATGTTAATAAATACATTCTAATTCATGCATATTTTGGTCAAAATTGACTGCATCGTGAACAAATATTTATTATTTAATTTCTTTCTTTGCCAAAGCGAAAATTTTGGAGAACTAAACTTGGATTGGAAGTTAAAAATGCGAACTCTATTAAAAAATTGTTTTCCATACACAACTTTAGATCAAAAAAAGGAGGTACAAGAGAGATTTATAAAAATAACCTTCGAAAATAAAAATTTTGGATCTTAAAATTTTTGAATAACTTTCTTAATAAGTAATACTAGAGATATTAAAATTAGGCGAAAATTATTCAGTGTCTGATCAACAGCAGCAGCATAAGTTTCATTACTTTCGTATATAATCAGCTGTTATTTAAATCACCAATGCATATGAAAAAAATGGACAAACAAAATTAGCTAAACCAAAGTACACTTTTTAAATACCCTACTTTGTATTTAAAGTTTTAAGAAAATGTTATTAATTTTGAATAAAACTTAATAAAATTCTGTGGTAAAAAGGAATAAGTGCTTAAGTCGACTTAAGCTAAAATTGAGCTAATAACACCATTAAGACTTCCCAATTTAGAAGTACTATCCAGCAAAATTTCAATTAATTTACTCGATTTTTCAGGAAGTTATAGCAAAAATTCTTTTTGCTTATTTTATTTCAATGTGCAATATCATATGTAAGAGAAACTTATCTCAACTTGTGTTTAGAAATAAGGGCTAGAAAAAACTCTAAACTATTTTTTAAAACCATGACTTCATTCACAAATTATTAATCAGCAATAAAACTTGATTTTAAAAATCAGCTTTAAAGTTTAAAATAGCTCTACTGAAAAACCAAAAAATCAGACTTAAGCAGTTTTTCCTTATTGACACAGAATTAATATAGTTTATTTATCATTTGTGTCTTTAAAGTCTGCTTTAGTCTTAATACATCACTTCTCTTCAGTATATTCTAGCGATTTGAACTCGCCAAAGCTCTTGCGATTTACATAACATGCCCGGATAATTAATTTTTCGGAAACAATCTGGTCATACAACGCCTTGTTGGAACGGTTGCAACTACATAATTTGTTATGGTCAACTCAACCATGTATTCATACATGTTGTGAAAAATAGCGGAAATCACTCTTGGTTGTAAATTGCCTTGTAAACTTAGCAGGTCTAGGATATATGCTACAGTTTTCTACACCATACCAATTAAAGACATGTATTTTCGGTTTCTTACAGTTGAACAAATCTGCAAGACTAAAAATCGTAGGTTATAGGTCATGTATGCGTTTGGAATAGCAATCAGTGATGAAAAAGTTTATATCCAAGTTATTTTACATACTCAAAGTCCGTTCACTTTTGTACATTATATAAGTCAAAATGTGCAATGTAAAAATAGAATATTACATTGATTATAATCTATTAATTTGTTTTTTCTGTTCACAACTCTACAGACATTTGTTGTAGTATTTCGATAATAAAATACTATCCTACTCCCTCCTTGATATTAATACAATTGGATATTTTGCTTGTCAAGACATACTGGGGGAACAGTGTCTGCGAAATTATACAACACAGAAATTTCGATTCGAATTTGAAGCAGTAGCTTCAAATTGAGTGTGAGTATAGTAAAATAAGTGTATATATTTCAAATACTAAAAAATCAAATTTTAAATGAAACTCCAAAACTCAAATATATTTAAAAAGCGAATGTTACCTTAAGGTTACTACGAAAAAAGCGGTTGCGTTTTCATAAAATTTTTGTCTACAGCTTCGACTTTGTCAACACTTTTATTTATTTTAAATGTCAAGTCTTAGTAGCGATACTAAAATTCTTAAAAAAAATGGTTAGGTTAGGTTAGGTTGATTGGAGGGTGTGATAGCCCATGTCATACGACATACACCTTAAGCCAATGAAGGCTTGTTGTGCGCTCCCTTTAGTTATCAGACACAAACTGCCAGAGTTCTGCGGCAGGATTCGAACCTGGGACCTTCGCACTACGAGTCTAGTACACTACCTACTAGTCTACGAAGGTCAGTCTAAAAAAAATAGCAATAAGGACATTCACGTTTGGTACATAAATCTATAGCATATATCCTAGATTTGTAAATATGCCATCAAGACTGATTTCCACTACGAAATCAATGTCAATATGTACAACCAAAAAATATTGGTTAAATAAAAAATAAAAACTATTTGAAACGTACATTTTTTGATTAAAAGCAACTTTAAAATAATACTTAATTTTTATAATAATGCGAAATAACATCATTTGTTATAAACCCTATATCAAACAAAAAACAGTCCTGGATTGTATCGGTGTCATATGTGTTTGATTTCTTAAAAAAAAATCAAAATATTAAAATTTTACTTATCATTCACACCTGTGATTGTTACAGCATTCCAAACACTAATAAAATTTATAATTCTCGAATAATTCATTATATTTTTACATTAACAACCAAATAATTATATATTTATCTATAAACTTATCATTTTGACGTTCACCTTATGAACTTTGGAAAAATCATATACATTTTATTTCTATATCAGTTATTTTAATTATCTAAACAAAAAAAAAACAGATTAAAGTTTTTATTTTCTGTCTTGAGTAAAACGTTTTTGAAGCCGTTTTCAAACGGTTTATAAATACATAGATATTAAACAATTATATATCGAATTTCTCACGTCATAAGTAGCAATTAATTAATATTGAAAAAACGATATTATTTAAAAAAAAGTTGTATTTGATTAATTAGTTTCTCTTATAAACAGTTGTATTAGTTATCGGAAGTTCTGAAAGGTATTAAGAAACAACAACTAAATATTTAATTAAGAAAAAAGTCAATAAGTATTAGAATTTAGACTTTAATACAATAAAAAAAATGTTTAAATAGTAAAATAAAATTATTTTCCATTCTACACTAAACAACATGACATTCATAATGTCCTCCTCAGTCCAAACAGCGGCACGTATGTATATGTGAGTTGCCAGTTTGGTATTAAAAAAATTCCCCACTTTCAGGTAAAATTTTCCAAAGCTCTATTAATTTCAATTGTATGTATATTATTTTGCTCCCAATTTTGGTTCTATTTGAAAACTAATGTGTAAATGTCTTTTAACCATTAACGTATTTCATCTATCTATCTGTTGTCACTTTTATATTGATATAATACATTGAAATAATGATATTTTACAAACAGAAAACGTATTTATATACACATATTGAAAATATAAATATATAAATATAAAAAAAAACTCACTGAAAACATACAATATAAATAAATAAAATAAATTATTACGTATTGAATTTAAACAAAAGAAAGAAGAAAAATTATATTACCAAAAATAAGTTTAAAACCAAGAAGAACAGCAACTAAATATTATTAAAACTAAGTATATACATACACACAAACATATAAATATTAAAAGAAACAAAATATTATTTATTGTAATAATTATAATGAAATATACATTATTAATAAATATATGACTGAGTAAATAACTCGTAAATATAAAAAAAGAAAATATATACATACATACATATATATTAACAATATTGTATTTTTCTTTAAAGCCGGAAACAGAACGAGTGGGAAAAAAGATAAAAAATATTATTTTCAGTAGATTTTTTTGGGGATTCTCTAGGGATTTTCTGGGCGATAAAATTTAAATATCTTCTTCGCATCTGAAAACCTCCCCACTACAAAAGTAGTTAATTTGGTCAGTGAGAAACATCAGGCTGTTTCTATACGATAAGCAGTAAATGACAACAACCCTCCTCCCAACCTCCTTAAAAAATATATATTTTAATAAATTTAAACAATTTCCGTTGCTGAAAATTATTTCGGACTGCATTTGGCCTAACGAATTTCGTACCAAATATGGTTGAAATATTGACTACTGTATTGAGAATAATCAAAAATTTCAGGAATGTATATATTGTGCATAACTATTTCTACATAGAGATCACAATTAGTTTCCTAAATGTGGTGTACACAATTGGCTTCGTTCTATGAAATTGATTGAAAATGAACATCAAACATCATCTATTCCTACATTCAGGTGTGACGACAAATAATCTTAAAACAAAAATTGGTACTGTAGTGTTTACCATATATTAAATATCCACCTTATTTCGGTACACCCTGTACATTCTGCTTATAGAGCTATTTTGTTATGCATTTATAATTTATAAGCATACGAAAGCTGCTGCTATCTCCCACTGTAGATATAGACTTCTGTATTACACTGTACCTAACGGTCAGTATTTTCAATGATAATAAATAAACAACAACAACGCATAGGCACTGATACCAGTGATCATCATATAAGTACATAAAAAAATACAATAACAAAACAACAACATTTAATAATAGTATAATGCATTTAACATTAATTTATGTACTTATATGCATAAGGTTTTTTGTTAGTTGACTTCTGTGTCAACGCATTCTGGTGAGACGTACTTATGTAAGTGGTAATTAGTAGATATTGAAACAGGAGTAGAAATTTCAGCGATAGGTGTCATAAGCACAAAGTGAAATTATAGAATACAGGAGTAGAAATTGCACCGAGTGTTTGCCGAGTACGGAGTGATTTTCCAGAAGAAACAATGTAGTGAATAAGAATAGTAGTAATTGGGTGATAATCAAGGGCGTAGCCAGGATATGAAATAGGGTGGTGCCACGAAAATTACGATTTTTTATGATTATGATTTTTTATGGTTATTACAATTTCGATCTATTTGAGGAGTAATCTGCGTGGATCTTCTGAAAATTTTGCTAGAATTTTTTCAAAAAATTCGTCCTTCTCGGTTACCAATCTTCGGTGGACACTTAGCATACATAGTCCTGCAATATATATATTTTTTATATATATTTTTTATTATTTTTATATATATTTTTTGATAATAAGTAAAATTGCATATTATTTTTTAAACGAGCGTCAGTCATTGTGGAGCGCAACGATATTTTTACTCGCCTTAAAGTGCTAAATGACCGCTCAACAGTTGCAGTAGAGCACGGCTGTGACAATGAAATTAATAACGCCTTCATTATATTTGGATAAAATA
Source organism: Germaria angustata (assembly GCA_963681545.1). Taxonomy (NCBI): domain Eukaryota; kingdom Metazoa; phylum Arthropoda; class Insecta; order Diptera; family Tachinidae; genus Germaria; species Germaria angustata. Next base: position 62,776,275 of record OY813001.1, read on the forward strand.
ATTCAGCGTCTTTCAAAATACTCGCCAGCTCTAAGTCGGCTAATTCGTCTTTACCCATTTTTTTGTTGCCAAGAATTATACCAAAGCTCAATTTCTCCTTCCAAATCATCCAACACATAAAAATGCTCAAACGTTTTTGTGGCATCTTTAAGCTCTTCCAGCTTCAAAGGAAGCATGTTTAACGGGTGCAAACAAGGCAAACGCTGGCCTATTCTCTATATAATTTCATCAAGTGATGAAATTAAAGAATCTATATAAGGAATGTATATAGATCGCTTCCAGTGTCCAGCAGGTGATGAAAATGGGTGATTTGAACGGTGCGTTTGACGAGAGACTATCCTTGGAACAGACATCTCTATTCTTAAATTGGCTGTGTTTCCTTGAATAGAAAAAAGCAATCCGTCCACAATACTTTGTGTATTTTTTAATAATTTTATATTGTATGCATGTAAATTTTTTTTATAGAATTAGGTGGGTGCCACGGCCCTCTAGGCCCATACCTAGTTACGCCCATGGTGATAATCCACTATTTGCTAGCGAATACGAACTGGAACTCACACAAAATGAGCAAACACTGTTGCAACTAGTGGTTACCGAACATGAAATTATAACTTGGGCCTACCGGCGAGCCGGTAGCAAATCCGTTTATGTGTACGGATCATTCCGTTAGTTTCGCGATCACGAAGTGGAATACCCTGACACAAGTAGCGGTTAGGCCGTGAAATACTCGTAAGCTTCTCGCCAAAAATTATCTAAAGCGACGCATGAGGCATAAGCAAGTTTATATTAATCAAAAGTTCTACCAAGAAATGAAGGAGGGTTTAAGATTGAAATTAAGGGTCCAGGAGATACAAGGCACCAAAGCACATTAAAACTATTTCAGCTGTGGGAAAAAAATTAATGTAAATAAGTTTTCGAAACAAGACTTGGCTCCAAAAAAGAATATTTCCACACCTCGTCCTCTATCTTAACTAGTTTCACCTGTATAAATTAAACTTTCTTTCATCACTTGGAACAATTATTAGAAAAAATAATGGAATCACTATATCTGAATTCCTAAACCATTATCTTACAAGAAACTTTATGAATTCCCATGGTCTCAAAGTGGAAGACCTCAAGTGCTTCAAAAATTTAAGCCGATATAAATTTCTTATTACAAAAATATTTAGCTGTACGAAAGAGAAAATAAAATAGGTCATGTCTAGCACAATTTTATTTTCAGGAAAAGACCACAACTTGAGAAGTTTAGAAGTCTCTAAAAAGAAATTACCAACAGTTTCCGATAGAATCAAATGCTTTGCTATAAAAATTTTTCACTTAAAATTACATATTTTTGCTTGTTAAGCAAATATGTACATACATAAGTATGTATATATTTTAAGACTAAATATTAAATGTAGCTCCCTCTCCCTCTCTCTCTCTCACACACACACACACACACATTTATTCTTAATACTTTATTTTTCTTTAATTTTGCCCTTAGGAAAACCACTGTGCGACGTAGACTATCTAATATGCGCAATATGAAAGTATTTTTGTATAGAGAAAAATGTAATAATATGTATATAATTAATTACATTTCGTTAACTCAAAAATAATGTTTCTGGAGTTACGATGGTCTTTTTGAATGAGCAATATTTAATAAATTCAATGTATTATGCACTGTCGTGCCTTGCATTTCATATTTGCCTCCTTGAACTGGAGTTAAAAACAAAAATCAGGATATTCTTCCAACTAATCAACTGAATAATTAGTATTTCAAAAGTTTATAATTTGTTTTATAAACTGTTTAAACAAGAAGTATATTTTTTATTCATCATAAGCGAAAAAATGTATATAATATACTATTATTATGAAATTATAAAATTTTGTGGCGAAACTCGTGGGAACATCTCAATTGATCAGCTTTAAGATTTTACAACATCCACATACTGTATCATTCAACCAAATAAGAAAATTTTTTGCCCTCCTAAAAAGTTTTACGCCTCAAAATCTAGGAGATAATCTCCCAACTGGAGAGACTGCTTTCATCTCAAATCCCCCACTGTGTGACGTTCTTTCAGTAAACGAGCGAATAACATTCGTTTATACAACTTTCAAACATTTGACATCGATCGTCCAGGGAAACAAAATTTGTTTACTTTTACACTCGTAATTTCGAGAGTAAGATCTTTTTTAGTCATTAAGGGAGAAAGAGTACAGGCACACATACATACACACATTTAGTTGATAAACTTATGACAGGGTTGGAAAACAAATATTACAATATAAAATTTGATCGAAGATGCAATGAATTTTCCATATGAGAAAAGATATTCTGTATTTTCGAAGAAACCTCCTCGAGATTCAAATCACTAAATACTACAAAAAAATTAAGAAAATTAATTTCGACAGAAGTAAGTATGTGTAAACATACATATATGAGTGGAAACCATTTGCATGCTTCTTATTTAAAACAGAAAATGTAATTGGAGGATATAATTTCACTTGTAAGGGAATGATTTTTTTCAATCATATACTCGTATGCTAATACCTAGTAAAAAAGATCATTAAAAAAAATTTATTTCTTATTCACTAAAATCATAATGTATGCATGTAGATTTTAAGAAATTAGTATTTTTTTTAAAAAGAAGAAATTATCAATTCATAATTTCAGTCATACTTTTCTTAACTTGACTTCCTGGAAAGTTCAAAAAAAAAACACTGAACATGTCGTTCCCTGAGAATAACTTCCTCAAACTATTGATACAGGCCCATACATGTTACGACTGATTGTTTGTTAATACGAAAATGACCTTTCAAAAAAGTGACGAAAATGCATCTGCAAATTAGGGTATTTGTTAATGATTTCACTATAGGCTTGTCATTGCAAGTTCTTCTCTTTTTTGGGTCTATTGAGAGTTATCATCAATATGCCAAGAAAAGTAAATTTGATTTTTTATTACTTTTCTATGAAAATCATTATATATATGATTCCATATATATTTTATTCTATATATATTATATACGATATGTATACGAGCATACGATATATATATGAGTAATAGTCAGAATTATAAGTTGAAGAAGAAATAATTTTATGTAAAGTTGGAGCTGAACTAATTTGAATTTTTAATCAAAAATTCTATAATTAATACTTTGCAGGCAATGAAAATGTCATTTATGAAGAACAGCCCCCACCTTTTTACTAGTTATTATTTGGGTCAAGTTATTTAACCCATTGCAGCCTGAAAGAGCTTTGGTTTTAACTTTCCCATTCAATTCTGATAAATCTTTCGACGCATGAGTTGCAAAAAAATATCAAAACTAAATTGAATAATAGGCCATATAAAATATAATAAGATATAAAAAATTAAAAAAAGAATCGTTTGAAAATTTGAAACGTTTAAGAGATTATCAGTCTCAACGTGTATTAGGATGAATTGGGCTGTATCGTATTCAATTTGCCATCCCTGGCTTGTTTATACAAACAATTTAAATATAAATCTAAATGTGTTTCGTTTATTACTAAAACTGATAACAAACCTTCACTTTAGCTCAATCTTGCAGAACTGATAGATGACACCAATGAATGAAAAAACAGCAAAAATGCCCATATCAAATCCATCTGGGTTTACACAAGATGCTGTTCAATACAGCGGGCAGGTCTTTAAGGAATTAATTCTTATAAAATACATTTGCTTTAATATACTTATATTTGTTGAGCAATCAAACGAAAAAGTTAATATAACTCAAATTTACATTTTCTCAAAAGTAAAGAAACTTTAATTCAAATTTATTTGAAAAATATGTAATAATTTTTTCTTGGAGATTTTTCTTAAATTTATAAACATTAAATGTGTCCTCCATTTTCTGTTAGTACCAGCTAAGGACCTGCAGGAGATTAAAAATAACTTTTGGCAGGAGACAAATTGTGTTATTGTTGTAATTTAATTTTCATTAAATTTCAACTAAGTGTTGCCATTTCAACAATTTTATTTATATAACTGTTGAGGGTATTTTTAGTTGAAATGCATATATTTTTAATTGACTAGACAATTTCTAATAATGTTGGAAATCTGACTTCATTATAAGTATATAATGGCAATTGATCAATGATAAGTTCGGTTAATTGTACTCGCCGTGGCATATCATAAGTGGCCGTTTCTTCACATTTCTTAAAGAGTTTTCAGTTTTTTTTTTTTTTTTGTTTAAGCGTTTCGTATACGTATACGTCATTAAAATTTAAATTTTAAAAATTTAAAGCATTCCTAAAGTGCTCTGCCATAGTTATAAAAAATAAATTCAAGCCGCTTAAATATTACTTTGAATTGTTTGTAAGAGTGGACTGGATTATTATGTAGTTTGGAATTCAGTTTTAGTTTTGATTTCATCTAAAACGGTCCTATTATTTTTAACGTAACAAGTTTCCTATTGCCCACTTTCAGTTGGCAAATTTCGAAATTCATCCAATTGTTTAACAAGAAAAACAACAAGTGCATGAGAAGAAAAATAATAATTTTCATTAATCATGAGCTGCCCCTATTCTTCTTCTACTAATGGGTGCGTATTTTGTGCGAAAACGAAACACAAGTGTTAGAAAAACATTTAATTAATGAGTTTTAAGTTCCAGTGCGTATTAATGATAATGATCTTTACTTAATTTATATTTTATTCCATACATTGATTCACTCAGATCGGAACATGATGATAACGCGATACCAATGAGTGCAGAGGTGGGTAAAATTTATGGCGAATACTTGATGCTGGATAAGATTTTAAGCGCTCAGTGCATGCTGTCACAAGAGGATAAGCGTCCTGTTCATGACGAACATCTTTTTATAATTACGCATCAAGGTTCGTATTACATCTAGAAAAATAAAAAACAAAAAACTCCCGAAAGCTATAAAATGTTTGATACACTATCGACATGGACAATTCATTTTATTATCCATGAAATTTGATTCCTGCGATTGGCACTTAAATTATTTATATCGTATTGGTCAATAAGCCTTCTAAAATGAAAACAAGGAAGGGCCATTTAAAAGCTATATTTCGTTGAATTATTCGTTCGATAAATGCTATGGCATTGGTTGCCAAGTAACATATGGCGCACAGAGCTTTGTTTCATAGACAAAAGTCAATGAAAAAATATTTCATCAGATGTCAAAAAAAAAATAAGTACATTAATAATAAGTGATTAGTAGCTAAAAAGCTATCATAAACCCCTAATAATGTCATTTTGCCGTTTCAAAATACCCACTAATTCTAGATTCCATGTTTTTATTGATGAAAATAATTTCAGCATCAGAAATAATGACGCCATGACTACATCAATGAGGTCTACCAGTATTAGTGATTTTTTTTTTACAAATTTCTTGATTTTTCATACATTTTTTTTAACATGAAATACTTAAATTAATGATTTTCTTGAGAATATTAAAGTAATTCATTGATATTTTCCATAAAGTGGAACAACTTAAAAACAATTTAAATGAACCAGTGTCCTCAAATTCCAAAATGTAAATAATAAAAAGAAATAAGAAAATTGTTTTGAAAAAAAAAACTAAATTCTAATAGTACGAATTTATTGAAAATCTTCTCATAAAAAACCAAACTTTACAGAAAAAAACCAAACTTTTCAGTAATTCATTGAATCAGTAAATATTTTGTGTGAATGCGGACCTACAAAGAATATTGTCAACTCTGACAACAATTTAACTAAAAAAAAATTATTTTTTTCTTGTATTCTAAAGACTTAAACTTAGTTTAATTTAAAATAAAATTTACTTTAGACAAAATGTTTGTTTGAAAAAAAATTTTTGGCAATAACTTTTCTCGTGTAGTGTATACAACAATGGCCTGCCCTATCAATATTGCGCCAATTTGGCCAATTTTGCAATTTATTAGCTATTTTTATACATTTTAAGCGTTTTTTTTTTTTGAGGTAGGTTCGAAAATACATTACAATTTCTATTTGGGCAAAACTTTTTGAGCACAAAAATGCTGGAAAATCTGTCTTCCACGGTCAAATGTAGAGAGGGTTTTCACTGAAATTATTCTTGTAAAGTCTGCAATAAGAAACATATGCCAACATTTCGACATTTTGGTTGCTAAACCAAATCGTCAATAAACTTTAAACATTTCGAAAACATTCAACCTCATACGTTTATGTCAAACGAACCAAATACAATACGAGAATTCTATATTGTATTTATACGATTATTACAAAATACATAATCATATACTACGTTTATACGCACGTCTTATTTGCAAATAAAAAAGAAGAATGTTGCCGTATAACATTTTTATTGTAACTTATTAACTCACTGAAACAAGTCGTGAATAACGACACTATTTGCAAATAAAAAGTAAGACGTTGCCACTTCATGAACGTTTTTTGTGTTTTACTTACCAAACAATCATATTTTCGTCACATGGCATCACTAATAATAACATAAGTTCTGTATGCAATTTCCCGTATAAACAGTGAATTAGTTATTTGCAAATAGTTCTATTTGCAAATAAGACGTGCGTATAAACGTGGTAATAGTTGGGTTAGAATGCTTTTATACAAACAGCATAACAAACAATTATACTCAACATGAGTCTATTTTATTTTTCTTGCAACATGTATACAATTAAACACCCCTTGGTCGTTATTGATTGTATTTAATCATTTTGTAAAATCTCTAATTGTTTTAACAATTTATTGGGGAGAATATCCCAAAATGATAAATTTCAATTTCAAGTATAATATATTATTTTTATAGATTTTTATTAAAAAAACCCGGCACAATGCCACTTCACTTACCAGGTGGTGTTGATAACGCAATGGAGTTATTTTTTTCGCACAAAATTTGGTGCTCGCCCATACATCTAAAAAAAAATAATAGCGCAAAAAGTTAGAAAAGTTAAAAAATTTATTGCAAACATTTTAATTATTTATTAAAACATACAGACAACATTGATTTGAATTTGATTTGAAGTGAATTCGCCTTACTACTCGTAGGACTAGGAAATTCCTCAGCTGATAAAACTTATGATCCGATGATAATTATGATCTGAATTTTGGAATAAAAAAGTTACTTATTTACATTTTTCGTTTGTTTTGTTCTTGAGTCACCAAAACCAAATTATTTACTTTTCAGTTGCTTCAAAAAACTTTTTATTTTTGTTTTAAAAAATGATGTATGATGATTGATTTACTTCTTTTTATTTAATAGACATCATTTTTTCTAATTTCTTTACACTATTCGTTTTAATAAAAAAAATACCAGCAGAGTGGAATACGATTTTTATTATCTGTATTGTAAACAACTTTATTCAATTCTAAAATTTTTGATTCAGTGTAGACCGATTTTTTCTTCTTTAACTCTCGAAAGAACTAGAACTTCAGATAAAAAGTAGGTAAATTTTGCCTCCTATGAGGATTGAACTCATGACACCTGGTTTACAAGACCAGTGCTCTACCACTGAGCTAAAGAGGCTCTTCAGCAAACATATTTATTGTAAAAAAAAATATTTATCATAAACGCAAAGAGGAATATTTTTAACCAGACGATTTTTATAACAAAATTTGCCTCATATTGAAAAAAAATAATCAAGTGGTTTTGATATTCCTTCTCTTACTTACGAGCAATTATCACCCATTAATGAATTTTAGTATTGATTAAAACTATATTTCTCCATTAGTTTATTAAATTTGTTTCCTTAAATGTTAAAGAGGGTAATATTTTACGACAATTGCATGCACATGCACAAGTATATTATTATAAGAAAAATATACAAGTGTACCTCCTGTGAGATTCGAACTCACGACCCCTGGTTTACGAGACCAGTGCTCTACCACTGAGCCAAAGAGGCTTATAAACAAGTGCAGTATCAATTAAATTTATTTTCCTTTAAGGAAAATATCATTATCTTGCATAGAAGAAAGTGAAAACTAGGCTTAATCAGAAAAATCGTTGATTTGATTAAAAAAACAGTATTTAGATTTCAACTTAGAGCAAAATTTTTAGCCTTAAATAAAGTAGAGTTTAGAATACCCACAGATTGTAGTGCATTTACGAATATAAAGAAAAACTTCTCCAGTCTCAACAGTTTTATACAAACATTTTATAAGAGTTATAAAACGATATTTCTACGGTTAAAACGATATTTCGCTTTTACCGAACTTTTTTTATAAAAAATTTATAATGATTCAGAAGAATATTTCAAAAAACTTTAGTAAATTTAATCTCTTTCAACGTTAGAAAAGAAATTCCATTTTTATTGGACCAATGCATAGTGTTAGCAATAGGAAAGTAGGTCATGAAAAGAAGGATAGAGGCAACAGAAATTGAGGACAAGTCTATTCCATATACGAGCTGTTCGACTAAAGAACGAATTGCTTCTGTAACCCATAAAGAGATTCACTGTAACATCAATCTCAAATTGATATTTTCTTAATGAAGAATGTGTTGTTCTCAAAAAAAAAGACCAGGTTGTACATTTTGCAACAATAAAAGAATTTGCTTTTCGCGACGAATTTTTAACTTTGTCGCTTGCGCTTTTTTGGAAAACTCGAGTCTGAGATATCCTACATACTTAGATATACAAAAAGTTATAAGATAATAACTGATATTTATTTACTTACGTATACTTATGTATACGATCACCAAACGAGCTGGCGCACTTATCACGACATACTTTCAATCTTTCAATTGCATAAAATGCAGCAAATTTCACAGCTCCTTCACGATTAGCACACACAAACCAACAAATTGCATTACATATGTACATCATACACACTTCTCAAAAGTATTATGAGGAATACGAAGTAGAGTTTGTAAGGCGGTCTGGGACAAAGCACTTAATGCAGAAAATCTGACCACAAATTCTAATACATTTCGTTGCTTTTAAATATTTCACTGATTTAAACGTTCTGACTACAGATTTTATGGATCCGTAATCTCGATGAACCGGGATTGCGTAAAAGCTCAAGGGTAATTATCAAAGATCTTGGAAGGAATATACAGGCAGATGAGAGAGCGTATTAATACCCAGCATCGCAATTATTGAAAAAAAAAATCTTGATATTTTCATTAGAGGCTGCAATTTCTTCTATATCTGACACACACACCATGAACATTGATAAGACCCAAAGCCAAATGCTAAAGTTGACCGGAATTGTTTAAGGACAAAGTAGCGTTTATGTACATACATGTATACATATGTATGTTATTGTGTAATATATGTACATACATACATTAACATTAAATATACATAAATTCATGCATAAAAAGCTTTTACGTACATACATACGTGCATGCACAACTTTGCAAAATAAAGCAGAAACAGTATTCCATCAGAGTCTTAATTTAAAATTGAAATTTTTAAAAATATAATAATTTTTTGACAGTTTGATTATTTTTTTATAATGACAACTATTTCTTTGAGTGTGACCGCATGAAAAACAAGTTTTCTAATGTCTGCCAAAGACTTTATTAGACAGCTGTTTAAACAAATAAAGTGAGCAAATAAATCTGCGAAGTGCGATCACAAGACAACTTATTTGCTCATTTTAAAAAAATATTATATAAACATGGGCAAATTTATTTCGCGGAAATAATTCTACAATCTGATTGTACCTTTAGAAATATAATTGGTTTTATTTTTTGGAATCGAAACCGCATATTGCGTTAGAACTTTCAAAATTAAGTTTTGAATAAAGCAGTTTATATGAAAGAAATGTTATTTAGCGTTAAAAAACGGTTATAACTTTTGAATTCTTCGAAAACTCTAATTAAATTCTTTTAAAATACTTGAGAACAATGTACACTTCTTTCATTTTTAAAATTCTTGCAACAACAAGAAAAATGTGATTTTTGTTAGCTATTCAAAGATACGAAGTCCAATCCATTCCAACGACATCAAGTTTATTTGAAACTGATAACGCGTTCCAAAGTCAATGTTACTAATTATTTACAAAAATGTCCGATATGTCCAACTTTGGATGGCTTTAACTTCGACACCATAAGCGCTATAGCACTGATTCATGCTTCATATGATGATAGAATATTTAATCTTAAAAAAAAATCGAAGAAATTCAAATTCTGCCTAGATCGACGATTTTTGGAACAACCCTTTATTAAGACAAAAAAAAAACTGTCCTGCAGTTAACACTTCCCAATACTTTTTATTGCGCTTTTCGGAAAAAGATTTAAAAAAAAGAAATAAAATCTTGCATTTAACCAGTTTTGATTTTGAATAATTTAATTTAATTATTGTATTTATTTATTGGCTTCATGAAAAATGACCGCCCGAAAGAAAAATTGAAAAATATATTCAAAATAACTATACAACACCTTGACAAATTTATTGATGGTCCGACCACATGGTCTATTTTACTTCATGCAGATGGTGAAGCATTGAAATATGCCATTGAAGAACTACAAGAGCTTTTCATTCCATTTTTCTATTTAGAATTTTGCAATATTTTCCACTGGCAATATTTATTTATTTTTCAGCTTATGAGCTTTGGTTCAAGCAAATCATATTCGAATTGGACTCTATACGTGAAATGTTAAATGATGAAGTTATCGAGGAGACGAAAACTTTGGAAATCCTTAAGCGTCTCAATCGCATTGTGCTCATACTAAAGGTAACATTTCAAATTAAATAGCACGAACTAATGCAATAAAGCACATGATTTTTATTTGACAGTTGCTTGTTGACCAAGTTTCAATTTTGGAAACAATGACACCTTTAGACTTTATGGATTTCCGAAACTATCTAGCACCAGCATCGGGCTTTCAAAGTCTACAATTTCGTTTGATTGAAAACAAGTTGGGTGTGAAAAGCGAACATCGTGTTAAATATAACCAGAAGTATTCGGAAGCCTTCGGTTGCGATAACTCGGCCATAAATGCCATTATACAGTCAGAAATGGAACCTTCCCTTTTGGAATTAATTGAAAAGTGGTTGGAACGCACACCGGGTTTGGAGGAGAATGGTTTCAACTTCTGGCACAAGTTTCAAGTCAGCGTTGATAAATTTCTGGACGAACAAGTTAAAAGTGCTATGGTCAGTTTGATCGACAATTTCCAAGAATTTCCGCTGAATCTAAAAATTTTACTATTTTAGTTGGAAAAAGTTGAAACTGCAAAGAATTATCGTTTAATGGATATTGAAAAGCGACGTGAAGTTTATCGCAGTATTTTTGATCCATACGTTCATGATGCCCTGGTGTCACGTGGTGATCGTCGTTTTAGTCACCGAGCGCTGCAAGGCGCTATTATGATTACTTTCTATCGAGATGAGCCACGTTTTAGTCAGCCGCATCAGCTATTGACGCTCTTAATGGATATCGATTCCTTGATAACGAAATGGCGTTGTAAGTACTTAAAGGATATTATTTCTAAGAAAATCAAATTTATAACAACCAATTCCAATTAGATAATCATGTTATGATGGTTCAACGTATGATTGGCTCTCAGCAATTGGGTACTGGCGGTTCTTCTGGTTACCAATATTTGCGTTCTACTTTAAGGTAATCGAAAAGTGATCAATTCAGATTTGAAATTTAGTCTAAGAATTCCTTTCTAGTGACCGCTATAAAGTGTTTTTGGATCTTTTCAATTTGTCGACCTTCTTGATACCCCGTGAAGCCATTCCTCCCTTGGATGAATCCATGAGAAAAAAATTGATCAACTGAATTTTTTATTCTTTATTTTGGCCACTGTAGTTAAATAATTTTGTTTTACAATAAATTCAATTTTATTTCATTAAAAGCAGCAATAAAAAAGTGATTGTATGTTGCCTCCTGTGAGGATTGAACTCACGACCCCTGGTTTACAAGACCAGTGCTCTACCACTGAGCTAAAGAGGCCTGCAAAATCGAAACGTCATTTCTTTCCAAAGCGCATTTATTTTTGAGCAGCAAATTAGAAAATATATAATTTGTTATCTTTTTTTACTAATTGTGTTCAATTATTCAACAATAAGATAATTTGTATTCAAAGATAACATTCGAAAATCACAATCCCATCTGTCGTTGGAAGGAGGGCTATTGTTATTGCGGTGCAGCAGGTTGTTGTAGTACTTTTCTTAAACGTTATTTTGAAAAAATGTTTGCTGTTTCATCTGAAAATATTCATTTTAGCGTCGGAAGAGGACCCTGAAATCTCTGCATGAATTTCGTCGGTGCCACATGAGTTTTAAAAACTTTCAAAATCGATTTTTATCATCGATTCCCGGTTCGGATGAGGTTAGAGGTCATTGCCTTAGCCAGAGAATTTTCAAGGGAGTTTGCACACCCCAAAAAAATTTCCTGGCGGCTAATAACTTTTAAGAGAGCGAAATAACATCACTTCTTAATAATTGCAGAAGAAAAACATTCTTCTAAACGAGACTAAAGCCCACCCCTCCGCCCAGCAGAAAAGGCTATCTAAAGCTAGGTTTGAGGCTGTTCTGACTATTTTGCAGAAGATAATGTCCATATGGCTTTACGTATGTACGTATGTTTATATGTTAGATGTTACGTGAATATAAGTCGATTCGGTATAGCAGTTTTCAAATTTCTTTTAATAAATTTTTCGAAAAAGTTGTTTATGACATAAATTTTAGACTACCACTTTAATCAAACACAATATTTAATATAAAATATCGTTAAAAAATTGCCAAAAACTTTGGAGAACAATTTGTTTTCTAAATAAATTCGAATATTGTTGTCGAAATTATTTGCTGAGTTCACCCACTTTTTTACTTTTAAGACTGTCTCGAATGCCATAAATTTGATCTAAATCGGTTGATTACCTCGATTAAGTTCGAAAATATAATAGATTATTTCATTTACAACGAGTATTCGTCTCAAATCGAGCTTAATATTAAACTCAATATTCAAACAATTTTAATAAACAGCTCTTTATTTATAATTAATATCTAAATTTCTTCTTTATGTTCTATTACTCGAAGAATATTTTTCCATAATTTTGCTGATCATGGTGATCGTGAAGTTATCCATAGCCTGAGATTAGCATACGTATAGCTTTATTTGTATAATTTCTAATGCTAATTTTCGAAAATGAGGCATAATTAATGAAGATCTTTAATTTCAAAAATGTTCCAAATTTTTTAAAAATGTTTTTTGTCATACTTTCCGTAGTTTACAATTTCATTTTATTAAATTCATTATTCGAAATATTTTCAAAATAAATATTTACAAATCTGTTTTATTGGTTGTTGTTGGCTTAGTTGAGATTATTTCTGCATTTCATCGGGGCTCACCAAATCAACAGTACTCTTTAACCGAATCATATTTGAAAAGCATACAAACTCATACACTTATATAAAAACCAACAAGTAGTATATGAGAATTCTATAGAATTCAATCATATTTTTCTACTTGTGAGTTACAAAACATATGACTATGGATAGTTTTAGAATACATTTACACAAACACAACACAAGAAACGATTGTAATATTTGGTAAATATCAAAAAGCTTACAATTTCAATCAAGTAGTCAAATACGTTAAAGAAAATATTCGTTCGAGGTTTAAGTTTTACCCTGTTAGTGTTAGCAAAAACCGTGCTTAAAAATATAAATACGAATAACACTAAATCAATTTTGGATTTAATTTTTTTGGAAATTATTATATTAAGTAACAGAAGTCTCATTTATTTCACCTGTATTTGTGTTGTCAGTATTTAAAATGTTGCTGCGACTATCACAAGGTAAAGGCTTTCTCTTATGGACAATCAAAACCTGGGTACCATACAGATATCAAATGCAAAAAATGTAATATTAAAATAACGACAAATAAAAGAGGATACAAAATAGCATGTGTTATAAATTTATCTCGCATGTTATCACTCGAATAATAAGGAAAAATTTATTTAAGTACATTTTTCCCGAACTAATTATTATTATTATTTCGATTTTATTATTATTATTATTATTATTTTTTTTTTTTTTTTTGCTTAAAATTAGTGCCGAGTTCGTTCTTAAAGCAAGCGTTCCGCATATGGTTAAGAAAACCCATAATTACGGCTTTAGTTTGATTCAAAAATAATCTGATTTTTATTTTGAGCGTATAATAGAAAAGGTCGAATAATTAATAGCACATACATAATAGATTTTATTCATGAAATTATAACTTTGAATTTCTCTCAATAGATTATTTGTAATAAATATGCAAAGTTGATATATTTTTTATACAGTAGACTCGGGAAAACGTGAACTAATTTTTATTTTGTTTTTAAATTTATTCATGTTTTCGATATAGTGAAAATCTTAGAACATACGATTGCGTTTTTCTATCATCAATGAAATTCTAAAAATTAAATAAACTGAAACAAAAAACTCTCACTTCAGTTTTCAGTAAAAAATAAATAAAAACCAATAACTTTCTTAAAATTTTGAATTTTTGCAATTTTTATAAGAAAAAAATTGCCTTTTGTGTATGTATTTTGTTTCATCATCTTAAGATTTCTCAAAGCCCTTATTTCAAACGATCAGTTTATTCCTTGGTTTTATGGCTTTATTCTATTATCTTCCTCGACTGCAATGCAGTCTGGTCTCGTCTCATCGGTTTTCTTCGGAATACCAACTTTTGCAAAAGTTGAATAAATTTTGAAAACTTAATTTAGTGTATTTTAAGAAAATAATATCAATTCTTTACTTAAAGTTTGTGAGTGCAAAAGTCATATAATAACAAAAAATCAACAGAACTCTATATATGTATGTATGTATTTGTTGCAAACAGTCTAATGTCATGTCAGTCAATGTCATAACATATGAATTAATCTGGGATTCTAGAAATTATAAAAATAGGATAATGAATCGAAAAATTTCTATTAAAAAGTGTCTACGTTTTCGCTAGTCTGCTGTATCTGCAAAAAAAATAATGCGGTCGAACATATTTGCACAATTCTTATTTTAGGCCAAAAAATATACCCTGAGAATGTAATATTGTAATCCTAAACCAGCACAAGTCTCTAAAATGTGACTATTCGCCATAAATACATTGCAAACAGAAATATGTATGTACACATGTATGTTTGTACGAATACATATATACTCGTATGTATGTATCTTATGATACCAGTGAATTTAGCAAGTGTTTAAAATTTATTCAAGCAATCAATGAACGTATGATTAATATTTAATTCTACTTTAATGCCAAACACTCATACGACCGCTAGCACCATGTTAAGTACCGAAAGCTCTTTTTAACTTTTACACTAAAGCTCTATTTAATGTTGTTGCAGGAAATGTAACAGTAAAACATGCCAGCTATAGAAAATTACAATTTCAATCATCAAACATGTTGTGCTGCAGTATGAAAAAATATAAAATGACACGAAACAGACGAAAAACGCAAGCGATGCTTTCGAACCTGCACAATAACAAACATTAAAAACATCCCACAGCATGGTGAGGAAGAAGCATAAGTAGGAAATCGAAACAAAATAACAAATTGAACTTAAAAAAACCCACATAAAACGAGAGAAGACGATTTAGTTTACATTTACATCTACATTAACTTACAAACGTACATACATACATACATACATACATAAGTACACCTCTCAAAAAGTTCACTTTTAATGTTGAGTTCAGTTTGCGAAAACAGCTCATAAACACGTGTAAATCAGTTGCAATCGAAATACATATACATAAACAGGAGTAGTGAGTAGCTAAAGCTCTACTTTATGTTGTTAAGTCTACGTTCAGACGCATCATGTCTTATTGACATGATTGCTATTTTATAAGCGAGATCGACGAGGGGAAAAGAAACGGGTACGCAAGTTTATGTACTCTGTCAGTACGTTTTGCTTTCTCATTCGTAATGTAATAATGCTCAAACAATGTTTTTTATGTACACATACATAAAAACAATTCGTCAAGAAGACATGACTTGTGTGAACGCCTAAGAAAGTTCAAAGAAGAAAAAGTAAGAATCATGTTAATAAGACATGATGCGTCTGAACGTAGACTAAAGAAAGTCTAACAGTGAAACACACCAACTATAGAAGACTACAGTTCCAACCATCAAACATGTTGGAAATAAGTAAAATGATGTGAAGAAGACGTAAAATGATGTGAGTTTACACTTGCCAACTTTTGTTGAATCAATTTTTCGTTTGTCATCAAAAGGAGCAAGACAAAGATAAACTAGTACACGTATGCATGTACTGTCATTCCCTTTTGTTTTCTCATTCGCACATATTCACATACTAGTACACACCAGTTAAAAAATATTGCAAACTTTAAATAGAAGAGGAAAAATTTCATTAGCGTACATATATGCAACTTCCAAGAACAAAATTAAGAACTGAATCAACAAAAGTTTGAAAATGTAAACTCTGTATAAGAAACAATACGCAGAAAGCAAGCGATGCTTCGAACCTACACAACAACAACAGTTTAAAAAACATCACACATGACATGATGAAGAAAAATAAGTATGAAGACGAAACAAAATAACAAAAAAAAGCACACACACATAAAACCGAGAGAAGACGATTTAGTTCACATTTACATCCGCATTAACATACAGGCGTACAGACGTACACACATACACCTTAGAAAAAGTTTACTTTCAATGTTCAGTTCAGTTTGTAAAAAGAGCTCACGAAAACCTCTACACCCATCAAACGTGTACATCAGTTGCAATCGAAATCTAAACAAGAATAGTTAATAGTTGTTGTGCTGCTGATGAGTGCCTCTTTCTACCGTTGAAAGCTAAAAGTTTATATTATTTTATTATAATTATCGTTAGCTTTGTGTGTTTTCAGAGTAAAAGTGCACTACAAAAATATGTGTATGATGTAAAATTAAGTTACAAAAAAAGAGTCCTGTTTTCAAAAGTTAATGTCGTCACATGCACATGAAATTATATCCTTAATGGCAATAAAAAATTGTCGTTCACGGTAAATGTTGTCACAAGTATTACAAACTGTGTAAGCGTAAAAAAAAGTTTAAAATGGGAAAATTTAATTAATTTTATATATATAAGTATATGCAAAATAAAATGCATGCACGTGCAATGTTTAAAGTAACCTTGAAAAATGTGTTAAGCCCAGATCATTTAAAAAAAACAAACACACTCACACACACACAGAGAAAAATAAAGGAAATTAAATAATAATAAAATCTGGAAAAATTGGACTGAAAATATAAGCTCAACTATTATAATGCTTACGTGCATTTATTCTTACTGCTGCTACTGCCACTGTTTCTCATACATGCATTCATATGTATCTACATACATACAAACACACGCACACACACACACACTTATTCACTTAACAACAGCAACAACACAAACAAAATCAATTCATAATTCATTAAAGGTGAAAAATTGAACCGAGAGGCGAAAAATACAACCAAAAAAATTAAAATATATTTATAGCAACATTAAAAGCACAACAAGGAAAGAAGGGAAGATAAATAAACGAAAGTGTTGGGAAAACTTTAATTCAAAAATATTTGTACTATAATTTGAGTATGTATTTAAGTATGTATGTAGTAGTTGCACCTTTCGTGCAGGACCGTTTTTTGCACAATCAAATTCCGTTTTCCCTTCAACAAAGTGAAGGCGAACATGGAGTCTCAGTCCTCTTGTTTTCCTTTTATTTCTTTTAAGGTCATTTTTTTTTTTGACAATTACAAACACGCATACATTCATTCGCATAGAAAAACATCTACATCCACATATACACTCTCACTTGCTCTCCTTTCCATCTGAAAATAACCGCAAGTATAAAAAAGTGAATTACATGGGGCCAAAAGGAAAGACAAATTTATCATGATGACTGTTTTTCTTTGGTAATCTTAAAGAATAGTCTTACTTTAACTCGATATACTTTGATTTCCTTAGAAAAAGACCATAATATTAAATTACAACAAAAATAGTATTTGGAATTTGCAACCATTTATCAGCTTTGCAGTATGCGAATAGCATGAAGGAAAGTTAATAAATTTCAGTTTAATGGCCTAAAAGGAACAAAAAGTCTCACGACTCTTAAGATGAGTTGAAATTTGAGTTCTGGCGAATGAACTTGAAGTTTGGGCTTGGTAGAGTACCCTCCAAGCAGATGTTATCGAAATAATTGAGATTGGCTGCTGTGATGGTACCGTTGCCGCATGCCAATTCGAAACACAAATGGTACTTTTGTATGTAGTTGTATGGAGAATAGCGCGCAGCGGTAGATTTATTGGGATCAAGTTTGTCGACTCGATTTTGAAATATAGCCGTAATGCTATTTCCGAAGTGTACTAACAAATAATTGGCCGAGGACAAACTCTTGGCACTTAGCAGCATCTGCGGTAGAATATACACACGAAAGATTAATTAATTAACACAAGATGGTTAGTGTCTATCGAGATCCGGAAAATTTCAGGATTTTTCAGGCGATAAAATTCCTATCTGTACATATAAAATTTAATCCGCGTTTGTATGTCATTGTTGTCATTTTTGTTCCTTATGGAAACCCAAGCAACAAGGCCGATCTTTATGCAATTTCGCAGTCGTCTTGCTGGCGGTTGGGAAATTAAAAAATATTTTTAACGTTGCGGGGGAAAAGTCAACTCCATACAGAGGAACTATTAATTATTATATATCTGGCCCTTTAAATTTATTTTACATTACCACGTGCATGAAGAACTTATTAGAGCAAAAGTACGTAGGTCTAGGAGGAGGAAGAGGGCTATAAGTCTGGAGAGTAACAAAAGTGAGAATATTCAAAACTGATGTAACGGACAAAATGGTAATAAGTTGTGTATTCCAGCAAAAGCATGGAGGTATTTGGAGTAGCGGGACCATGGAGACTAGTACTCCCTCTCTATGCAAAGTTATTATCAAGAATTTTGTACCTTAAAAAGAGCAATAGTCTAAACTTTATGTAGATCACTCTAATAGTAAAGTGCTTTTTCAAGCAAAAGCCTGGCCTTACAGTAGGGAGAGACAGATCTCCTCATACAAAGTAGTTGTTAATTATCTCATATTTCGGGAACTACGAAAAATAGTCATGCGATTTTGTGAATGGTTTTTTTTACATTTCTTTTTTTTTTACTAAATTTATATTGTGGCTTCCGTAAACGAAATTTTAGTAAAATTTATATGAAAAGTTCTCACTTTTTTTAGAGCTTTGTAAATAAATTTTTTGCGGAAGTCGACCGGCTGAATTGCAGAAACTGCACTTACGATGACAGGTCAATAAAACATAGGTTTAAAAAAAAATCATTTTATATTTTAACATATAGTCTCCTTTGAGCTCTGTACACTTTGTCCAAAGTTTCTCCGATGTTTTATCTCTTCTCAAAATAAGATTTGTCGGTGTCTTCAAAATAGGTATTTGTTTGTGAGATTATTTCATCGCTGGAGTCAAATCTCCAATAAGATGTAGTCCCTCGGGGATAAATTCGAAGAATAGGAAAGAATATTGCCATGAAAACTACACATGCGTTGTCCTAGTGAAAAATTACTTTTTCTTGGACAAATGCGGTCGCTTTTTCAAATCCTTATTAAATCGACCCAATAAGTTGTCATAACATTCGCCATTGATTGTATTACCCTTTTTAAAGGTAGTCAATGTGGATTATACCGCGTGCATCCCAAAAAACGGTCAACATGACTTTATTGGTTGACAAACCTGCCTTTAGCACTGCTTCACTGTTGGGTCTATGGTGTGTTGTAGTGCATCCATAATTCAGCCAAGATTATAAAACGGCACAAAACATCATCCATATTGGTGGTTGAACAACGCCAAACATTCCTACAAAGTTGTGACACGATTACGTTTGTGGGCGATTGTGAGCAAACGCGGCACCCATCTTGCAGAAAGCTTTTTCATATCCAAGTTATCATTCAAAATTGAAACTACTGAACCATGTGAAATATTTATGGTTTTCACAATTTCTTGTACTTTCAAAATCCAATTGGCCAACAACAGATTGGGATTTTTTTTTAAATTGTTTCGAATGTAGATACCTCAACTGATCGTCCAGAACATTCGGCGTGTTGCGTGCTTGTCAGGCCACAATAAAATTCAATAAATCACTTTCTTGTCATTGAAATTTATTGTGCAAAATTCCAAGCTCAAACTTGGTTTGAGTGATCGTTTTTTTCCGCAAAGAGTTATTCTTAATGACCACACGAAATTCAATGGCAGTCAAAGAGAAACTTAATGAAGCAACTTGTTAAAATTTCGACAGCAGTCAACTGACAGATGCCTCTTGACAGAAGCAGTTAAGAGGCGAGAAATTCAAAAAATACTGACTTATTGTCCTGCCTCGTATTTACAATCCCATATCCACACCAATAAGCTTGAGATACTATACCATTTGAAAGTCATTATTGAGGGCATTTGAACTGAAATAAGACTGATTTATTGCACATAGTATTTGAAAATATAAACTATAGATCAGCGCAGTACGCGGATATACATACAAATGTATGTTCATATTAGTAAAATGTAGCCAATTTCTCTTTCGATTTAAAATGTTTATCCTTATTAAAAAATATTGGATAGTAGCAACAGAAAGCCGTATCGATTATTAGAAGATACCCCAAATACTAAGATCTGCAAAAAAGTTTCCACATTTAAGTCTCCGCACGAGCGGAAATGAAAGTCTATAAAAAAATTAAATGACCATAATACTAAGTTAAATGAATTATGTACAAGTAGAAGGAATAAGGAAATGAATGCATGTGGCTAAGGGTGTATGTGTGTTTGCATGGGAAACCATGACTTCCACCATCTTCCATTTTATAAAAATTCTTTGCAACAATGCTGTAACACGTTCATGAAGTCTTTTCTAAATATTTTTACAAAAATCCGTGCCATGTTGCTACTGACACTTGGACACATTCACTACTCAATCACGAGAGAGCAAAAGGAAACAAACACATAGTAAAGAGTTTAATCAAACGAAATTTTGGCTGGCGTTTAAAATGTCAAAAGAAATACAGTCACACACTCACACATAAAGTAGTCATAGCAAAATTGCAGGTCAGTAAATGAAAGGGAGAGTTTTGTCTTTTTAAGGAATTTTCCTAAAGGCAAAACTAAACAAATCATCATTCTCACCAGCACTTTCCACATATTCGCGTTCTTTGCCAGGCAGCATCATTATCTTGTCATTATGAAAAACAATTGAGAATTTCTTTTGTCTCTAATCCTCTGCAATTCATAACGCCCTCTTCATTGTTTGACACTGCATGTCCTGGTTAGCATATTGTGTATGTGTATGTGTGTGTATAAATGTGTGCGTGGATGTGCACATCTGTGCGAACGTTTGTCTGTTTACACATCTGAATAATAAGAGACGTTAAAAATGAAAAGAAGAAAGGAAAAATAAAAAATAACACCAATAATTTCGATCAGTGTGAGAATATTATCCGCATATTTTCTGCATTTTCTTCCTTATATTCTGAACAAAATGAAAGGCAAAAAAGAACAACAGCCATTATTAAGATTTAGACAAGTGACAGACAGACATTTGTAATTTATCAGCTAAAGATAAACGTTTTTCCTTGATTCTTCTTTTGTTGTTGGATTTATATACATGGTTCCTAATGTTACTGCTGTTGTTGTTCAACAATTTATGAGCGTGATATTCAAGTGTTTCGGTGCGTACATACTTATGTGTGCAAGTGTATCGGTGTACAGATGTTTTTGATTTATTAAATCAAATGGAAAGTTTTTGTACTATTTTTGTGCTTCATTAATTTATAAATAAAATTCAATTTATTTATTATATTTAGGTTAATCTACATAATCTCTATTATGTAAACACATTCATATATGTACATACTAGCGAACCAGGCGAACTTCGCCTCGCCCCAATTTTAAGCCTTCAGACGAACTTTCTATTTTTTAATTTGAAAAGCCATTAAGGAATAATTTGAAACAAAATTTCATACAAAAACTCGATTTTCGATTTTTCCAATTTTCCGACTTTTCCGGAGGGATTTTCCAATTTCTTCCATAAAAACCTTCTCCTCGAAAATACGAACAACTGACAAAAAGTTTTACAGAAATCGGCCAAGCCGTTCTCATTTTATGAATTATTGGATTTTGCCATGCCCCTCCGCCCACAGACCGAAAATAAAAAATCGGACTTCACAGTGTCATCCGCCCGAGTATTCTGAAGGTTCCCTGAAAATTTCGTCAAAATCGGCCTAGCCGTTTTGGAGCCATTACGTTACATACATACATACATACATACATACATACATATATACACACTTCCTATTTTATATATATAGATGTACATATTTGGGGATGTAATATATGTATGTACATACTTATTTACATATGTGCTACTGTTTAAGCCAACTATTTCGCAACCAGCAGTGGTTGATGCCTGGTTTACTTTCGATGCAGCAAAACTGATTATATTAATATTGCGATATTCCAAACAGTAGTCAATTGTCCGACTCTGCATTACTTTTCAACTAGAGAAGAAAATTATTCGTTGAATAATGGGAATATTAAACAGAGTTTCTTTAAAAATAACCTCTTGATAAATTTATGGTCGAAAGTCAGTGAATTAATTTAAAAGTTTTTTCGAAGTAGAAAAAACGCAAGTCTTCAAGAAGACTTTTCTAATTTACACGTTGGAGAAATCGCACCAGCAACCTCCTGTTTAACAGTCTAAGCTCTCTCTCTCTCTCTCTCTAATCACTTGCCAATCAGGCAATAAAATTAATTAGTTTAACTACAGATATAAAAACTATGCAAAATAAAATTTCAAATACGAACGATCAAATGTTTTTTTACAGAGAAAAGCTCGCCGCCAGCGTTGCCGTTTTGGTAATATTTAATCAAAATTGCTTACTTCTTTCCCCAATTTGTAGATGTGTACATTTTTATCGATTGAGTTGTTTCTTTAGCAATATAAATAGATCTATATAATTTCACTTTCATAGTTTTTTTTTCTACATCAGAGAAAACATCAGGGTTTGCTTTTCTTTACGTGAAAAAGATCAGACTGATCAAGACTCTGGAAAAATGCATTTAGTCCAACAGAATTTGCATTGTATTTTCATGCTAAGAAAGTCAAAAGTTTCCGATTAATTATTATTTGCATCAATATTTTGATGGCACCCTATATCTTACAGGAATAGGGCAATAAGGTTAGGATAGGTAAGGGTGGTACTAGTTTCACTTAGGCCTTTTGGTCCATTATGATACCACGGATACTTTGTTTAACTGGTATATCCGCCGTAGAATCAGAGCTAATTATGAGCTGTAGTTTAATATCCGTCAAGGCGGAGAGATCACCATTCGGATTCTTGCTAATCCGGGAAGGTTACATAAAGTAGTGTTATATACTCTCTCCCTCATCTATATGCTGGCAGCTGTGGCAGTAGTTGATTTTTACATTTTGATTTGTGATATTTTTTCCATAATCAAAGAAAATAAAATTATACTTTTCAAATAATTCTTGTATAGAAATAATGATTAAAAATTAAACAAAAATTTGATGAAGCAAGTGCAATAACTAAAACTATACACTATCCTCTACTTAAAATAAATATTTAAAAGCCAACTTGCAATCTTGCTTTTTAGTCAAATATTTCATTAGTATAAATATATTTCGACACTTGTGCATCAAATTTGAATTCTCTAAGTCAAACCTAAAAATCTATAAGAAAAAAGACACAAATTTAAAATTTTTTTTTTTTTTTTTTTTTTTTTTTTTCACGCTAATATATGTTTATTGTATCTTCAAATAATTGAACTAACAATAAGTGTTCAAATCTTAAATATATAAATAATTATTAGGCCCAACCAGTGTCGGACATAAACTTAGTGATAATAATTAATAATACATAAAATTCATGTTACGCACAAAAAATATTTTCAAAGAATTTCATCTGGAGAGTTGCGTATTAATGCCGTAGTGTCCCTCTTTTTTAAGCGGATGTGTCCAGGAAAGTTCAAGATGTTACGAGCAAGGGGATTAGGATGGAACTCGAGTTTTGTTAAATATTTTCCAGCATATTTTGCAATTTCAGCGGTCACAAGTGGCATATTTAAATCACGATGTAAAATAGAATTTTTCAAGTACCATGGAGCCGTAGTTATTAACCTTAATATTTTGTTTTGCATTCGTTGGATTCTCTCTACATTGGAAGCTGAAGCAGTGCCCCATAGCTGAATTCCATAACACCATATCGGCTTCAAAAGCGACTTGTATATTAAAAGTTTACAATCTAGACTGAGGGTAGAATTTCTACCAATCAGCCAATGTATCTGGGTTAATTTAAGCTTCATTTGTGTCAGCTTAGAGTCAATGTGGTGTTTCCATGTAAGCCGTCGGTCGAGGTAAATACCAAGATATTTCACATGTGAATGTTGAGGAACAACTTGATTGTTGATTTGAATGGGGGAACAAGTGTCTCTTCGTAGGGTAAATGTAACATGAACACACTTTTGTTCATTTACTTTTATTCTCCATAAGTTCAACCACAATTCCAACAGGTTAATATGTTGCTGAAGGTAACGGGATGCCTCGTGAGGGTTTTCATGCATACTAAGGCAGGCTGTATCATCGGCAAATGTAGAGGTGAGGATATTACTGCTCAAAGGCATATCACAGGTATAAATCAAATACAAAACTGGCCCCAGTATACTCCCCTGAGGCACCCCAGATGAAATGGTTTCGGGCACACTCATGAAGTCTCCTTCCACGACAGTGAACTTCCGGGCAATAATGTAACTTTCCAAAAGATTTACAATGTTTATTGGTAGATATGTCTTCAATTTTAGAATTAGGCCTTCATGCCACACTTTATCAAATGCCTGAGAGACATCAATAAATAGGGAAGAACAATACTTTCTTTCTTCAAATGTTCTTCTTATGAAATGAACCAATCTATGACATTGTTCAATGGTGCTGTGCTGACTTCTAAAACCAAATTGATGGTCCGGTATGCATCCATTATCAGCTAGAATTGGGGACAATTTTGTCATGAGAAGTTTTTCGAAGAGCTTCGAAATTGTTGACAGCAAACTTATTGGCCTATATGACTCAGCCTTAGTAAGATCTTTACCCGCCTTTGGAATCATTTTGACCATGGCAAGTTTCCAGCTGTGTGGGTAATACTCCAGTCGTAAAATGCCATTAAAAATAAATAACAGGATTCTAATAGCAATACGAGGCAACTGCATCAGCATCTTGTTACTAATTCCATCAATACCCGGGGCCTTCTTTGGATTGGTTTCAGCAATTAGTTTTTGTACATCAAGCATCTTAAACTTTATGGGTCGAGGGGGTAGAGCTACTACGCTCGGCAAATCAACAGCACCAGTACATGTGTTTGGGGTAAATACGTCTTTTAAATGACCAGCTAATATGTTACCTTTTTCAGTATTAGTTCTTGCCCAACCTCCGGTAGAAGTGCGCAGGGGTGGTTTAGACTCAACGGGTGTTTTAAGCTTTTTAGCAGCGCGCCACAAGGAGTAATTAGATGCTGCAGTGACATCGAGACCTTCCAGGTAGTTCTTAAGAGAAGCAGATTTTTCAGCTGAAAGCAACTCTTGGAGTCGTTTAGTGCATTCTCTAAGTCTGATTTTATGTTGGGGCGATCTGTGCTGTTGCCATTCCCTTCTAGCTCTTCTTTTTTCACATACGAGACGTTCAATGTCCGCAGAATAAATTCTATTAAACCCAGTCTGCGGATGGGAGGTAGTGGCATGTTTAGCAGCCTGTTTAATATTCTCGGTAAGATTGGCAATGTTAAGTTCAATATCATCGGGAGTTCTAAGCCTGATGTTTTCCGTACAATGACTACTGAGATATTTTTTGAACCCCAGCCAGTTAACACGATGTATCATCTTCACATATGGGTCAGGTAAGTCACTTCTTAGTGGGCTACAAATTGTAACGATCGTGGGAGAGTGATCGGAGGAGAGATCATGTGAAGCTTCAACATGAATTAAATCCCTAGGGATATTTTTCATGACCCCAAAATCTATAACATCCGGAATTTTTTGTATGTCAGTAGGCCAGTAAGTGGGCTCCCCACTAGAAATGACATCCAAATCCATTTTTGAAATTGTGTTGAACAATGCTCGACCTCTAGGAGTAATAAGACGCGACCCCCAGAACGTATGCTTTGCATTGTAGTCTCCAGCTGCTACGAAACAAGGGCCAAGAGTTTTGTAAAAATCCTCGTATTGATCTTCACTGATTGAAAATCTGGGAGGGGAGTAAACTGATGAAAGCACAAGATTTGAACAAAAATTTTCGATGCAAATATTTGTTGCTTGTAGATGGTCTTCACAAGTGTTCTCAAGAATATAGTGCTTGAGTCTTGACTTTATTAGAATTGCTGATCCTCCGCATGCTCTTCCTCTCGGGTCCTTTGTATCATATAAGGTGTAGCCACTCATTTTAAAAAGGCTTCTCGAAGTCAAATGAGTCTCAGATACCAACATTACATCAATATTCTTCACCGTGAGGAAGTGCTCTAGTTCGTTTCTATGTTGGCGAATGCCGTTAGCGTTCCAGAAACATAACTTTAACGTGTTCATGGCTTGTTAACTAATGCTAGAAGCAGAGTGTTCTGCATTCGCAGCATTTCTTGCATCATGCTAGTCATATTTGTCGTAAAGTTGCTTATAGTTTGCACCAGATTATCAATAGTAGCTTCAAGGCGATTGAAATTAAAGCTTGCATTTGCGTTTGTTGTATTGATTGGTGGTGACACTTTTTGAACGGGAATAGAGTTGATCTTCACAGCGTCAGCATACGATACATGTGAAGTGATTGGTTGGGCCATTAGGGGATGAGTAGCGGAGTACGTATTTCCTGCTTGAGCTGGAGTTACTTTAGGCTTTTGGGTCATAGCTTGTTTCACAAAAGAGAATACAGGACATCCTCTGTAGTTAGCAGTGTGATTACCTCCACAATTACTGCACTTTTTTTCCTTCTGGTCCTTCGACTTATTGCAAATAGCAGTGTTGTGTAATTCACCGCACACAACACAAACAGACGGTAATTTGCAATAAGTTTTCGTATGGCCATATTCTTGACAATTATGGCACTGTACGGGTCCTGAGCGCTTGTGTGGTTCTTCGACTGTAATTTTCCGGTATAACAGATATTTTAAATTATAAATTGGATGGGTCTCATTTTTCTTCAATTT
Organism: Germaria angustata; assembly: GCA_963681545.1. Classification (NCBI taxonomy): domain Eukaryota; kingdom Metazoa; phylum Arthropoda; class Insecta; order Diptera; family Tachinidae; genus Germaria; species Germaria angustata. The sequence continues at coordinate 62,803,405 of OY813001.1, forward strand.
TATATCATTTGGCTCCAATTCAACGCGAAATAAGGGTTGGGGGATCTTCTCCCTGTTTATTATGTTAGAGACATTCTTTACCTTAAATCCCTGGAGGGTGAGAGCATCTTTAATTTCCTCAGGAACTACATAAGAATCTATGCCTTTCAATACGATCTGTAGGCCTTTAGCACTCTTAAGCTGGAATGTGTAGAAACTTGTTTTATTTTTTTCGAATTCGTTAACCATTTTGCGGAAGTCTTTTTCATCATATATTTGAACTTTTGTTTCATCAATGTTACCACGTTTTATTGGAACAATGTGAAATGCCTTCTCACCAATGACCGAGATTAGTTTTTTAATAAGTGTGTTCGAGTTTTTTTGTCTCAGATAGATTGGAGGTGGTTTTGAAGTTTTTTTCGAAGATTCTTCGGGTTTATCGCTGTCATCTTGTAATATTTTAAACCGGTTTTGACGATTAGCTGAGGCGGCGTCGTTGTCTCTGGATATTTTCGGAACAGATGAGATTTTGGATGAATTTGGGCTTCGCCCGCGCTTTACTACTGTGATATATCTGTCCATTCCGACAGGCACTTTAGGTTTTTGAATATTATCGTCCATTGTGATAACTGGGTTAAGTGATGAACACGAGCCCAGAGCGGATAATGGCGCTGACTTAAATAACGATGAACTAGGCAATGGTAATGTTACCGAATCACTACTTGGCATCGGAGTAAGCGAATTTGATCGCTCACGTAAAATTGGCTTTGCCGTTAGAAAAAGACTGTCATCCAATTTTTTCTTTTTATTGTTTGCATTAAGAGCTTCAGAACTCACAGTAAAATAGGCATTTCTGCCGTTAGAACTCACTTCACAATTTCTTGTTTTTGAGGTACTCATGCAGAGTATTCCTCAGTCACTTTGTTTGTGTTTTTTGTTTTTTTGTTGTTTCAGTTTATACGAAAAATATTATTAATGCAAGTAAAGCAAATTTAACAAAAACTGTACTTATGACGAATCAGTACTTATTACGAATATTTTTTTTTGTTTGTATTTTTGTTTGCTTAGTATGTGAAAAAAAATCTCCGCTAACACGTCTGTTCACTACGAAGGTTCAAAAACAAAAACTGTACTTATTACGAATCAGTACTTATTACGAATATTTTTTTTGTTTGTATTTTTGTTTGCTTAGTATGTGAAAAAAAAAAACTCCGCTAACACGTCTGTTCACTACGAAGGTTCAACAAGACTGAAAAATTCATCGTTTAAACTCAATTTAAAATTTTGATTTTTTTAAGTCGTAATTATTTAACAAAAGCTTTCGTCTGATAAACACTTAAGTAAATTATACGTAAATATACTTATACATACATATATACAAATACAAAACAATCTCTGCCAATTACTTAAATAAACATAAAAATAACTGCCTGTTTACAAAATAATAAACAGTGAATAAATAAATACAAAATGTACCTTCGCTTGATAAATGACGATATGAAGACAAAATCAAACAATTTAAGAATTTCGGCAGCACCAGGAAAAGCAGCTTCTTCGAACAGTCAACGTTTCATTTGCTCAAATATGCTACAGAAAGTTTGCCTCATATTGTGTTGCATGTGTATTTCATTAGCAGGTGAGTAGTGTAATAAATATTTTTATAAATACATACATACATCAGGCATGGATGCAGTGAAAAAGGATCAAAATATCTCCAAATTCTTTAGCATTGAATAAAAAAATGAATCCTTATCCGCGCCTGTTACACATAACATACAATTGAAAGATTATCGAAGCACAAAGTCAAGTTTCAATTTTATTTATAAGTATCGATATTTCGAAAAAAAAATATTTTATATGAAAAACTGTTCGCAGCTTTAATGGGGCAAGAAGACTTGGTTTGCAGTATGGGGCAAACCGATGTCAAAGAGATGCATTGTAATTTATATTACAAGCATTACACAAATTAAAGAACTCTTTTGTTTTCAAGATTTACATTGACAACTATTAGAGAATCTTATCATTTCTTAATCCCTCGTATTTAATTAAGCGAAAACCCCAAAGAAACTTTTTCCACGCACATATGCGATATTGCAAATTCGGAACAAAAATTAACAGCTGCTAAAAGGAAAATCCTTTTAGATTTATGTCCTTCAAGCCTTATTAACAGACTATGGAGAAACCTACATTTCTCATGTGAAAAAAAACATTAGAGTTGAGAACATTTCTCGTATCATATTTCCAAAATTCTAAAAGGCGATAATGCACAAATGTTCCCTTTACTGATCCAGTAGTGCCACTGTTGAAAGAGCCTTTTCAGCAGTTAATTTATTAAAAACTTCTACAAGAACCGAACTATCTACTAATACTATGCAGCCAGTGCCACGCACTACCGCTGAACAACCTACACCTACAGAGAGGCATTACAAATCTCTACATATATAAAAATTACGTGTATGTTCGTGATCGCTAAACTCAAGAACTACTGCACCGATTTTGACCAAACTTTATATACATGCTCTATGGGCCGGCAGGAGTGTTTCTGTGAAGTTAGATGGCCCAATATTTATTTTTTTTTGTGTTTTGCCCGATAGAGATTAGCGCGATAAGCCTATGCTGTGTTTCGCTGCAGGCGTTGGGTCCTTAATCAGCGTGTAGTGGCATTAATTAGCCCGATACCGGTATTTGACCAATAATTGCTATGTCGATTTAGTGCACATTTCATTCTTCTTCGAAATATCAATCCGCCATGACTTTGCAACGAAACCAGACTTGCAGTGAAAATAAAATTTGAAGGCAAAACAAGGTTTGCCCGGGTCAGCTAGTTATCTAATAAAAAATATGTGTTTGTTTGAATATTAGAATAATAAAAAAGTAATAAAAAGTATTTCTTCTATAAATTAACATTTTTCCTCAGAGAACATTTAAAGCCAATTGAATGACGATATTCATAATTGAAATCTCCAATTTTTTACATGATTTTTTCGATCACAATTTTAAATCACAATCGATCACAATTTTAAATCTTAAATAAACTTTAAATATCAAATTTAAATGTCGATCAGTAATTAAGATTTACGATTATTTGTCATAAGCTCCCTTATTAAACATTTCTTAGCCAAACGTAATATCGATTAGGGCTATACCATTCTATTTAAGAAATGTTGAAACTACCCCAAAAATGTGGTAGATCTAACAAATTTTTCAAAATAAAATTTATTAGAAACTACGTGTATATATTTTTCAAATCCGATCTAAACCTAAGGTCGACTTTGAGTTGGCATCACTGCATCGAGAACGTTCATCACAAGACTGACTGATTAATGATTGTGGCAGGTTTTTCTTTTCCCATTTCAAAACTCTTTGATTTTATCAATTGCATAGCGTTATTTATATATATATATATATATATATATATATATATATATATATATATATATATATATATATATATATATATATATATATATGTATATATATATATATATATATATATATATATATATATATATATATATATATATATATATATATTTTAACTTCAAAGATGATAAATATTAGGGAAGGTTTTTTTACAGAATTTCACAAAAATACAGTCTTGGTGTCATACGGCAATCAGTTTGAACTAAAATCGAGTAAATTTTGCTAAATTTTAGTTCATTATTTTTTGAATATAGACGAAAATTAGCGAAAATCATTTAACAAATACCCCATTTCAGTATTCAACTGTTTCAGAAATAAAATATATGCATCAGTTTGTTGCATCATTTTCGCCTTTTTATTTTAAACAATTATTTAAACACCCATTTCCAGCACCTAATTATCGATTTTTATGTTTTTTTATTAAACAAGGCTGCTATTTTGTCATTTTTCTCATTTTTATCTCTCAGAGTGGTCAATATTTGCAAATATTCGAAACACGAGTACCTTGAACTACCGGCACTTCTACTCAATTCAATTGCAATTTCTTTACCACTCTCATTGTTGTTGTTTTAGTACACAGTACCATTCGTTTGTCGAAAGCAAAATGAGCATTTGTTTAATCTTCTTAATGTTGTTATTGGTTCATGGTACATAAATATTGGCCTTGACTGTTCTATTTTCAAGTGTTTGAAAAAATGTCGAAAATCATGTTTTCAACTTAAACTAAATGAATATTTTGTGTTCGGTGGCAAATTATTCTCTTAGGCAAGCGAAACATATAGCGAAGCATACAGTTTGCTACATAATACAGTGTGTACATAAAATAATAAGTACTTAAATTAACAACAGTTTATAATTGCCCCAAAATTTTGTTGCTTTATTGCTGGACAACCAATTAAGAGAATTTTTCAATAAAAAACGCATAATAACCAGGAACGACAGAAATGTGCTCTATTATCTTAGTGCATATTCCATATGTATATGGCGGGCATATTGTTGAAGCTAAACCTGTCAAATTGGCTGTCATTTATTCAATCTGTTTTGCCAAATCACCATGGATGGCTATAGTGTCCATCGCGCTCTTTGCCCTAATTTTCAGCAAAACATCATCTTCAGCAATGAGGCCCCTTTTTTGACAAATAGGCAGCTCAACACCCAAAATTGTTGAATTTGGGACGATGCCAATCAGTGTTTGTTGTACATTTTGGTGCAATGCCATCATCGGTTCATATTTATTAGATCGCAACTATATAATATGAACACCAACGAACAGCTTATGTCACATTGGACATTCTGCGACGAGTTGATTTAAACTGATCACCGAGATCGTGCTATTTGACCTCGATAGACTTTTTCTTGTGTTTTCTTAAGTCGCAGGTCCTTTCATTGCGAAATGTTGTCTTGTTTAATTCTTATTCATTAGATAAAAAGTCAATTTTCCGAAGTACTTCTAAAATGTTAGTTCTTGCAAGTACATATCACACATTGATTTATTTATGATCTTTATGATATTTAATTTTTATTCACGTAATTTAATTTTTTATTAATAATTTTTATCATTTGCACAAGTACGGCGCGATCTATGTAGATAATTTTATGAAATCCTGAATGGATTTAACATCTCGTCATTATGATTTCATCATAAAAATTAACAGCAACGCCACGAGGTATAACGTACTTATATATACACATGCTCTGAAGAATACCTTTAAAAGTAATTTTTTTTGGGCAAAGACTCAGTAAAAGAAATCATGAGGATGTAGAGGCTGCAAATTGGAAATACTTAGATTAACTTCAGATCATTTCCAATGACTTTATTATAGACACTTAATTATAAGTTCTCTTTTTTATGACCATTCCCTAAATTGGAAACAATTTTCAATATGTTGGATGCAGGTCTTACGATGACTTTTTGCTGGAAATCAAATAAAGGCGCGATATTTGAGTTTGTGGCTGATCGGAGTTGAGAAGCTTACAAAGTAAAAAAACCTTTTTCGCACTTTCATTTAAATTTTTCAACAACGATGGCATAGTTGATACAATTGAACTTTATTTGGTACTATTCGACATACATGAATACAATGGTACAAAAATTGTTTATGTAGTACCATTGAAAATAGTTTCCATCTTGCTTATTTTAGTTTGAAGTTTAGCGCAGTTTTAATGTTTTTTAAAATGAAATTTTATTAAATACAATGCAAAATATAGACGCAAATGTTTAATTCTAAAACTAAATGAGAACAGCAGTGCCACAAATCGATGTTTTTTTCAGTAATAACCCGGTGATCTATAAATTCGTATACGAAGTAAGAACTTACGATCTCAACTACCAGAGTTTCTTATGGGATCCACGAATATAAATTAGTACAATGCGGTAAGGCCCAGGATGGCCCTTTGCACTGCGTTCATTGTTGATCTATTGTGCTTTCCCTGTCCCTAGCAGTCTAATATGTTCGCAAATAGGATCAGCTCCTTCAGTGGGAGCATTAGCAGATCCTCTTCACTCATACATGCATATAGAGTCCTGTGTCTTCTGTGGCACAATGCCCCACAATTTGCTATCAAGTGTTCCATCGACTCCTCCTCATCTTCACCGCAAAATCTGCAGATGTCCGTGTCAGATAAGCCCATTCTGTATAGGTGGGCTTTGCAGGTGTAATGGCCTCTGAGCGCCCCTACCAGCGTCTGTAGGTTTTTCCTGTCCAGTCTTAAAGCCAGATCCGCCCTCCCAGCGTCAAAGCTTAGGAATTTGTTGGAGTGACATAATCCATTGATGTCATTCCAATGTTGTGCAGTCTTGGACGATGTCCATTTCGAAATCTCCCCTTTAAGGAGACTTTTGTTGAACCCAAAAAAAGGGGTGGGTCCAACGAAGTTCCCCTATGCCCCTCTTCTCTCACAGATGTCCGCCATCTCATTCCCGGCATGCCCCTGATGGCCTGGTACCCATATCAGAATAATCTGATTATGAGTCGCCAGGTCATTGAGCCTGTTGTGGCATTCCAGTAATAATCTGATCATGTACGTACAGCCTCTCAGTTCCGCAAAAAACACGTGGTGTGATACAAGGTAAACCAATAACACATACGACAGTGAATTAAAAAACCCTCGATGACCGAAAGGAAAAACACTAGAAATAATTACGAGGACGCTAGAGATATTCCTCAGCTTAGAGCTGCTTTACAACTGCACAAAAAAATTTAAAACTTTTTAAAATATTGTTGCTATTGGTACAATTTTTAACCTGGATTGGTTATCGCTGCTTTTCAAAACAATAGATCATAACACATCATTTAAACAAAAGGCATGAGGAAAAAGTCATAACGTAAATATGACTGATTTTTCGCCGGAACTCTAACAGAAAGAGTTAAGAAAAAAGTCATGGTATAAAAAGGGACTTTTTCAACCAAAAATAATTTCATATTAAATTACGATAATCAGTAAAAATAAAATGTTAATCTTTTTTGTTGATGTTCCTAAATACTAGCGCAGCCACTTGATAAGTAGTAAAAAATCATCATACACATGTGGCGACCATGGAACGCTGTAGTTACACGTTCAACTTGACAAATTGCTAATGGGCATTAGCTGTTTCTTAACTTATTAACGTTAATAACGTATAGAAGTTAAATAACAAGGCCTTAGAAAGTAATATTTTGAATATAAAATATTTAAAATACAGATTATGTTTTGCCTGATAAACACAATCACTGACACCCAAAGGCCGTCTAATTTCATACATGTTGCAAGACAAATAAAATAGACTTCTGTTCAGTATGAATTGTTTGCTAGTATTCTAAGCCTACTATGATAGAGAATTCTCATATTGTATTTGTTTGTTTCGGCATAACCATATGAAATATCGGCATATGAACAGCTAAAGCCACAGCAAACAGATTTGAAAAATTTTCATATAAATTTAAAGTAAAAATTGTTTACTTAAAAAAATAGTTCTCAAAGTTATAAAACAATTAGCCAGTTTTGTGAAAGTAATTTATATGTAATAATGGTCAATACAGTTGAAATTTTTTTAAAGTCTGAAAAATGCACTAATTGAAGAATGTCATTTCTTTAACAATGACTTCCATTTTTTCACTTTCACTGTAAAATATTTTTTTCTTTTTCTTATAATATGAATATTATTTTTGGAGCCTTTCGTTGCAAACGTTCGAGTTCGAAGTCTAGTTTCTACGCTTCCCACCTAGTTAGTTACAAGTCCTTTAGATGCTGATACTCTCTTATATCCCGATGTCACCTTTTCAGGCTTTCTCCATCCCATTTGCTTCCACTGGTGATAACGCCTGCTCTTGTTTGAGACCCTCATTGTGACCGATACTCGATAGTAGATCTCGAAAATCCGAAATAAAAACGAATGCATCGTAAGTACATCAAAATATTTTAAGTAGAGTTTTGATGAAAGAAAAGCCTTGCAAGGTCACAAAATAGAAACCAATAGAATTATCCTGGAAAAAATTTACCTGACAGTTCAATAAAAATTAATATCGTAATTGCCATAATTCTACTTAGTCTCTGTGGAAAAAAGGCTTTGAATGGACTAGAACTAGAACAACAACAACAAATGGTTGAAATGGAAAAACACACTTAATACAATTGTGTTGGTCTCTTAGTGGTTAAACATATTATAAATGCATATTGTTTTATTTATTGGTTCCCAACCCTATTGTCCTAATGACTGTGTTATACAAATAGACATACAAATACACATAATGAAATATCTATCTACGGCTTTGAAATGTTGGTCAGGAAAGTGAACGAAAAGAAAAGTCAAGTATTCACTTGACGGTAATTAACCTTTTTTTCACCCTCGTGTGAGCATTTTCCTTTCACCGCTTTTAATGTGCATCTGCAGTCGTGAGGCAAATAAAACCTGCCTTGTTATAATTGAAACAATCAACTAATAAATGTATTTTGTAATTGTGCATAATACTTGTTAATTGAAATAATTAGAGGTAATTTGTAGTAATTTTTTATTTGAAAATTAAAAAAAAATTAATTGGAAAGGTGTTATGCATCAAATGTTATATACACATACATGCATATATAGATTTACGTAAATTTAGAACCTGGAAGAAACGACTATTACAAACCAAAGCAGTGAGAGTCAGGTATTTGTCCAGGTTCTCAATCAAATCAGGTACTTAAGCCTTCAAAAATACACAGGAGTTACTTGACCTTTTCAGGCCTTTTTGCGATATTTAGTATTGACTTGCTACAGTATATTTTGGCATATTTTTGCCTTTAACAGGATATTTTACATTAAGAAGACATATATTCTTTCCATTGTGCCTATCTAGGGAGTATTTTCCATTTTTCTCATCTTTTGGTTGTCTTTAATATAATTTTAAAGCACGTCTATATGGATGTATTTGTAAAGTAACTGATAACACTGTGCAACACAAATAAAATAACAAAGTTGTAAGAATGGATTTTGGGTAAAGGAAATAAAATAAGTTTTTCACGTATCGGTAATGCATGTTCAAGAGCGGCTTTCCTGGTTGAATTTCGTGTAAAAAGAAGTTGCTCATCAGTGGTCGTTGACAACTGACGTCAACGGTGTTGTTATCACCAACCAGCCCAAGGATGGCATCAAATTCTAAAATTTTACATTAGCAGATAATCAGCATAATTACGAGTGTCGTTGTCGTATTTCGACTTCGACAGTTTTGTAATAGATTAAAGATAACATGCAATGTTCTTCTTTAATCTAGCACAAAAATGTCGAAGTCGAAATACTACAACGACACTCGTAATTAGGCTGAATAAATAACGTATGGTTGGCGCAATTACATGCGTCGCTGATTTGCGTGTTCTTAACATACAGTTTCAACCAAAAACTTGCACAACTTTTGTACTAACGAATAAACATTTCGTCAACAACAGGATACGAGAAAATGGAATCGTTTAAAAACCGAAGAACGCGTAAAAATAGTTGAAACTTGCTACAAATATAGTTTATGAAATATGACTCCGTTTCGAGCGTTACGGGGTGATAATGGTTATTATAATTGACTAAGCAAGGAATTGGAAAGATTATAAAGAAACTTTAAGAGATTTGGCCAGGCCTGTGTATCATCGCAATGTGCGCACTGCCAAAAAAAAATATCGAAAATACCGACTTTTTCTGACCGTTTTCCGAAGTTTATGAACTGAACGATATGTGGCTTCAACAAGACGACGCCACGAGCCACAAAACACGACCGATTTTAGCTTACATGCGAAGTTTCCAAAACACCAAAATCATGTGATTTGACGCCGTAAAGTTACTACGCAGATAATTCCCTAAGGATTTAAAAATCAACACTAGTCAAGTTATCGCCGAGATACCGGCCGAAATATGCGAAAAAGTAATCGAAAACTACCTCCAAAGGATCCACTGCTGCAACCACTCTAGAGGCGGTCATTTAAACAACATTATGTTTCGTACGTAAAGGCATGGCTCAAAAATTACACTGAAATATGTAAAAGTTTAATCAAAATCATTGCTTTATGTGTGTTTTATTTAAGTTTAATTTTGAAACCGAAAAATGGATAACTCTGCACATACATACGAATACATAGATCATTTGAGATCTAATAAAAATAAAACTTTTGAAAGTCGGGATGAAATTAACAAATTCAAATTCTTTTCATAGAAAGAAGTTAAAAAAAATTACTAGAATTTGAAATATTTTGAAATTTTTCTTCATAAAATACATAAAATGCTTGATAACATGCCGATATGCATACATAAACTAAAATTAAATACACTATTAATTAAAAGTTATTCAGGATATTCTCCCAATTAACAATTTAAAAAAAGTTTAACGCTTTAGAAATAAACTGGTTTAAGTCCACAATCATGGTGCATTACTAAGGTCTATGCAACATCCAGGTTGTAGTTAAAATGATTGTCAAACTCTGAATACACAAATAAACAAAAAAATTCTGTCAACAATATTTTATAAGGAGTTTGACAATTGCATTCTCGACTTTACTGTAATCAATTCGTCTTGCATAGACCTTATAAATGGGCCTTGCCTATAATTTTCTATAATATAATTTATAATAATTTTTTCATAATTTTTTAACAATTTTTTTAATAAATAAAATGTTTAAATATTTATATTGAAAACATAAAGAAATGTGAGGCCGCTATTGTTGTTTTCAATGTACGCGTACATAAATGGTCGAACGGAATTTTCTATTTAATTTATAAAACCCTTCAGTAAATTTTAAATTGTGTTCAGTTTTCGTTTTTTCTATTTGTTAGTTCCAAATATTGTTAATTTATTTCGCTGTATCTTTCTCGCTTTAACCAGATATTTCGATAAAATTTTCGTTATTTTTACACAAAGTCTTTCATTAAAAAGAAAATCTTTTTTTCTTGTTTTCATTTAATTTGTAATACTCATGAAGTTGTCAATTAAATTTAAATTTTACCAATAACTTGAATTCATTCATGGCTCACTTCACATGTTTGTAAAAAAAAAAATCCTAGTGTATCCACACAGTCATAGTTTTCAACTAAAAAAAATTTGTTGGTTGTTTTGGCAATTGACACACTCTGCGTAAATATAATTAAATTGTGTCAATAATTGTCCAAAAATGCTTTGTAAATTGATTATATTTTACTGCGTAGGAAAAAATTAAATAGAAAACACAAATTCAAATTAATGAAGTACAATTTCACATTTGTTTGTGTATTCATGCATTATTTAAAAGAATTAATTCTAAAAAAAAATTTAATTTCCTGTTTTCCAAAAAATTGTCTACTGCTTTCGATAAGTATTCTCTCCACTTAAGGAGAAGCAAGTACTTGGATCTTGTATAAAGATTTCTATGTACGTTTCCATTTTAACCTTGTAAAATTATGCACAGTTTTAATCACAGCATGTTGCACTAACAAAAATCGCAGCGAGTAATCACATAATTGTTTGTAAATGGCGAAAATAGATGAGTGCAACTGGAAGCAACAAGAATATTACATTAACATTAGAATTGAATTGTAGTCAATTTTGTTTAAAATTTAATTACAAGTCACAGATAGACAGAAAGTAGGAATTCAATCTTTAAGTTAAAGTTGCAAAGTTTTAAAATAAGAAGAAATAGAAGAAGCTAAGTGAAACAAATTCCGCCGCAGCCTAGATTTTATTAGAGATCCCTCTTCGGCCAGTCTAGGAAAAGCGCTGACCGATGACTTTCTGGTTCCTGTCGTCACTTGTGAGTAAGGAAGTTGGCTCTAATGGGACCACGCATAAGATCTTTTCTAAGGAGTTGGAGTTATCTAGCCTTCAGAGCATAAAACAGAGTCTAAACGACGGCATCTAGAAGTCTTAGTTATTTGTAGACCGGATCTCAGCATCAGTCAGTGTCATTGGTCAAGACCTCTTACTACTAACCAAAAAAAAAAAAAATTCCTAGTAATTTTTGTTTCACCACATCCTCTACGTGAACACTACAGCAACAACTTGCAAAGAAACTGTCAGCAATGAATTCAATTCCTCTAAATTTAGGCTTTATGCAATGTAAGGTATTAGTTTTACATCTGTTGGTTCACTGGAGCGTCGAAGCGGTGGGGGGCATATCTCTATTTTATTGTTACTACTGAAATGAAATCAAGGGAATCCTTCTTCCTTAAGAATACATCCATTCGTAGGAATTGAATTCATTGCTGACAGTTTCTTTGCAAGTTGTTGTAGTGTTCACGTAGTGGATGTGGTGAAATAAAAATTACGAGGATTTTTTTTTGTGCTAGTAGTAAGAGGTCTGGGCCATGTACGATCTCCCTCCAGAAGACTCTTCTGTCACTTTCAATATTCAAATCAAATGCCCAAAAGACACTACCCCCTCTATCCTCCTTCGCATAATATATTTTTCTAGATGTATTACAACATATTTTATGAGTAATGATGATATAAGTCAAGAAATATTTTTTTAACTCTTGGAAAATTATTGCAAGAACAGTCCATCTATCTTTTAAAGATTCATTTCATTTGCAGTCGCAATAGAAATGGACCAACTTCTATGATTATGGCGTTCATATCTCTGTAGCGAATTTAATTTATTTTAACCCATACAATTTTATTTTCTAATATTAAATAGATGATATTATTGAACCTTTTATTTTCAAATAATTAAATATTTTTTTTGGGTTTGAGGTCTTCTTTTTTTATAAAAAACAATATATTTATTCCTTTTTTTTTTGATTTTTCAATATTTCAATACCCTGTGGGTGTCTTCTTCAGGAAATAAAAAATATTTTATAAAATTTTGAAACAAAATCAAGAGCAAAAAAAATAAATATAAAATATTGACAAAGGTTAGGTTAGGTTGAATGGAGGGGTGTGATAGCCCATGTCATACGACATACACTTAAGCCAGTGAAGGCTTGTTGTGCGCTCCCTTGTGTTTAACCATAACATATTGACGCAAATGTCTAGAGAAACTCCGTGTCACTCACAAAGTTAATTAATTTCCTCCAGCATATTCCCCGTAATCGGGTTATGTCCGGTAAGGTGTCACCCCCAAGACATCGGGACCTTATTTGTGAGAAGGCGGGGCATTGGCACAAATAGTGTTCCAATGTTTCGCTCTCCTCCCAACATGCTCTACATTCATCTCCTCCCGCTATTCCTATGCGTTTAAGATGTGCCCGTAGTTGAGATTGCCCTGTGACAACTCCCATTAAAATATTGACAAAAAAAAATTGGTAAAAGTTTCTAGGATCATGTCTTCAGCTCCACTGTAAATTTCGTTTAGCTCTCTGCAAGGAAGGACATGTTTATCTCCTACAAATCCTATATTTTGAAATGAGTTGAACTTAAAACCAATATACTAAAAAAATCGGTAAATATTTCTATAATGATGCTTTCAAGCAAGGACATGCCCACCTTCTATATATCCTTGGTACAAAAAACTAAATTTTAAGAATATTTGTGTTCAAAACCGAGCAAACAATAATAAGTGTTACTAGTAAAATTACAGTCTTAAGCTCTGTGGTGAAATTTGTTTCAATCGGTACAAGGACATGCGCAACTCCCACATATCCTTGATTAAAAAAATTATATTTTTGCTATATTTACCTCTAGAATAACGCCCAATTTAAGCACGTTGACTGTTCGAGATGTCAATGATGTAATAAATAACATTCGCAAGTTCGAGGACAAGTCCAGTTGAGAAAAACTATCATTAAGATATAGTAAATTGTGTAAATAAGTGTTAAATGTATCGAGGATAATTATGCATATATATTAGGATGCATTAATACACCGTGAGATGAATAACCGCGAATGAAGTAAGTTCAGCTTCCAAAGATCGTTTTTTGTTAAAGTATAGAATATGACTTCAACCACACTGAATAGGAATTAGAAAATCACTGGAAATTATACGAGAACATCTTGGGAAGTTATTTTTACTAAAAACATATTGCTTTTCACTGTAAGTTTTTATTTATTTATTTTTATAATTCTTTGAACTGTATTGGTTATTAAATTCAAATTAATTAGTCTGGAGGTCAATTCAGATTAATATTTTTTTAATTATCTTTATTAACTAAGATAAGGACAACCCAATTACACTAGCAGAACGGGACAGTACTGTTTTCAGTGGTCGCCATACCATCAACGTCAATATTCAAGCATCTGTTTTCTACCAATTATTAGGCGGCTCCTAGTATTGAGGAATATGAACTATTTGATATGTTTTCGTATAAAGAAAATATACAGGAAGCAGGCGTATTTCTAGTGTTTTCGTTTTTAACAAGTACACCAATCTGTGTTTGTACGAAATTCCCATAATTTTGCTGTGTAGCATTTTCTCTATTATTTTTCCTTATATTTATCATAGATCTATTGAATATAATAAATAATAATGATAGTTTTGCTCCTTTGGATTTAAGGAACACAAGAATTCATGAGCAGACAACTAAAGAGAAAAAAAGACAATTATTCGATAATAATTCCATTAAAAATGGACCATTATTTTTAAACAACTCGGCAACAATGTCTTAAACACTTTTCTAACAGATCTAGTGAAAACTTATAAGGACACACATCCTTAGGTGTATGCATGTTTACAAAGATGTCATTTCTGTTGTCACACAAATGTAACCGAGTGTGTTTTGCACTTAAATCCATACATGTGTGCTATGAATAGTTTCCATAAGTAGTGGAATAAGACACACACCCACTCGCCCTTTTTGTTGATGATTGTCTTTGGAAGCACACTTAAGTACAAGTACTAGTAGGAGAAGAAAAAAAATTAAAAAAAAGTTACCACATGGATATAACCCACCTAACATTTGGACACAAGCTTGAAAATACACTTAACTGTGGTTTGAATTTTCTGATAATTTCGAAAGAACAATATGGAATAAAAGTGTTTAAAAAGTATGGTGTCTTAGGATCTTGCTAAAAGAAATGGAATCATGGAAAAGGACAGTAATATTTCTTTAAATTTCAGCAATTTAAATCTTTGAAAAAAATAATTGTTTTAATTTTGATTATTTTATTTTGAATGTAATTAATTGATCTTTCATATTCAGAAATGGGCCTAATCGCTGAAGACTTTTTTAATAAAAATTAGTGTCAGTTTCCAACTGCTCCAGAGCCCATTCAAGGAACACACGTTATTGTCTATGGTCGTTTAAATTCAGCTCCTGAATCAGTTGAATTTTGCACAGATGCAGGCCAAAGCCGCAACACAAAATTCGCCAATTTGCATTCTGGGAAAAGCCAATTTTTTGTTAGTTACGCCAAATCGAAATTCTCGGATTCTCAGGGAGAGCGACGATGTTTTTGACAGATCTTGCGTTCCGTCGTCGTACAGAATATTAGTTAATTGTTTACTGAACCATTGCTTATTCACCACACTGGGCAAACTCCTCGTTGAAGGGCGCGTAACGTTACCCCAACAGAATATCTCGTTTGACAAAACAATTTTGTCATTTTACATGTGTTTTTGAACGCTGTGCTGATTTGATAATACAGACTGAATAAACGATAGAAAATTTGATAGATATAGCTTCGACAATATGGCCGCTATTAATTGTCAAAGTTTGGAAGTTTTTATTGTACGACCCGATGAAATAATTTTCTGTGAAAAATCTCGTTAAGAAATCTACTTTTCATAACATGTTCAAGATTGCATTTTGCATTTTAATGACTTCCTTGGAAGCTCTTTTTTTACTAATACTCTGGCTAAACATTTCACCCTCACAACTACGATCGAAGTAATTTTATGTATACGTTAAATTCACTGCTTTTTAAGGTTATAATATATCAGAGGTGGTGAACGCAATGACTTTTAAGCTGTTCAGTAGTAGTAATTCAATAAAAATATTGAAAAATTTTAAGTAATAAAAATTTTAAAGTAATGTGTAGTAGTAGCATTACAATAAAAAAATTATGTATATAACAATTAAAAGTAATAAGAAAATCCCACTACAAGGTATAGTAAATGGGACTAGAAAATAATATTTTCTTCGAATTGTGAACGAACAGAACAATTAAAAAACTTGGGGCATTTAGAAGCCTCTTACATCTTAATTGCAAGTTTCAAAGTTGTCGATCTTATTGTCTCTCTTCGAAGCTTATTTTTTAATGGGACGTCATGTTGTTCATGTGTTTGTTCTTTTTGCATACATAGACCAACGTTCTTTTAATTCCTCTAATGATTTTTTATTTAATCTACTCAAGCCTGACAAACAACTAAATGGAATAATTCTTCTCGCATGTCATCTATTTTGCGATTCTTGGTGAGTAAATGTGAAAGTCCATCAAACAGTTCCAGATCTGTGCAATATGTACTCGTAAACCAACAGCTGATCCAAATGTTTGATTTAACGATGAAAAGAAAGTCTCCGTTCCATATTCTCAAAATGTCATTGGGAAATTTTTCATTTCCTTAAGAATAATCTGACACATCCATACACATGCATACAAACGAGTACATAAGTGCATTGAAGAAATATTTTAGACAAGTATATACACATAGCCCATAAAGTCTGCGTTCACTCTTAGAAATTTGTATTACTGGTACAAAAACGCAACATAAAATTGTAATTGAAATCAAACTTTTTTCATGAATTTGTTATTTATATCCTTTACTCAAAAACCAAAAACGATAATCCAGACTAGGCTCTTCGGTTTATGTTATAAAAGGATGTAAGTGCAACAACAAGTGAATGAAGCACCCAAAAAGTCTGCGTTCAGTTTGTTTGTTATAACAACACCTTTACTTTTTAAGAAGTTTTTTCTTGTTTCTGGTCGGTTTTATTCTTTGTTATTATAGTTAATACTTTCACAATGTTCATTTGCAAATTTTATTTAAAATTTGTAATAGTTTTAAAAATATGGAAGGCAGAGGTAAAGAAATTAGTGTTTCAGAACGAAAGATAATTATTAAATTGTGAAAAGATGGAAAAAGTTACCGAAAAATTGGTGAAACTATTGTTAGAACATATTCGTCTGTCCAGCGCATAATAAATAATTTCAAATATACCGGAATTTTAACATCTAAGCCGCGGTCTGGAGGACCAAATATATTATCAGCCCGAGAAGAGCGCAAAGTAGTCCATATTGCAAAGGTAAATCCTCGGATTACATCTTCCAATATTGTTGAAAACGTAAATCAAACATTTAAAAATTCTATTTGTGCCGAAACCGTTAGAAAAATATTGCGTAAGGCTGTATATCATGGTAGAGTCACTGGACGAAAACTATACATATCACTACTGAACAGACTAAAGTGCATTGAATTTGTTCACACTTACATAAATAAGCCCCCATAAGTTTGGAAACAGGTAATATTTTCAGACAAAAGCAAGTTCTGTATATTTGGTATAAAAGGCCGTTAAATTGTGTGGCGTAAGTCAGGAACTGCAATTGAGAAACAAAATCTTGTTGGTACTGTCCAACACGCTTGTGGTGAAGTTATGGTGTGGGGATGCATGGCGGCTTCTGGTGTCGGCTAATTGCAGTTTATTGAATCGATAATGGATAAATAGGGATATTTGAACATTTTGAAACACAATTTGCCACAAAGTGCAGAAAAACTTAGTTTACCAACAACGTTTTTGTTCCAACAAGATAACGATCCAAAGCATACAGCGGAAATTGTTAGACTTTGGCTCTTGTATAATGCTCCAAGACAACTTAAAACACCCCCAAATCATCCGATCTCAATCCTATGGAGCACCTTTGTGATCTGTTAGAGAAAATAATTTGCCAATATACAATAACAAATAAAGAAACTTTACGAAGTGCCATGAAGGCGCGATGGGCGAAGATTACAGTTGTTGAAACTGATAAATTAGTAAACTCAATGACAAATAGACTGACTGAAGTCTTAAAACATCGTGGATATCCAACAAAATATTAAATGTAAATTTTCCTAATAATTTTAAAAGACTTTATAATTTTTTTTCACACTGAACGCAGACTTTATGGTTTATATATTTACATGTTGTGCCACTTCTATCCCGTTATCTCAATACTGAAAAGGAATTAACATTTTTATTTTATTGCTTGTCGAACTAAACTATCTAAATAAAATACTTATAAAGAAATTTTGATTTGAATTAAATATTTATGCTGTATAATTATATCACTAATACAACTTCTAAGGGTGAACGCAGACTTTATGGGCTATGTGTATGTGCGTGATTATTGCCTCTTATGGTGAATGCCTTAATATCAGCAGCAAGTTTAAGTGTTAAAGGAAACTCTATTGTAATTGATAGATGCTTACATGCTTATGTATCCAAAACATTTTATAATAATGCGATTTATCCTTGTTTGAGTCGTTGTTCTTTTTAACGAGCTGCAGAATTACAAACACATGTGATGCAGTTTATGTACAGAAAGTTTTCAAATAATGCTGATAGACGATTTATTCTATGTCATGAGAGTATATTCACTTTTTTATTCATTTGTTTTATGTAGATTTTTATTTAATTCTTATAATTATTCATTGAATTGCAAATCTTTTATGCAGAAGTCAAACACTAGTTAAATTACATTTATC
This sequence comes from Germaria angustata, assembly GCA_963681545.1. Lineage (NCBI taxonomy): Eukaryota > Metazoa > Arthropoda > Insecta > Diptera > Tachinidae > Germaria > Germaria angustata. The sequence goes on from OY813001.1 coordinate 62,821,831, forward strand.
AAGCTGCTATTTATAAATTAAATAAATATATAATTTACTTTGAACAGAACCAGAGGCTTTTGTAAAATAATTGAAAGTATGAGAAGATAAAAAAAATGACAAGAGTTATCTAATGCAAGTCCATTGTTTTCTCTCTACAGTCGAACTAGAAACTTGAACTCCAAATGAAGGTATAATTGCGATATATAATATTTTGAAAAGATGGACACAAGGAATTAAAAAATACTTTATATGATAAATGAAGTAGTGATCTTCGGTGTGTTATGTCGTTTTCTTAAAGTTTTCGAAACTTCAAAAATTCTAATTTATTTTTGTTTTATTTGCTATTATTTATTGAGTGACTGCATAAATTTAAAACTTTTTTTGGTTAAAAAAATGGAGAAAAATCTATGGATGTCCATCAGAAAAGTGTTAGACATAAATTAGTTTAAAACTTACAATAAACAACCAATAAATAACGGGTCTTCCAATAGGGACTTCCGACCATATTGTTGAAGCTACATCTATCGAATTGGCTGTCATTTATTCAGTCTGTTTCACCAAATCACTACGAAGGGATACGACGTTTAACAACACGTGCAAATGATTAAATTGTTTTTATCAAAATGGGTGTTCTGTTTAGGCAACGTTCCCCGTGCTTCGCCCATTTTACGGTCGCCATAATCGTATTTGGGACGATAGCAATCCATATGAGATCCAAGAGCGTCCAATGCATCCCGAAAAAGTCATTGTTTGCTGTCGATTTTGGGCTGACTAGGTCATCGGTGCATATTTCTGGGATAACGACGTTGGCTAGGTTATTACCGTCAACTGCGAGCACTAGAAATCAATGATTACCATTTTTTTGCCTTAATGGGATGATGATGGTTTCAACAGGACGGCGCTGCGTGCCACATAGCTCGTGCCATATTGCACATTCTGCACGAACGATTTTGAGGGCGTGGTTATATCACGTGAACGTGATGAGAACTAGCGACGGAAGCCACCGTGGCCATCGCTCAAATTCAGACTTATTTATGCGAAGGATTTCGGATGCTCGCCACCCAACGAAGCCATGATGGACATTTGTCCAACGTTATATCCAATATTTAAAGACATCGATCAAATATTAAAAGAAAGACCTTTCAATTGAGTAAAAGATTTGTTTAATTAAATTAAAAATACGAAACGCATAATGAAAGATCATTTAATATGAATTACAACATCTGTTTACTTATCCAATATTTCTCTATAATTGTAGCACTTGCGCTACTGAAACTTTTTGATATAATTGTTTCACTTTTTGTAGCAAATATAAATCTTTTTTTGTGGCAAATCTAATTTTCGTTCCACTTTTTAAAATGCCTCAATGGCAAAGAGTTAAATGTCGTAGCATATGCTTCGGATCTAAGTTTAAATAAAAAACTAAAATCGAGCAGGATACATGCTCCTGATGTGGAAATATGCATTAATATCACTTCACCATTTGTCGTACAATCGCAAGTTTTTATGTCAGAAATAATACAAACTAAATAAGAATCTCTAGCCACTGAGTAATTTGTTAACAATTAGTAATAATGTAATATAAGTTACCAAGTCTATGAACTAACTTCTGCATGGAGTTTAAATACTTTTACCCTTACGGTGCAAAGACAGAAACAAAACCGCCTTAGACCGTCGAATTATCCCAATATTTGACCTCAAGCGAAAAAAACATCATGGTTGATAATTATCGCTACGATCATTTAGTACTCACTCCTGCCATATACACATGCGAATAGTTGAGACAATAAAATAATTTTTATTAAAACCAAATTTTGTTTTTTAAGAGAATTTTAAAGAATTATTTTATGCCATTTATGTTAGGTTAGGTTAGGTTGATTGGAGGGGTGTGATAGCCCATGTCATACGACATACACTTAAGCCAGTGAAGGCTTGGTTTGCGCTCCCTTTTAAATATCAAACACAAACTGCCAGAGTTATGCGACAGGATTCGAACCTGGGACCCTCGCACTCCGAGTCTAGTACACTACCTACTAGTCTACGAAGGCCATTTTATAATCTAAAGTATTCAATATGATTGTTGTTTTAATACTGCAACAAGGATAATTTTCACTACAACAAAAAGCATACGACTACACACATACACACATATATATTTGTTGTACACATTTGTTGTACACATTATTTGTACTATTCTATTGCACAATCATGGTAATATAGATCTGACAAACATATGTATGTTTATGTACACTTCATATAAATATAATGAACATAATAATAATAATATGTTTGACAGGATAATTAATGATAGTTTGTGATTTTTATTATATCAACCAAGTTTTTTCTTTGTGCGTTATGATAGCGAATTGAATTTAATTCAACTGAAATAAAATTTGTTTGGACTAAAATTAATATGAATTAAGTTTTTGAATGATTTTAAAAACGTGCAGGTTCTATGTTGAAATGTATACATTTTTCAAAACATTTTCAATAAAATTCTCATCAATTGTAGACCATTTAAAATTTTTTTTTTGGGAATTCTATTGATTTCGTCTTATTTCCACTGACTCAAGATCTAACGATGGAATATTTTGAAAATCATATTAAAAAATTTAAAACAATCTTTATTTCCAACTTAAAAGTTTAAATAAATACCCAATAGCAAAAGATCTTCCTAAGAAGTCAATAAGATCCACAACTTGTGAAACAGAAGTAGTTGAAATTCGGATTATTTCCAATCAGTTCAACATATGCGATTACTTGCCATTACAAGGTGTTCTATATTTTGGATCCTGTTCAGCTGAACTGAAGTTATCTTCAAGATGTTATGAAAGAATGATTTTTCGGAAGTATTTTAAATGATATTCGTCCCACAGTATATTATACATCATATATGAAAATCCAAATCAGGCTGCAGTTTATTTATTGTATTTATAATTTCTCTGAAATTTCCCAAGGGTACCAAGCACAAGATATTTGGTTTTAACGAACGATTTTGACATACGCTTTCGTATTACAGAGTCTGTCATCAGTGCACTCTGTAATACGAAAGCGTATGTCAAAATCGTTTGTTAAAACCAAATATCTTGCGCTAACAGAATATCAAACGCATCGAACGAACTATCTTACGCATCGGAATAGAGAATAACCTCCCTGGGTTTTTTTGTTTTTCAACCAAGGCAATGTAATCATTATAGTGAAAAAAATTATATTTTGGAATTGAGTTTCTCCGCTTTAGGAATTTCTTTATTTAAATAGAAAAACTAACAAATATTTAATAAAATTAAACATTAAAATTTAATCAAAAACAAAAGTAATAAATCCCTTTGAAAGCGAAAATATTCCGCGTGACATACTCATATTCATCAGTTTCGAATGCCCCATGTATTTCAAAAATATTTCCATATTACCCCCACTGTGCACTCTGTTAAATAGGATGTGGCAAATTCTAAAGCATTATTATTTAATACAACCACACCACACACTACACTTGTTTCTTCCTCTTGCAATGCATTGTTAATAATCTGTGTTAGTAAGTAAGTTGCAGTATTTACCCTTTCCTTAATCCAACTGCAACTGTTGCAGTTTTTTTTCTTCTGCCATCTGACTATGATACAAGTGCCGGTAGTATTTAAAATCAAAGTGAAATGTATGTATATAAATTTGTTTAATTTTTCACATGCACAACATTTTTAATAACTGGCACTCCCTTGCAGATGCATATACAGACAGACAAATGTACATACTCGTATGTTTATTTAATAATTAATTCGAATGGCTGTACTCTGTTTTTCAAAATCTTAAAGTTGCAAATCTGAAAGTGACACAAATTAGTGCATATGAAGACGACGAACGTGAATAGAATTGAATGAATGTGTGTCACCATTGTGCGACTAAAGGGGCAATTTGCCTCCTTTTTTGGTTGCCTTGCTATGGCCCTTTTTTCAAATCCCATATTGTATAATTTTTATTATTTTGTGCTCCATTTTCCTACCCCTTTTTAAATTCAATTTAAATTTTTTTGGCAGTAAAAATTTTGTATTTTAAACCAAACAGCACCTGCTCATAATCCACATAAATGGGTGGAACAATATGCATCAAAGTTGCGAGAAATAAGAGTTATCCAGTATGGAGTGTCCTTGTACAATAAAATTTATTTATTTTATTCTAATTTCAAATATTACGAACATGTGTGTTGGACATTCATTTTTAAAGTGAATCATTAGGGTGATTTTTTAAGAGCTTTTGGAATTAATAAAAAAACATAAAATTTAGAAAATTTTATGGTTTCTTTATTTGAGTCGATAGAACAATCTATACAATTCAATGTTTAAAAATTATTTCATGTAAATCTTGACCGCGGCTACGCCTCAATTGGATCATCAATTGGAACATATCGGCCGGTATCTCACGAATAATTTCCTCCAGTGCTTCAACCGTTGCGGGCTTATCCCTATATACATTAGCCTTAGCATAGCCCCACAAAAATAGTCTAAAGGCGTTGAATCGCAAGACCTAGGCCGCCAATTGACCGCCCCCAAATGTGAAATAAACTGTTTACCGAACTCTCCTCTCAATTGGGCCATTGTTTCGATTGCTGTGTGGCGTGTGGCGCCTTTTTGTTGAAACCACATGTCAGCCAAGTCAAGCTCTTCTATTTTGGGTAAAAAAATTTTTAATCATCGTACGGTAGTGCTCGCCATTTACAGTAACGTTCCTGCCTTCGTCGTCTTTAAAAGCGTTTCGTCCAATTATGCCACCAGCCCATAATCCACACCAAAACAGTGTATTTTTCGGGATACAATGCTTTTGGCTGCTCTTCACACCAATTACGGCAATTTCGCTTGTTCACGTATGCACTTTCTTAACCGAGCATGAATTTTAATAATAAAATTCATTAATATTTTAACTCCTACAAGGAGCATAAGGTCGTAACAAGACTAATCCAATATAATCGATCTGATGCACGATCTTTTATTTCATTCCAACGCATATGAAAATGGGATGTTTCTATTTCGAATTATCGCTTCCAGGTATGTGATGGTCTTCTTATTCGCCGAGTGCCTTGCGGAGTGCAGTCTATGGCTTGTTTTGCAATACATATCTGTCGATAGTTTCCGCAATGTATGTCCAATTCAACACCATTTACTTTGTCGAATTTGCAGATGGACCATAGCTCGTTGTTCGAAATCGTTTTAGGCCAATATATATGAAGGATCTTTTTTCTTAAGCATTTGTTTACAAAAACTTGTACGGATTTTGCGTCACGTGATGCTGAATTCCATTATATGAAATTTTTAAAATATCTTTGAAAAATTCATATTTTATGCAAGCAAATCGGTCTTTTAGTGCAATATAATCAATCATAAATAAAATTTGTTGGTGTTATAGAGGAAAAAGTATCCTGCGCTACATTGAAACACAAATAGAATTGCATCTAAAGTTAAATCATAGTTCTACCAAAAAGTTTCGTCAAGATTAACTGCGTTTATGGCCTAGTCTCACGCTGGTCTTATCACACAATATGTCCTTTAACTATCCTTCAGAATAATTTGATGCATATTTGGCAATTTCGGCAATACGCAAACATCTTTTTTTATTTACGACTAGTGCTGAGAGAATATCTCCAACTCCACTCCGTTGCATTGCGAATTGTGCGAGAGCTGGGAAAAAAGAAGCAAAATTTCGTTCGCTCTTTCATTCGAAATCATTAATTTCTAACGATTTAACCATGTCCTACCATTTTTTAAATTTTAAAAGTCCTTCTTTTAACAACTCAACCACAGGGAAATATATCCGAGCTTTTTTGGTATTTTTGTACAAAAATATTTTCAATTTAACTGCATTAAACAAGTTTCAACAGAATAATGTCATTATTCGAACAGAATCCTACTACATACGAAGATTTTTATTTGGGTTCAACGAATTCAAAATTTGTCTCCGCACCCGTTTTGGAAAATCAGTTTATGGACTTAAACTCAACGCCAGAATAAGGACTACCTTTCTAAACAAAGTGTTTAATATCCATGGGTTTTATCAATAACCAGTCAGGGGCAAAGTTCTTAGAGCTTTCTGATCCTCATGGTACTAGATCATGAGCAAAAGCTGCTTTATTTTTGTACATGTTGCAAATGCAATATCATTAGGACTGTGAAAAGAACTGCAAGTAATTCACGTTTGCCGTAAAGCAGTCAACATCCGATCGAGCTCGAAAGATAAACTGTAAGAATACCAAAAATATTCTTTCGAGTTTTTAGATGAAGTCAACATAAAGTCTCCTGGACCAGATCGAATTCCAGCATTGGTCTTGAAACAGCGCTCCTCAACGCTATCTCGTCCATTAGCCAAACTTTTCAAACTTTTACCATGCTGGTACTGTGTACTTCCCAAAAAGTGAGAGGCTAGTAACCCTGAAAATTACCAACTAATTGCAATTTGCTCCAATTTGCTCAAAAATAATGGAAACTATGTTTAACTTCCGTCCTGTGAGGTATCGGGAGTCCAGCAGTTTTCTTTGCGACCACCGGTATGATTTCCGTGGGGCCTGCTATACAAATGACTTACAGTATTCCTATCAAAAAAATGGTATCATTCCATTCACCATGTTTACAAAGACAAGCCTGTGGCTCTAGACATTTCCAAGGCGTTTGACAGAGTGTGACATGGTAAAACTTATAGATTTTGCCAAACCTTACTGATTTTTGTGTCAGCAATAACTTCTCTCGGTTTTTATCGAGCTTCCTCATGCATCGCTCTATATGAGTTGTTATAGATGGGATCTTTCAGATTAATTTGGAAGTACCACAAGGCTCCGTTCTTTCTCCTACAATATTTTTTCTATTTCTGTAATGACCTTCTATGTAGAACTTTCCACTTTTTGCGGCTGACAGCAGCATTTACCATTTGTATCAATTTTTCAATAGGCTCATGATGCAGAATATTATGGATATAATTTAAACATGATCTTATGACAATCTGCAATCGGCCTCATTCGAATAGGCTGGACTTTAATGCTCGTAAGAACGAGTGCTATAGGCTTACCCATAAAGGTATGACCGAACATGCTGCTGCATTCGCAACTATGGGTGATATAAATATCGAGGATTCAGAAGCTCTTCATGTTCTTGGCATGAAAATCCTGTATCACGTTCAATGAACTTTGCACATTTTTCATGTTGCTAAAGAAGCATTCAAGTTTATCTGTTTTTTAAGACGGTGTAAGAAATACTTCACTCCTTCTTATCCCCCTACTATTTATACCATCTATATCCGTGAGAAGATGGAATACAACTGTCATGTATGTGTCGGTGATTTAGAGTCTATTTTGAAGTTACTGGCCCGCGTACAGGAGAGGGCAAAGAATCTCATCCGTTGCAGTAGTGTAGCCAATTCTATTGACTCACTGGAGCATTGTCGCAGTTTGGGGTATCGCTCGTTGTGTTATCGTTATTTCAATGGAGTGTGGTCCAATGAGAGTAGGGAATTTGCTTCCCGAATCCTTGCTTTTTTACGAACTACACGTTGTTCATTAAGATTGCATCCATTCGTGGTTGATATATCAGCGAATCACATTACGCATTACAAAAAGAATTATTTCTTTATCCGAACAGTAAGTATATGGAATAACCTGTCTGCAGTTTTCTTTCCTGTCCATTTCAGGGTGCAAAGGTTCAAATCGAATGCTCTAAGAAACTACGCGCGTCCCACGACCTCTTTCCCTATTACCACAATGCATTGCACGAATAGGGATGATCCCTGAATGTTGTCCCATTTAAAATAATTTATATGGCAAACATTGCACAAATGTTTAAATAGAAGGCATCAAGTTCTAAAGTTAAACATGTCAATAACCGAAAACCAAATAAAGACTGTACTGGTTACAAAGGAAAACATACTCATAACGCAATAACAAATGAAAATAAAAAAGCTGCTTAGAATAAAATTATATTTAAAGAGTCACCAGAACTGGTCAAAATTAAATATCTTAGGTCTTATAAACAATAGGAATCAGCGTTCTAATATTTCTTTAAAAAATTATTGATATATTTATTTATTAATTGTTCCATATTGTACGCTAACTAGGGGTGTTTTCTTTTCAAAGCCCTATATTTTATTCCAAAACTCTCATTTAACTTTTGCACATCAGTGTACTCAGAACAAAACATTCATATGCCCGTGTCTATGATGGTTGCGATGATGATAAAAGCAACTTGCATCACATATTTTATACTACAGTACACAAACGTTGGTGGCAAGCAGGACATTTATATACACGTGCATAAATGCATACATTAATCCAAACACAGGTTTTAACCCTTCTACACCTAATGTGCGAGTATATTAAAGGCTCTCAACGTTCCATATTAGACGTTCCATATAAACAAAACATTCTACTCTATTGCCCACCCCTCACCCTATTCATTTCATACGTATTTGAAATCAGCAAAACATTTTCTAGCTTTTTCACTGAAAATGTGAAATGAAAGAAAGAAAAAAAGGAAAACAAAGAGTATTATAAGCAGGAAATATAGAACGAATGAACAGCTGCAGTATTTTATATTTCCACAACCACCAAATATTAAGATGCTTTCATCCCATTTGTTGGGCAGAAATAATATAATATACTCGTATGTACATATTAAAAAAATATATACTTATGTACTCGTATGTACGTAGAATTATTGATAATAATGAATGTCCTTATTTATTTATTTATGCTTAAAAAAATTTCCTTTTTTTTTGTCAAGACTTAGAACAAGTTAGATTGCTATGCCTAGTTTTTTATACCCTTTGCCATAGCAGAGTTGCAAAAGATTCACGTCAGTACCCGCCCGAAGGCCCAACCTGACGGTGCACTATTGCACAAGGGCGAATAAAGCACGTTCACCACCGCCCCAGTAGCCCCCGCCAAGGGCACATGACTGGAGCGCCAACTAACATGTGCCCCTGACAGGGACAACATGGTAGCAAGTTCCGTACAGGCTGCTGAACCATGTACAGACACCTTGCTAAGATGCTTGGAGCTATCTAACCTCCTACTACCCAAATGGCACGGCAGTGGAACTTTTACCCCCATCTGACCTGAGGCTTCACCTACCGTAACCATTAGAGCAGCTCTGTCGAATAGCAACAGCACCTAGAGATATATGGCCTGAAGAGAACATCCACATCATGCCACTAGCCCATGATTGAAGACACACTCATCCAACCCATACCTCTCCCCGCGTATCTTTGGGTTTTAACCATAGCCACCACGTGATCCCCGAAGGGTCCTCACCAACAACCAGACTAGGACAAGTCCTAGGGGCTACTGGTTCCCGTGACACCAGATAGGACTCTGGTCGGCCTTGTGTCAAAGGCACCTCCGATTTTAGGTTCCCAGCACACCTGAGGCATCGGTAACACCTCCACCCAGACTAGCGTAGCAAGCTACTTCCTTAATTACTTATATGCACGCCCGTTACCCTGGTATTCAGGGATTGGGTAGTAACATATTAAGTTTTAGGGCAATTGGCCAAAGGTCAAGGTCTGGAAAGACCAACTACCCCTCAGGACGAGCGAGCGAACCCGCTTTTACCTGTAGTTTACTTGCATGCGCGCCCGTTACCCTGTTGATTCAGGGATTGGGTAGTAACATACAAGTTTTTAGGGGTTATCAGCAAAAAGGCCTAGGTCCGGAAAGCTGATAACCCTATACCCTAGGAAGCACAACACCAAGCCACCAAGACAAGATGCATTAACCGTGCCCCCTGGGGGGTCCCTTTGCCATAGCAGTAGATTTACAAGCTTATCCAATAAAAAAATTCATTTTGCAAAAGATTTCCAAAGAAATTTTCACAAATTATCAATTCAAGATACGCCTAAAGAATACTAACGATTTGGGTAATGCCAATGCAATGCTAAGCCAACAACAAACAATAAATTTTTTTTGGAGAATATCTGGAATAATGAATTTATTAATACAAATGAGTTTGGGTCAATTTTATTATAAATAAATTGTTTATACATATTTGTTATATACGATATTTCGCTAGTCCTTCCTTATAACAAAATCGTAAGATTATTAGAATAATTCAAGACCAAACAAAAACAAGTCCCTATCGCAATGGTTTTCATTGAAAATAACTAACAACATGCATACATTATTGTAAAGAAATACAATAATACAACCAATACAATGATACAAGTATTTTATATATTGAATAAATAGGAGTACTAATAATATTCATTTTCGGTTTTTATAAAAGAAAAATAAAAAACAAATAAAATTTTTTACTAAGTAAAGGTTGATTCTTTGAGAGCTTTCGGAATTAATTAAAAAATAAAAATATTAGAGATATCTATGAAATCTTTATTTGAGTCGATAGAACGATGTATATAATTCAATGTTTAAAGATGATTTTATGTAAATGTTGACTACGGATACGCCTCAAATGACTCATACGCTGGGTCCGATTTCGGCCTATTCTCTCCAACATATAGGCCGGCATCTCACGGAAAAATTCTTCAATATTGACTTCTAGTGTGTCAACCATTGCGGGCTTGTCCCTATAGACATGAGCCGCAACACTAAAAATAGTTTAAAGGCGTTAAATCCTACGATCTACGCGGTCAATAGACCACCCCAAAAGTGAAACAAACTATTCACCGAACTCACCTCTCAATTGGGCCATTGTTTCGCGTGCTGCGTGGTATTTGACACCGTCTTGTTGAAACCACATATCAGCCAAGTCCAGCTCTTCTAATTTGGGCAAAAAAAATTTCGTAGTCATCGCACGGTAGCGCTCGCCATTCACAGTAACGTTCCTGCCTTCGTTGTCATTATACCGCTGATACCACCGGCCCATAATCCAAACCAAACAATGCATTAACACTTCTTCCAATGCTTCTGGCTGCTCTTAACACCAATTACGGCAATTTTGCTTGTTCACGTATCCATTCAACCAGAAATGAGCTTCGTCGCTGAACATAATTTTCCGTTAAAAAAAGGACGATGCACTTTCTCAACCGAGCATTTATTTTTATAATAAAATGCAATAATCTGCAAGCGTTGTTCGTTTCATTTCGATTCATGGTTAAATAATAGACCAAATTGAATATGTCTAACAGTAAAACAGCTGAAGTGCCAAAAACAGTGAAAGAGAAAGTTGCTAAAAAATCATCCTTTAGTAACGATGTGACTACAATTACAGCGTGGCAAAAATAACAGGGGTTTTTTTTTGTTTGTTGCATATCGTTCCTAAATGTCAAACAACTATTGGATTGTTCGGAAAGTAAATTGCTGTTTTTAGTTATACGCCTGTTTGTAGCTGAAATGGGCATTTGGCAGTCGAAAAATAAAGTTATTTCATATTTTGGAAAAAAACGAAATTATATTCCCAACACCCTTTACTTCAATCACTTCTCATTCGTTTTCTCACTTGCAAGTTGGAAAAATAAATGAAGAAAATAAATGGAGAAAATTTATAAGACGTAAACAAATTTTGACAGTTCGAAACTAAAAAAGAGACATTAAATTATTAGAATAATAATGGACCTTAGTAAGAAGGAAACCGAAATTTCAGACACATAATTAAAGTATTCTTAAAATAAACAAACATTTGATAAAAAAAATTCTATGTATTCATAAACATAAATTGATAAATTTTAATACTAGGCAAGCGTTGCTCCGGTGTAAGCCGGAAGCTGCGAAGCTTTCTGACATGTTTGCAGAAACAGCCGGAGTCCACAGCTGGAGACGAAACTGTCGACCTACGAACACACTTTGTGGAAAACTAAACTAACCAAACAGCAACTGTCAGCGATAAAATCGATTGTCAAACATCTAAAAGCCCCTTTATTACTTATCACATTCAAAATTAATTATCTGTTCAAATTGAAAAAAAACATATTCACATTTACCAACAAATGCATTTCTTTTCAATCTACTCGTGTTACAAAATTTAGCTGCATAATGTAAAATACATGAAAAATATATCAACGACTCAAAAGTGTAAATAAAAGAAACATATCCCCCAAAAAAAACTTTTTTTAATACCATATCCACTTTAATTATCATGACTTCTCACACTTGCAACGATGCCATCCGGTGTTGGTTTCTTATGTTACACTCTCATACGCACGAGTATGTAAAACGTTCTCTTCAATGCATATACACATAATGAAAATGTCCTGGCCCTTTTTACCTTATTTTGTCCGTAGCAAGTTGCAACATAAAACTCATGCTTCTCGATTCGCTATTTGCCTTTGCTTTATGGTGGTATTTGTTGTTCTGATGCTAGTCCATCATCTGTTAACATTTTTAGGAATGTAAGTATGTTTTTATTGTCCTACTGATGATTTTCTTAATCGTTATTTTCTACATATTTGATGTTATTGCAGTTGTTGTTTTAAAGTTGATTTCAAACTCAAGGGAAAATGGAAAATGTGCCGCAACATGTTCGCTTCAAACAAATATCACGTGACGTCTCATTTCACTCATTTTTGCTGGTTCATTTTTGTTTTTCTTTTTTATTTAAATTTGTAATAAAAGAAAGGCAAGAGAATAAGATTATTTCTCTAAGAGATTATTAACTAAGCACAGCTTTGCTCTTTTATATACATACACGCACACGTACATCTTACTTATCAGTTCCAAACTATTGCAAGTAGATATCACAGTTTATGTATTAAATAATCTAAAAGCTAAAAGCTTTTACTAATTGTTACTGGAAAGTGTTCACGTACTCGAAAAATTTTGTAAGAGAGTAAAAAAAATATCGCAGAAATTCAGAGAGAAACTGAGAGCAAAACATAAATTTTTAGTACGAACTTTTAATCGGTGGTAAGTTATTAATTTTATGATTTTATCGCTTAAAACTCATGCAGTAACGAAAAGATATGCGAGTATATGCATTACCAATGGTTTAAAATAATAAAATTTTGAAATAAATTTGATGTCTTTTCGATTTTACGTTTTTAAAAATCATCTTTTAACATCTGCAGTAAAAAATAGGTCAATTAGATTCACAACATATGATCCGGTAGCAGGGAAAATTCAGATCTTCTCCGATGATTTTAGCATAGGCTTATCACTACAAGATGCATTCTGTTCTTTATCTGCTGTATTTGAAATTATGTTTGAGATGTTATGAAAAAACGATTTTATGGAAGTACTTCAAAGGTTATTCGTCCATTAGTATATTGCACATTGTAACGTGCATATATAAAAACAATCTTTTCATTATTTTACTGATAATCTTTGCCGACTGGACTCGGTTTCGAGAACTTGAAATTATTATTTCTTTATAATATATTTATCAGTCAATGCGTTCACCACCTCAGCCATGTCAGCACTCAAAATAGCAATGGCATTAAGTTAATATACAGAGAGATCAGCCGTGAGAGCAAATGTGTTTGGGAGAGACTCAGCAAAAGTGAAAATATCATTCCTCAAGCACAGGTTAAATTTTTTTCAATGGGTCACAAGGCTTACTCTACCTTTCACAACAATATTCAGATTTTCAATTTGTTATTTTTGTAAGCAAAAAACAGCATTTGCAAAAATTTTGTCACCTTGAAGGGTTTTCGGGGGAGTTCAGAAAACTTTGGGTAAGTTTCGGTTGTAGAATTTTCACTTGCAAAAATTATACGAACGGCTGTTTTATGTTTATTAAATAAAAATTAAAAAAAAATTATTTTAAAAGAAATTTATGTACAAGGTGGAGCAAAAGTAATGTCATCATTTGAATTGGCTGCAGTTTTTGTAGATGGCGCTGTGCTTTGACATTTGTGATATACATAAATATATACATAGATATAGAGAATTATGCCCCTATTGCGGTTCACCACTCAACTCAGTTTGGTCGTGTGAGAGTCAACCCAACTTATGCACAACCACACTCACTTTAGTTATTGCGATACACAATAACTAAAATGAGTTTGGTTGTGCATAAGTTGGGTTGACTCTACACGACCAAACTGAGTTGAGTTGTGAACCGCAATAGGGGCATTAATTGTCGACAAGCCATGGAGCGATACACACCTCAAAAACGTGGAATTAATCTTACTGCTTATTTTACAAACTTTCAGTTTGTTATTTTAAAGCAGCATGTGTTTCGTCGTCGTGTTCCATGTGCTCGAAAGATTAAGCATTTCGTTGAGCTCCGCGTACAAACTGGGTCCAGTACAGGTGTCACAGGAAGTGGCCGGCCTCGATGCACACAATTAGACATCAAAACAGACGTTTATTGAAAAATGTTGCCCTACAAACTACAAACTGTTTACTGCCTGTTAACCATCGGACAAGGTTAACTTACTTTTTTAAACTTACTGCAAGAAGAGGATGATTTTATATCAAAACTCATAATGAGTGACGTAACCCATTTCCATTGAAGTGGTTATGCTAAATACAAAAATTTGCGGTTCTGAGGCACAGAGAATCCACATGAAATGCATAAAGAGCCATTGCATCCCCTCAAAGTGACTGTTTGGTGCGGCATTTGCAGTCAAAAAGTGATAATTTTTGTTTTTTAAAGACGCCGATGGTATCAACGCAACGGTATGTGGTGAGCATTACAGACAAACGATTGTTTTTCCGCAAGTTGCTGCATTGTGTATCGATAATTGTTAGTAGAGCAACCGTTTACACAGCTCAGCCAACTATGAAGATTTTGAGGCACCATTTTCCAGGTCGAATGATCCCCTTCTTGGGGATTTGAACTAGCCATCCAGATCGCCAGATCTAACAGAACCAGACTTCTTTCTTCGGGTCGTTTTCTCATTTAGCACATCAAACCACGAACCTTGCAAGTCTTGAAAACTGACATTGGGAGAAGACATCGTTAATTTGGAGCCAGGTGCTTTGCGAGCAACACTTCAAAATGCCGTAAAAAAAGACGAACAGATTTATTGGCGTGGAATCCACGAATACCTGAAGGATGGGAGAGATGTACTTATAGCCATCAATGGGCAATACTTTGAATAAAATGTCCGTTACTTTCCCATTAAAAATTGAGTTTTATTTTGAATATTGTTTTTTTCGTTTGTTTTGTTGTTTTAATGAAAAATTCGCATATGTTGTATGAGAGTTTTTATATAAACTAAGCTTTTCAAATACCATATTAGAATCAGAGATATAGAAGCACATACATAGCAAATAACAATTTTTTGCAAATTGAATATTTTTTATTTTTTGAATTGATACATTATACATATTTGTGAATTGATACTGATATAAATCAAGAAGGAATAAAAAGAAATATAATATTATTTAGGAATATGTATGTATTTCAGATTTCTCTAAGTAAATTGTGGTGTTAGAATAATTTTCAATCTAAAGAATAATCAAAAATAATTATGAATTAATAAAAATTTAACTTAAAATGTTTTAAAAACATTTTAATATTTATATCGACTCAATGTCATTAAAAGCAGTTGAGATAAGTCATCAGTGCTATTTTTTTAATATTTCCTTTAATTATTTAATTTTCCTATGAAGGTTCCATTTAATTTCCCCATTAACATTAAAAGTTTATTATTCCACAGATCATTAAGTACTTCTTAATACAAAAACAGAACAAATACGATATTAGCTCTTCTATATAATTATATAATACATATTAATACAAAATTGCTCGCACTTAAATTGACGACAGTGTCCTACAAAAGTATTCAAATGCTCGAATTTATAAAGTTAAATCATTGTAGAAGAATTATACGTGTTCATTCGGCATATTCTTCTAATAGTCGGAAACTGAAATCTGCGAACGGTATCGCAAAGGAAAACCCGAATTCCGCAATCAGAATTCACTTACAAAAATAATATTCATATTCATATAATATTCATATCGAATGTGAGTTAATTGTTGTGTTAATTGACTTCCAGCCCAATATGATTATCCTTTTTTGATTCTCATACGTTGTGTGAAAGGTTTTATAAAGGGTCTTGTACTAGGGATTTTTATGCTTTGATAGTGGATAGTAGTGGCTATATTGTTGAAGCTACATCTGACAAATTTGCTGTCATTTATTAAATCTGTTTTGCCAAATCACCATTGACGGATATAGGGTTCAGCAGCACCTGCAAATGATAAAATTGTTTTATCAAATTTAGTATTTTGTTCGGGCAACGATCCGCGCGCTTCATCCATTTTATGGCCGCCATAATCATTTGACCTAGAGAAATGACTATGCGTTATGTCATCGTCCCCATATTTTTTTGAGAACGACGTTGGCCAGGCCATGAACGTCAACTGTGAGTGCTATAAGCTACAGATTACCAACTTCTTTTGGCCTGAATTGGATGATATGAACACCGACGACATGTAATCTTAAGGGATGGCACTATGTGCAACAAAGTTCACGCCGCATTGGACTTTCTGCACAAGCGATTTGAAGAGGTGTTGTAAGCTGGCCACTGATATCGTGCGATTTATTACGTTAGATGCGAATAAGTCAAAGCCAGCATAACCCTTGCCATTGATCAAATTCAAACTGAATAATGCCCCAGAGCCATGGAAAATTTTACTGTTCGGACACGCGCCACTTACAGAAACCGTGGCGGACATTCGAATGATGTTATAATTTGTACATAATGGCGTCAATAGACATTTAAAATTATTAAAACTTTTAATGATATCTTACACACACTTTGTTTCATTTAAATTGAATGAAATCTGTAAAATTCTATTGCGATATGAGTATAAACAAAAAATCGGAGTTATATCTGAAACTAAACGGAAATTATTCCAACAAGTTTAGATATGGAAAAATTTCCGCGGTTTCTTCTGGATATGAAAATTAATACTATTTTCTTCTCGAGATATGATCAAGATAATATATTAAAAAGAAAGAAAAAACAACTTTAAACTCTTGAATCATAATTCAATTGTCAGAATTATTCCCAGCGAAAAAGGAAGTGCATCTTTTCTGTTCACGATTTGGAAAATACTTGTTTTTATGAAAAAGAAAACGTATTTCCCTAAATCTTCATGAAAACATGATTTTTCTACAATTAATGATTGATACAATTTGTGACTAGTGGCAAGTTTATATAATTTCTAGATGGAAAGGAAAAACCAATAACTAGTACCAATTTAAAAAATATATAAAATTAGTTTCTTTCCCAAAAAAAAAGAAAAAAAAAACAAAAAAATAATATAAAATATTTGCTTTTCTCAACATATTGGAGGCAGCTTCTAAGTCGGCCGATAGGAATCAAAAAAGGAGCATCTTGCAATGAGAAGCCAATGTTGAAACCATTGGAAATGATTAGATTTTGTACTACTTTCGGATCGAAATTCCAGTATTTTTATAACTTCTTTAGAATCTCTTTTTTTACTGAGTGACTTCTCCTCCTTCTCTAACAAAATCAACTTATGAGAAACACTGTGACTCGTTTAGATGTGTTGCACTAAGGCTTCTTGTGGCACTAGAGAAAAATCAATTATTTTGTCGTTAAAAATAAAATGTAATATTTCTATAATTCGTAATTAGAACATAAAAAGATCTATTTTTTATTTAGTGAAATATAAATATATTGAACGAACGTAGCACGTTTTTCATTTGCTTCATTCATTATGTTGTTTTATTTTTAAATATTCTAAGTTCTATTAATTGAAGCGTTTAATATTTGACGTAATTAATTGCATTTGATTGATTGCAAATTGATAATATTTTCTAAAAGGGCAATAAATTGATCTCAAATATTTGAGCCAGTTATCACTAATATTTTCATTCATTTTCCAAAAAGAGTTCAAAGTACAGCGAAATATATGATTATTACCTTTTAATTGATAATAAAAAATATTTCAGCAGCGAATTTATTATGCAGCACAAATTTTATTTAGATTCAAGTACAAAAATTAATTATCCCGGAATACCAAAGTTTAACAACTAAGAAATTTACTTTCTGGAGGTGACTACATTCATTCCGGCGAAGATTTGGCCCTCAAGGCCGAAAACGCTAAATACTCGTAGTCAAATGTAGATAAAGTGCAACAAAGTAATCAAAAGATTTATTGTTATTAAATTCAGAAAATTGTATCATGAAAGAAATAAAAATTAGAACAAAAGGATCTAAGTTTCTATCAGGGATGGAATCGTGGGCAATGCATAATGTTCATACATGCTTGCAAACAAAAAAAAAACCATTTCGCAGGAAGTGTTAAACATGATCGCGTTGGTTTTATTTGCTCATACTTTCTGGACTGTATGAAAACTGTCCATCATGGAAAAACTGAAAAAAAGAACTCAGTTTACAACAACAGAAAATAAACAGAGCAAGCAGTTTACTTTATGACATAAATATTCAAGAGAATATTGGTATTTTTGACGACAGCCAAAAGGGACTGCTGTCTCTGAAATCCTTCATTACCACGTCTATATTGATCAAGCAATATAGGAAAGAGCTATTAAAGCAAGTCTGACATTATCTAAGTTTGGATCCCTGCGCATAAAGACCACTTTGGTAATGAACAGGCAGATGCTTATCTGATTCAGATCTGTTTTAAATATTTCCAATGTGGTGTCACTTAAGATAAGTAAAAGCAGTATCTCTAACCACTTTCTGCAAAAGGCTGATAATAGATGACATAATCTCGACACATGCAGGGTCGCCAGGATTGTGTGGCCATGAACCGCACAGCGCAACTCATAAACCACAGCCATAAGAATATATCGATACTGCTGTTGATATTAATGAGCTACGAGTTGTTAGGAATGCATTCAAAGATGACTGCCGCAGTTGCAAGGATAAAGAAGAAGAATGAATTGTCGTTCACCTTCTCTGCAAATGTCTTATCTCCGCAATAAAAAGGCAACGATTCCTGGGTGACTACATACTGGATGATCTTTGCGAAGCATTGGGCTAAATAGCCACTTACGTACCTCACGTCAACAGGGTGGATCTAGTACAGCAAATCACAGCACGAGTACAGGTTCTATGCAAATCACATCTGATAGGTTTTATGGTCATATCAGCTCTACTTAAGTGTCTGAGCGCAGTAAGCTAACCTGAAAACCAACAAACGTAGCCATTTATATTATACATCCTATTGTCACCTGCATCTTTCGTGATACGGAACTTTATATGAAACTTTCATTTCACAAAGTCGTCATGGTATCAATTGGTTTTGAAAAGGGTTTATTTTAGGCACAACCAAAACCAATGTCATCAATTAAATGTGTATCATTGTACTTTGCGCCGTTTTCACTCTGTAACATAGGCGTAGACAAGGTTATCTGAGAGGGGGCTAAGGCCACAAGTGCAGAAATTTAGCCGCACCCTAACCCTATGGAATTTCTTCATCGTTAATTATTTGTATAACAACTATCCCTCTTACCCCCTCCACCCTAAGAAAAATTCTGAGGGTTGTAGACACTCTTAAAAAATGCTCTACCTGCGCCTATGCTCTGTCAACCATTTTTCTTAAGAAAAAGAAAACCTGCAAAGGGATTTAATACAAATTTAGACAATCATTCAATTGGTTCATTAATACAATAATAAAAAAAAACTCGTATATAAAAATCGTCATTGGTTTTCACATATAATTTTAAATTGTTTTAATGTGACCTTTTCTGTAAAAGTTTCTCTTTTTCACTGCGAATTTAATCGAATTCATTTCTAGTATGAACAATTTTTATTCTTGAAATAAATTATACATCGATTATTTAAATTACAACTACAATTTTAGTAAAAATAAACAAAAAACATCCAATTACCATGAACTTATGAATATAATTTTCCATTTGTTTCCTTTCATGTTAGCGTGTCTGGAGGAAGACTGTGTTGATTTTCAAGGTAATTCGGTAAATCACGGCATGCTTTATGTACCGGGGCCAGGCGTATGCAGTTTATGTGTGTGTTACCACTCAGAGCCTTTATGGTGCAAGGCAATTTACTGTGATCCCCCCTACGTAAGTATTTATTTACTCCTTGGAGTATGAAATTGTTCGTATCAAGGACTAACAAGTTCATGCTATATGTTTTGCATTCAGCTTTTAATTTTGACATTGACACTAAGCACAATGTCTTTCAATAATGCTTTTACTCACGTGTATTTATTTTTTATACTTTTTTGACCAACAAATAATATAAAAAAAAAACTGCAAATAATGACGTAGTTTTGCAAAAACTTTCGAGTTGGAGAGAGATGTTGCGAATTCGAGTGTTTAGATCCACCAGGCGAGGACAATAAATACCAGGTGAGTATTATAAAACGTGCATCTTTGCTTTTGCGATTTTCTTCACGATTTGTTGCAACTCCTTGTGAATAGAATTTTGTTTTACGTGAAGGGCTTCAGTAACGGTAGAAGCGAGAACGTTTTCTAAGATGCAAAATTACAATATAAACACCGTCTGACAAAATTAGGGACACAAAAGAAGTCTATATTTGTAGTGTTCACAATCCATACAACTTCACAAAAACGGTTGTATATTGTGTAGCGTCACTTGGTTTTGGAGCGGCAAAAATCTGCTCGCTTACACAGATCAGCTGGCCGTAATAAATACATTACGGATATCTGCGTGCTAAAGGACATGTCTACATCTAAAATAATTTAGATTAGATTGACACACTGCTTATATGAAGACAGCGTGAAAAGAAAGATCTCAGTTCACTTGAGTCCTAGAAACTACAATAATTCCTTTGTGATAAACTAATCTTAATAAGGGTAATAAGTTGATAGAGTGAGACAGAGAGAGAGAGAGAGAGAGAGAGAGAGAAAGTACAAAATGAGATATAGAAAGAGAAGGAGAGACTTAGACGAAGAAGTGCTGAAGAAATGTTAAAATATAACAAACTAGCTGCCACATATTATAGGCTTTCTACGCCAGTAGGAAGTCTGCCCCGAAATCATTCGCTGTTCCTAATGAAGAAGTTGGTTTCACCCAACTTCTTGACTACTATTTTAGAAATGCTCCGGAAATACTTGTGGCCAAGTAGCTGAAGTCAGTAATCGTTTAGTGCAGCACAGAGACATAAAATATGAGCTGATCTTTTTTCCTCCTCCTCGTCATTACAGCTTAGAGAGAAGTAATCGAAAGGGAGAATCATCCTTTTGACGTGGGTACCAAAGTAACAAATCTACACTGCCAGTGGCCGGTGACCCATAGAATTGTCTTGCAAGTTACCTTAGTATTCCACCAGATTTGCGCCAGCCGCAAAAGAAGATCAGCAACACGTTTCCATCAGTGAGAAAAAATGAGCCCGCAAAGGGTGTCAAAGTTCATATCCTTTAGCCCAGTGTTACCAAATCATCCGTTATTATGTTACCATGATTAGTGCCACATCCGTTTCAACTGATTCTTCCCTTTTGAAGTCGTCTGTGTGATTACGAAGAGCGGCGGTCGACAAGAAGAGATCTAAGGAGATGTAGAGAGTATTTAAACTTCTTTCTGAGATGGGTCTTTGTATGCAACACGTCTGTGGCACAGAAATTAAAAATCTTTAGATTCCATTAATGGGGAAAACCTAAAATTATACTTTGTACTAGAATACACAAGGAAATTGCAAACAATGTCATTGATAGTGCGAAATTTTACTATTTAAATGTGCAAAAATTAAACAAATAAAATAAACACTAGACTCAAAAATTATGAATCACTAAATTCACGAAATTCGTTGCAAGCAACTTTTTTTATTGTCAAGTAGGAGGGATATTGCGGCAAACAAGATACGAGTAGCAGATGTGGCAGCACATGAAATTTTAGAAAAGGTGTTAATGCCCCTCGCCGGTCCTTTTTGAATCGTTTCGAAGCCTATTAGGAAACAAATGACAACATGTGTTTATTTTAATGTTGGCTTCTTAAGATGGGCGTTATATAGTATATAATCTTGTGGGGATGCTGATCGAATTAAAGTTGATGTCTGCAATAAATCCGCCATATTTTGTACGCTGGGGAATTGGCTGCTTCCAATTTTCCTTTACTCGTTCATCCTGATTCCTTGTTCATCTGGTGTTCCTTTGAAAAACAAGTATTAAGTAATTGGAACCATCTCGAAATTGGTTACCAAAATTCTTAAACTCAACTTTGAATAGTCATGAGTGTGGTTTTAATGCAAATATCTGTATGTGCTCGTTCTTAAAAAAAAACGTTCATCTGGTTATTTACCCCTTAATAGAAATTATCACTTTATAAAAAAATTCCTTTCTGAATTATAAACTAAAATTAACAAAACCTATGTATTTTATATTCGTTAATACCAAAAAAAATCATAATTGTGCGAAAGAAACATATATAAAATATCAATGAAATTTTCTATCCCTTTTGTGCTATAGCGAGAAATTTAGGAGCGCTACTTGTAGTTCCATGGTAATAGGATCGTCCCAACAAAAAAAGAACTTCCAGAAGTCATAAGAATGCTGAGATTATAATTCGTAAGTAGCGGGAATTAACTTCATTTTCAATGACCTTAACATGGATGTGTCATTGTAGAATCTTGTTTTTTTTAATTCCTATTCAGCGACTTGGAAGCTATATTCATTATGTTAGGAAGGCCGGTTGGCAGGGCAGCTCACAGCAAGTAATGCGAGTTCACTCAGAGCTCATAAAACTCATTGTGGCAAGAAAGGAAAAGAAATACTTTTGTTTTTTTTTCGTTTTCGGCAAAGAAAATAAATTTAATTAATTAACACTATTTCTTCGACCCTTTTTTTAATAAATCTTTTATTTCATAAACGAGCTTTAGGTCTTTTTATAAAAAACAAATTTATTTTATTTCGATATTACGACGCCTCTTGGGATTTTTTTTATTAAAAAAATTTTTTTCTTGAAGAAGACGCCCAAAGAGGCGTCGAAATATTTAAATAAAATAAATTTGTTTTTTATAAAAAGACCTAAAGCTCGTTTATGAAATAAAAGAAAATAATTCTGCTTCATATTAAGATTAGTTATTTATCACCGGGAATAATCTTCACATCTAGAGAGTAAAAAAATTGGCAATAGTCATGGTTTCTTTTTCCTTATGTGAAAGTTATTTCATCACCTATTTATTAGAGAAAATATTGCTTTCGTATAGACTTAAAGAAGAAAGTGTTTTTTTTTTTTCATAAAAAGAAGTATTTTCAAATCGAGCTTAAATGATTTAACTTGACTTCCTAGGATGTGGGAAAATTGACTATTTCGATGTCATTTATAAGAAATGTCAATATCATAAGATAACAAATATTTGATAGACACAAGAAAAACAGCAAGAGCCCTGCAGACTGTCAAGCGGAAGAAAAGCGGAACACAAAATAATTACGAAAAGCAAAATTATAAGATGGCGAAAGCGAAGATGTCATACACTTATAACATTTAAACTCGTTTTATATGTCATTTTTAATCCAAAGTGATTTTGTCAAGCTTAATGCTTGACAAAAAACACAACAAAATTCTTATACTATATGGACCTGTCCATATAAAACATAATTTTGTTTGAACATTTGTATTGAAGGCAATAATAAATTTATTTATTTTTCGTTGCCTTTTCCTTTTCAATGTAAGTTCGAACGAAATTTTCTTTCATATATAATGGGATAGATCAGATATGTTCGCACGATGTTTTCCTCTAAATTTATAAGATATAATAGTTAATTTATTTTTTCTATTAATTCGATACGCATCGTGGAACTATCATTATCAAGATGTGTTTGATGTGTAAATGGTGTAACGCCTTACTAACTACCTTTGTTTGGTTATTATTTTTTTTAACAGGAACGCATGCGTAAAAGAGCTGAAATTCTAGCAGGCAACAGTACGGCTTCTCCAACTCTTAGTCCATTGGCCGTATCCACCATTATGCTAACATTTTTGGGCAACTCGTACCTCAACTTATAACTTGAGCCAAATTATAAATATTTAAGTTTCTAATTAGATAAATTTAAACAAAAGACAAATTCAGTAACGACCAGTTTTTTTAGTTTAAAACATTAATCAAACACAAAAAATTCAGTGTATAGTTATAAAATTTCAGAAAACTGAAGAACTGGGCCTTGAATGTAAAAATTTCAAATCAAAAATTTTGGATAAACTAATTTCAAAAAAATAATTCTTAAAGAAAAATCCCCAAAAAGAATTGTTATTAAAAGAAATTCATTATAAAAAAAATTTAAAAAAATCCCAGAAGGAAAAAAAGCAAAGTGATAGTTAACTTTAAATTAGCACACTCTTTTTATATAAATACAATACCAACAAATTAAGTCTCAATAAGCTAAAAAAAAATTTTTTTTCAAAAAAATTTAATATTTGATGAACTTCAAAATATTAATAAATTTAAAAAAAATAAACGTACGAATAATATTAAAAATAATTGAAACGTAATAAGTAATAATTTTGTTTAAAATAAATGAATAAATTAGAAAAAATAAGAAATCAAATGTAACCAATTTATGATAATGATAATAATTTTAATAGTAGACTTAATACGAATCGAAAAAAAAACAAAAAAAAGAGATGTTAAAAATTAATAATTTTTAACATCTCATTAAAAATAAAATAATAATAATCTAATAGCAATTTCAACCAATAATTCTTTATAAAATAGACTTCAAAACTGTAAGTCAAATGTACAACATAATAAAACGAGTGTAAATTTAGTTTATTAAAAATTAGGGCCACTCACAGATTGTTACATTTCATAAAAATATTTCTTTCATCCATAAATATACTTTCTAAACTTCAATGAATATTATTTTCTTATAATTAACATACATATATATATATATATATATATATATATATATATATATATATATATATATATATATATATATATATATATATATATATATATATATATATATATATATATATATATATATATATATATATTTACTCAACTGAAACAACAAACTTTTAATTTGAAGCTCATAAAACTTTTTTAATCCGTGGTATGTAATAAAATCCAACTTACTGGCAGGAATTTATTCTCTCCCCTAAAACAGAAAAAAATATTCGAAAAAAGTCTCTAGCACTTTTTATGTTTATGATATCCTTAATAAAAATTTTATGATATAATGTTACGGTTACTTATTAAAAAGTACTGGATGGTCTTAAGCAGTACAGCGTCTTTTAAAACTCAAGAACAAAAGGTCTGGTATTTCCCGAAAATAATAAAAATCTTCCTTTTCACTAGCGCAGAATAAAGCCAAGATGATTTGTTATCCACAAACGTGCATGATGCGAAATGCGGAAACCATTTCCAGGAAAGAAAGCAATGAAATCAACGAAATTGTAAAACTAAACCAAACCACGATCCAAGTGCTACAACTGAGTTAAAGTCTATTATTTACAAAAAGATGGTAAGGCGCCAAGGAAACAAATAAGAATAATTTCGCCTTAAGAAGTAAGAAGTAGACTAGCAGCGAGTATCCTAGGAGCGTGGTCGCAATGAGGGTCACAAATAAATAATAGCAGACAGTATCATGAGCGGAAATATATGGGATAGAGAAAGCGTAAAAGTCAAAAGGTAGAAAGACGACACTGCGATGTATCTAGGGGACTTGTAGCTAGCTGAGAAACTAGGCATCACAACTCGAACGTTTGCAACTTGATCTCGAATTGTTGCTTTCGGAACGTGAACGCCTCCAAAAATAATATCACGAAACTAAAACCATCCTTAAAAACCATTCAATGATGTCATTCAATTTTATGCTAAACAAACTCTCTTCACTTGGTGTTCTTTTACCTCTAAGCACTATGGACTTGGTATCGTTTTAAATTTTTCTCAAAAACTATATCAAATAGTATTAGTACTTTTTACCTGTCAGTTAAAAAAAAATCCTGATTTCAACAGACAAAAATAAAAATTTTACTTCCTGTAGAATACTTCTCCCCCACCCATATATTTAGAAGCACTCTTTGTAGAAAATAAACATAGAAATTTTGTTGAATCGAACTCCAAAATGCATTTACAAAATATGATATCAGTCATATTGTCTTAATGTTCTATAATTTTTTAACTGTTTTCTTTTTGCTTTCACAAAATTTTTTTCAACAATTTTTATGTCAATATGACAATATGACATGTCATATGTCATGGGATTGGATTTAAATACCTGTATTACTTTATCGATAAGCTCAAATGATTAGGCGGAAATTTGATTCATGTCAAAACTTTGCTTCTTTCCTATAATAATAAATTTTATCCCAAAAATTCCCTTAAGAGATATGAAATGAAATTTCCTGTCACCAAACGAAATATTTTCGTGCTCCGAACTCTACTTTGAACTCCAAAATTAAAGAAATTTTAGCCTAGAATCTTGGTCCAAAAACAAAAAAACTATATATGTATGTATAGTGATTTGGCATCTTTTTACTCGAGGTGAACCCAGAATCTGAGATAATAGAATATTCGCAAAAAATATGCATATTTCGCATGGGCGGAAGACTTTTTTCCTTATTTTGGACTAAATTATCAAAGAAAAATTTTTGATTTCATTCTTCTATACGGACAGTTGTAAGAAACAAAAATTTAGGCTTCCTTATGGAAGTTCTTACTGCGTATATCGAAGCATAGAAACACCGGGTTACCAAACACTGACACAAAATAAGAGAATCAAAAATATTATTGAGATATAAATTTAGAAAACAATCTTTTGGGCTAGACTGCAACTTAATAAAAATAAACGAAAACCTGCTCGTGCCTTCCTTAATCACAATTTCTATATATGAAATATACATATGAAATCTCAATCCCATAACGACAGTGTGTAATTTTAAGTATAAAACTAGTAAATAATATCAAACAAATATCGAGCATATTTTTTTCACATTCATAGTAACAAACTGTGAGCAGCCTTATTACGATGCCATGTACTACATACTTATATTACGTTCGTTTTGACATTATTTCTATCTACTAAAACACACACACACACACACACACACATCTCTACATTGTTGATTATTAATTAAAATAATTTTTTAATATGAAATTACCATTGTACCTTTAAAAATATACTCGTAAATATATTTTTACTTTTATTTAAATAAGTAAATTTGAATTAATATTAAAAAAAGAGACACCTGAAACCAAAAATTAATGCATATACATATAAAAATTTTAATAAAATTATATATAAACGTTAAAAAGCCAACCGAAAAATTATAATTATTTTCTTTAAAAATATAAGTATTTGAAGAATAATTATAAAGCAGATTAAAAGGATATTTCAAATATCGGCAAATTCATGTGATTTCGCTATGACTCCCACTGTTAAACTTTCACTGCAAACAATAATTATTTTTTATACTTATATCCATGGTAGAAAGCGACTTTCATTTAAAAGGTGGCATAATTTGCGTATTACACCTACATATAATTGTTAAATACACCAACAAAATTTTAAGTGTCCTAGGACAGTTCAGGTGCCACCATATGAATTCATTCGAATACGGGATGTTTGAAAGTGGAAGTCAACCGATATCACATACTTATAATCAGCCTTTACATGAATATAAATGCGAAAAAAAACAGCAAAGTGATGCACAGAGACAACAGCAAGACAAAATTGCAAATCAAAATTTTGGGAAAAGAGAACAACAGATTTCATGTGAAATCGACGAATTTGTTTTGAACAATTTGAAAATTAACGAATTCTTTTCCTTTGAATTCAAATCCACTTTTTTATTTCTACCACGAATTTTTTATATTTAGCATTTAAATAATTTCAAATTGATCTTAATAAATAAGTATGTAATAATTGGATAGAAATTATCTCTAAAACAGCAAAACATATAAAAGTTTCATATACATAAATATTTAAATTTATTTAAATAAAATATAAATAGAATAACTTTTTTACTAAATCATTAGTTAAGAAATTTTAAAACACTAACTTGTAAAATATTAATAATTAGAATCCAAATAAAAACTACAAAAAAAGAAAAACGTCAACGAAGTAAAAACTCATCCTCAAGTGATAATTTAGAAAATAAATACAAAAAGGTGAAAATACCTTATAAACTTATTCGCATACATACATATTATAAATGTGCATACATAGATACGAGTACTTGCAAATGTAAGCCAAACGTACATAGAATACATATACACACATAAATATTTACAAACACACATTTTACAAAACCCTTTACATGTAGGGTAAATAAGGAAAGCACGAACAACAATTGAATACATCCATTAATAGACCAAATGGAGTAAAACTATATACCCGATTTTCAATTTCCTTATCTTTTGTCCTTTTTATAGGATTTTACATTTTGTAAAGGATACAAAAAATTTCAAATATTTAAATTTTTTTTTTTTTAATTTTGTTAACTGTGGCTTTAGCTGCCGACATTTCATTGGTCGCTGAACCAAATCGTTATTAAACTTTAAGCAGTTTGAAAACACTCCACCTCATATTTTTATGCTAAAACGAATCAAATACAATACGAGAATTCTCTATCGTATATGATTATTACAAAATACATGATTAGGCTTAGAATGCTTTTACAGAAGCAGGATAATAAACAATTTATATTCAACATGAGTCTATTTTATTTTTCTTGCAACATCTACGTTCAAAAGCATGTACAAAAGAGGTTTAATCCCGATAAATTTCAACATTAAATACATAAATATTTAATATATTTTAGAAAGGAGAAAAATCAATCCCGGTATGAGTTTCGAGACCTTTAGAAAAAAATATCTCTATCTATCATTAAAAACAATTCTAAGGAAATTAGCAGCAGTTCATGTATTTTATTACAATTTTTTTTTATTTCAAGAGCTTTTTTAATTTATTTCAAATTCACAAGATTCATATTGACACGTCATCTGAATAAGATGAAGATATTCCAATTTTTGCTCGGGCCACTTCAGACGTTTCCATATACACACACGCACAAATATATGTACATACATATATTCAAACAAATACACATACACATCGTACGGACCCGTGAAAGATCAAAATTATATACATATGTACATAATTCATTGAAATACTTGGGTGGGATGATAGTTGTTGTATTTTATTATTTCAGAGCACTATTAGTCCCCTTTCACACTATGGCTACTGAAAGGCAGTCGTTGTTTTGTCGGAGTGTGTAATACATGACGATCTGTACTGGAATTTTTTTATTTCTCTTTTCTACTTTTAGTTGCTTCATATCATTTTTCTTACTACTTTGTCTCCAACGGCGGAGTCAATTTTGCTCGCTGTATTCATTTTTAATTCATTCTATTTACTTAATTTTAAGAAATACATTTATTTTTATTTATTTCAAATAAATTGTTCTTTCTTTCACTTCTTTCTGCAAAAATGAGTAGAAAGGGAATTAAAAAATCTCTGTCGGTATATTCAATTCTAAATATAAAAACTGTAGTAGGAAAGATCAAAATTCTTAAAAATGTCTGTCTTTCAATTTACATATTGTAAAGCGGTGCTCAGATTTTTTACTTTCAACAAAATGTTGAATTGGATTTTTTTTTAATAAATTCCCAAAACACGTATTTCTAAAATACATAAGTATATTTTTGTTTAAAAACTTTAGTTTCCGTAAGATTCGCTTGAAAATATGTTACCGAAAGGAAACACAGATTTTTGCAATTTAGAAAGCAGGATTGTCACTAATATGTCTAAGACATCATTCTATGTTGCAAGATATTTTAACGATCGTACATATGGTATGTATTAATTTGTGCATAGATATTTTTAGCAGGTCAACTGTAGAGCGGCCCTTATGTAAACCGTACTGGGAGTCGCTAAGTTGTTGGACTCTAGATACCTCACGAAGTGGTAGTTAACCATGCATTCCATCACTTTTCAAATGCCATCATATATGTATAAATGTATATGAACAGCGAAGTCCACAATAAACAATAAATTTTTCAAGAATAAAATTTTTGTATTTTTTTGCAGAAATTGGGTATTTCCCACTTGGAATTGAAGAAAACTGATGTTGTTGTGAATTTAAGGAAATAATTTTTTTATTTTAAACAATTTATATACGTATGTAAATTTTTCGGCATTCCATTGGTTACAAAGCCAAATCGTCAGCGAAGGTTTAGCAGCTTGAAAGCGTTCAACCTCATAAGTATGTTTTTGCCAAAACAAACAATTACAATATGAGAATTCTCTATCGTATATGAATATTACAAACTACATACATAAACATATTACGCTTTGAATGCCTGGACATGAGTCTTTTAATTTTTCTTGCACTTTGGTTGTCAGTGATTGAATTTATTAACCAAAACGATAAATTTCAATATTAAGTATTCAAGAAAAGTATTTTTAACATTGAAAAGAGAGCGCTTCACAGAGCTGTAGGAGTAATTTAGATTTTTAATGAGAAATTTCGTCAACTTGATTTCCTAAGAAATTGAAAATTGACTAAGAGAATTTTCGAAGCAATGAAAATGTCATTCCTTGAGAATGATTTCAATTTGTTTTCGCTGGGTATTATTGTTTTTACATTTTTTTTTTCGAAAAACTGACAGCAGATTTTCTGTAAATAAAATCTAGTGGATGTTGGATGTTTAATAGTCTATCTGATATTTGTTTCGGCATAAAGATAAAGGAATATGAAACCTCCAAGAAAGTTTGGAGATGTACTAGGCTTTAAGTCAATAAGTCATCATAGTTTTTCTATTAAACTAAAATTAAAATTATTGTTTTATTACTCGATGCAAAATCACCAGCCTCATTCAATCATTTTTTATTTAGATTTGTATAATAAAATATTAAAAATTCAAAGTAGTAAAACATATCTCATATCTTATGAATGCATAAACGTGTACATTGTGTTATTTTATAAAATTTTATATTTCTATCAAATTGGTGCTGAGTTTTAGAAATTTAATTAACATACTTATTTGTAGGATAATAACGATTTTAATATGATAGTAAATTTTTCTTAAATTAACAAAATATTTAATAAAATAAGACAGTACTTTTAAGCGTCTTTAATATGAGAAACAACGATCACATTAGATGTCATTGAAATTTCATTAAAAAAGATAAATTGTGAAAGCATAAAAGGCAGGATAATAAGATATAAGGATCGGTGAATAATTCTCTAGCAAAAGGCATTCACAGCGATTTGATTTAAATTGTTAATCCTGTATGAGTTTTTATAAAAATTAAGAAAAACTAAAAAAGGATACAAGAATCGCATTATACTTAAGAAATCGTAATAATAACGAGAATTGTATAAAATATATTGTTTTGGAAATATTGAGGGGTAGAAATTAAGGGATGATAAAAATTGCTTTTTAAATATTTCAAGTTTTTATTTTATTAATAATAAATAGAATTCTAAATACATATATGCTTGAGGTCCAGTTTCTTATAAATATATGTTATATGCATTAGCGGAGCAAAATATTGGGAGGGAGGGGCAAAACCGATTTTCGTACTTCATATGAATTCGCTTTATGTTTTATTCCATTTGGTGCTACGAAGCTTTTCTATCTATTTTAATGTAAATTTTAAGCAAATATCAAAACGAAAGTTGTATTGTAAAGTATGTCGGGATTAACAATTTTTTTATTTGTTTTTTCTCGAATTTTTTCAAATGTGTAGATACGCTGCCTACAAATTAGGCTTTTTTATTTGTCAAGTTTTTCCTTAAAAAAATTACTGCATTAATTTTTAGTGTGAACATTTTGAATTTATGTATGTATAAATGAATGTAAAATGTACATGCAATATAAATTTCTTTTAGAAACTATTTCTAAGAGTTTGGAAATATTTTCCATCATCCCATGTCAAATTTGTTTTATAAAAAGACGATTTCGTCCAAGTGCCATCTTCAGTGTTCCTTTTCTTATTAAAGTTTACCTGTTGTCCTTTCGGCTCGTGTGTCTTTGTATACTTCGTGGTTTACGACACAATATTGCTCTCTTATCGTCGTTCGATTGCCTATCTCTCTCTATCAACCTACTCCTCACCATCTCTTTCTTCCTCCATCCCTATGCTCGTATTTCCTATTTCATTGCGTGGACGCGTAGTTGTCTGGTATTTCCTCTCTTTAAGTGTAGTACTCTGCAGTTGTTTGTTTGATCATGTTTTGTTTCTTTGGTGATTTTCATTGGGCTATTGTTTTGTTCGGTGTAAAAATGTCTCAATGGATGGAATGTTAACATTATGATGCAGTATCTGTTCATTCATTATCCCTCCGTCAAAAGTTTTCCCGTTTATATATTTCCATGCTTCCCAATACGTCCAGTTGTCGTCCTTTAAATACAGTAGTCCAACAGTCTTTTTAAGGTGTGCTGCTTCGCTCACAGTGTTGATCCTGGATTCCTTAGTTTCCCATTGTGGTTCCTTTTGTGTTTCCGATCTTCCATCCCGTTTGTCCGATGTTGGCATGAACAGATTAATTTGTATACACCCTGTTTGTTTCATTCATGTTATTCTGCAATATCAAAGTTGTTTCTTGCTGTGAATTCTGGGTTCATGTTCTATGTTGTACTGTCCATATATGTCAAAATAATGCAATTAATCCTATCCTGTTCCTGTTTCTTGTTCCGTTCTTGCCTCCCTGATAGCTCTCTTGATCCTGCCTACTAAATCCTGTATCCCTTATGTCCCACTATCGCATATATTGTTCCCATCTGCGTGGTATAGACCTCAGGTGTTAGTAGTGCTCATTAAAGTCTCGTTACTAATTGTCTAATCGCCGCTTTCTTATGTTGTTGAAGATGGTTCGATGAATTGAGTATTAGTGTGTCCGTGGTTGTTGGTTTTCTGCATGACAACCCACTCCTTCAAACATTTTTATTTAACTCTAGCAAACTTAAGCAAATTAAGAAGTTCTATAATACAGAAATCAAAATATTCTTGGATGGAATCAAATACCATTCTGTATGAAATTTTCATTACAAATTATTATCGTTAATTGTACTGACTATAACGCAAGCACATCCATGATATATTTTGCAAAAAAAGTGATTGAGATTATTTCCCGGATGAGTTATTTATTGCATTTTCTATTTGATTTGAAACAAGTGATATTTTCAAGACATCATTTTTCGACACAATGATATCGTAAAAGCCGAAAAATTATCATTAGTTGCTTTAAAATATTAAAATTTTTCCAACTGTCAGTTTTTCTGCTGCTGCTATTTTTGAGACTACTCTCGTTTTTATGTCCAGCGAAATTTTCTTATGACGTTTCCCTTTCTGGAAAACGTGCAACATTATGTTGATCAAACAATTTAACTACTTTACAGGACTGCGGGATCTTTCCCAAATCAGATTTTGCTTTTTTGTTTACTCTTCTTTTGGAAACCATCAACTTAGTTTCGTCATTTTTACGAAGGGCTATTGCGTCGCGAGAAACCAAGTTTATCGAAGTACTTAAAAATATTAATTTTCTTTAGAAGTATAAATGTATACTGGCGAAGTCTTAATCACTCTCCTCTCTCCCACGCGTATACGCCGCTTTATCTACGTGAATCAGCTTGTTTGTTATAACCGAATATATTAAACAAATATGGGCAGTTGCCAAAGTTGTTAAAATAGATAATAAATCCTGAATAATTTAGGATTTATTATGATTCAATTAATTAATTTATTCCTTATTTCATTAGATATATTTACTTACAGTCGAATCCGCTTTAGCGCAACACGCTTTACTGAAAAAACTCGGATTACTGAAAGCGATACAAATCCCCGCACTGATTTTAAACGCAGTTAGTCTTATTCACTTCGCGTTAGCGAAACATCGCTTTACTGAAAATATCGTATTACTGAAAACCAAAAGCAAGCCCACAACTACGTTCTGTATGAAACTTACTTCGCTTTAGTGAAAAAATAAACGATGACAAATTTATTTATTAGAAATCGATTGCATACAAATTTGAAAAAAATGACTCAAAGTCAAATTCAAAGTTATTTTAAAAGCAATACATGATTTTGATTATTAACTGTTATGTTAAGTACATATTTAATGCATTGCATTCTGAGACTGAATTCTTATTATTTTATGTTTTTTTAACTGCATGCATACAAATGTAACTACTCAATGCACAGCATTGTGAAACTGAATTATTTCTATTTATGTATATTTTAAACTTTTGTTTTTTGTTTTAAAAATAATTAAAAAATATGAATATGTTTTTATGAATAATTATTTTTAATAAAATTTTTACGACGTAAAAAAATATACAGATTTGATATAAAAAATATTGTTTTACAGATTTTAAGCAGTACGCTTAACTGTAACAAATTTCAGTAATCCGAACTACGTTTTACGGAAAAAATCGGATAACTGAAAAGAAAATTGGGTTTTGGCTGTTTTCAGTAAAGCGGAGTCGACTGTATATATTTTTTTCCTTTTTTTTTTGCTATTACACTTACTTTATATTGAAAATTAAACTCACAAAATGAATGCAAATGTTTGTATGTAAATGGACCAGTAATAAAAAATAATAATATAATAAAAAACTTCAATTTAACAAAAGTTTAAAGTTTAAAATTAAATTGAATTGAAACCCAAGAAAGTATTGGAGCATAAAATGGCTGTGAATAATTAAAAAGGAATGCTTTATTAAACAAATTAGTTAAATATTTATTAACAAGGAAAAAACATATAATTAATAAAAAAAATTGGCCAAAAACACACAAATTAAGTCAATTTCAGAGTACATTTTAATAATAGGAAATAAATTTAAAAATATTTAAAAAAAATTTACAAAAACTCTCAATAATTTTACTTAATATAAAACAACAATAAAAAATAACATTTTCGTCCAACACATTACACGTACATACTTATGTAGCAAATTAATTAATTAAAAAGTAATAAAAACTTTACTTTGTAAATAATTTAAATATTATTTATGTATAACATAAACGGGAAGGGCTTTAGAAAAAGAATTCCTAAAAATGTATATGTAAAATTTTTTAAAAACCAAAAACCAAATAAAATTAAAGTCTTACAATTTACAAATTTATTAAATGCTTAATATCCAAAACAAACGAACAAAACCAATTGAAAAACAATTAAATTACCAAGTTGAATAATAAAACTTTTTTTCCTTTTTTCACTAATAATTAAAAATAAATAAGATTAAAACAAAAACAGAGTAAAAGAATCATAAACACATACTTACATACACACATAATACATATAAACTAAAAATCTTTTAAGAACCAATAAAATAGATTTTCACATTATAGCGCTCTAAAATAAATATGCGATATATTTTATTTTCGAATTTTCAACTCAAAAAGGTTTGTATGATTTAGATGAATTTCTGAAACATGTTTAATTATTTAACAATGGGAAAGGACTAACAAATCTTAGAGATTTTAATATGGGCATGTCTTTCGTACAAACTTACTGATTTGACATTCGGTTATAAATGAAGATAAAAAATTATATGTAAGTATATTTTCTTATTTTGTGCCAAATTATTTGTTAAAGGAAATACATATGTAAGGCAGAATATACTCGTAGCGTCTATGGTGTTTAATAAAAAATGGAATATGGAAAAGGGAAATAGAAACGATGAAAAGTGCAAGAGTTCATAAGGCATGGAATATGCAAAGGTAACCAACAGAAGCAGACGAAAAAATGCAAGTATGAAAAACTTTTATTTGCAATTTTAGCTATCGTTTTTCAGGGCCCAGCGTTCTATAAAGGGTGGTCCAACAGGGGTCAAGCTACACTGGTCTCCGAAAGATCCGACTAGGTCACCTTTTATACCAGTGTGACTGGTTTTATATACATACTTATGTACTAGAGAGCTGCACAAAATATTCTAAAAGTTCTGTGTTCTATTGTACACCACTTCCAAACACAGTACTTCAGTGTAAGCATAAATAACAACACAAAAATAACAAAACATGAATCTGACCAAAACAAACCAAACAGCATTTGAAAAGTTATTCTCTACAGTGCTTGTTAGTGCTTGTGTTTTCAGAACAACTAGAATATCCAAACAAATACCCACAATGAAGTAAAAATACGGTAAATCATAGCAGAAACACCAAGAACAATAGAACATTTCCTACTCAGGCTACTGAAAGAATTACTGAGATGGTAAAACAACACATTAAACCATACACACACACATACACACAAGTATTATATTCATTGTAACTAAAACCTCTTTAAAGCGTTTTCTTATTTACAACAGAACGCAAATGTTTCTTAATGTGTGAGTTTGTTTTGGTCTAGGTCTACTATCAAAACATTCAAGCATGTTTTGAATGTTCTACTTCAGTTTTAATGTTCTATGGAACCTTTGTTCTGTTCGGCTTTATTTTGTTCCAACATTGTTCTACTTCGGTTTTGTTCTATTCTTCAATGTTTTTACTGTTAAGCAAAACACATATCTTTGGAAGTATATGTTTTGAAATGAGAGAGTAATAAGCACACACTATTTGAAATTTAACGAAATTGCTTGGAAGACATTTTTCGTATGCTTGTGCAGCTCTCTATTATGTACATAATTGCGTTTTTATTACACATATTTTTTTCGGAAATTAAGACTTATTGCTTTAGGTAAAAAACAATAAAAACAGTAAATCAAAAAATTAAACTAGAATATTAATAATCTTGATAGGTCACTTTCTGATAGATACAGTAGAGGCTCGAAAAAGTTAAGTAGTTTGTTATAGGGGTGCTTAACTTTTCCGAATTCTTAACTTTTCCGTGATATGAAAAATGCATATGTTTATACGCGTATTTATACATTGTATATATTATTAATGTGTATTTAATACACATGTATATATGTATGTATGCAAATGTATTAATTTTTAGCTTTTAAAATAGGATCACTTAGTGGACAGTTTCTTTCACGTTGATATATGTAAGAACCATTTGTACAGCTGCTTCTCCAAATTCACGAATTCTGCCTTATGTATAGTCTTTCTCTTAATTTCGTCACATGTACCTGACACTGCAACATAAATCGTGAAAATCCATGGCCAATCGATTAGCCAAAAACGCCTTCATCTAATTTTTTTTAAATCTTGCATTTTTCGGCAACTGATAACCTTTTTTGCTTACGTGCTGCTGATATTGTTACGATCAAAAGAAAACTAATAACTAATGCAAAAAAAGTATGAAACATTACGTACGAATGTAAAGAATTTTATAACGGTAAATGACGAATGTGTTGAATTTTTTTATGATACCCATGTACTTATATAGTACTACATATATTAATGCGATAATCGACATATGTATGTATAAGAATTCAAAATGATGTTAAAAATTAAATAAAAACAAAAATTACTCAAAAAAGTTAAGAAGCACTTAACTTTTTAGAGTTCCGTATGGTGACAGAAAGCTGCTTAACTTTTCCGTATTCTTAACTTTTGCGCGTCTTAACTTTTATGAGCCTCCACTGTATCTATCAAAATTGTGCTAAACAAAATTTCCCACTAGCTTAATTAGGACGTAATTTTAAAAGAATTATGTCCCTATTCCATAACAATTTCTTTAAAAAATTTTTTGTTCTTCAAAATGCTTTTTTTCTTTCCTATTACATATATTCATATTACTATGAAATATATCGAGTGGTGAAATATTTTGCAAATAGTACGATTCCTTTTTTCCTGTAACAAAATTCAATAAATTCTAACTTTAAATTTATTCAGTGTCCTTAAAAGAAAAACCAAAAGAACTCATTTACCCTCGCACATGTTCATTCTTCGCTGTCTCATTGATGACTAAATGAAAGAGGATAAGAATGTGTTTAATTTTAATTTTCACAACCGTGGTATGGACTGCCCGTCATTGCAATAATGCCAAAATAAGTAGTAATATGTTCTGTTTCTAAAATAAGCCGACTTTATTGAATGACTATGATTATGACCCCAAAAACCAAGCAGTGGTTTGCTATTTTTATATATTTGTTATGGAAACGTTTATTTTATACAGCTGGTGCAAAATGTAAGTCTCAAGATGGGATTCTCAAGAAAATTGCATATTTTGGCAAGATATAGAGTTCGAATTGAGACAATTGGAACTATTGAACATAAAAAACTTTTTCTCGGGAATGATATAGATACGAGTAAAGTTGAAATAAATTAATTTTTATAAAAGCGAAATATGGGAAAAATAATACAACGTACAAAAGTTGTGTTAGAAGATTCTGACTCCGACGAAAGCGTCAAAGTATATGATTTTCTTATTATAAATAATAAACGTTCAAATGGATAAATTTGATCTCTAAGCAAACTGCCGACTTGTTATTTGCTGTTTGTGGCTGAAATATGAAACTGTGGAAAAATAAAGTTTATTCCTCTGTTGCGAAAAAACAAAATTACATTCCCAAGAACCTAATATTATTTCCTTTAAGAGTTGTGTTTCTATTCCACTTCAAAATTGATTTGTAAATAGATCGGTTTCGGCCATGAGCTATCTTTGAATGACGGAAAATCATCCAAAAAATCTTCTTTATTTTATTTACATATTGCAAAAGAAATTGAGAAAACATTTGTTAAAGTTCGGGACTGAAGTAATAGAGTGCCACGAAAAATGCCTTATATACATATCTAAAGTAAACCAATAAAAGCTCGTGGAATTGAGAAAATGCCAACAAACATTTATGTAAACTATTGGAAAAAAGTTTTATATAACGATGAGAGCAAATTCGAAATATTTGGAGTGAAACCCCTCCAAAAATATGGCGATCAAGGAATGGCACACAAATATGGTGTCAAATATAGTTTTCATGGAATCTACATATAATGAATAAAATTGATTACTTAAGTATTCGAAAAGAAAATGTCGCTCCTAACGTTGAAAAATTTTGACTGGCAAACAATAATAACGACCCGAAACATATGTACGTCGAAATTTGTTAAGGAATAGTTGTTATACTGAACGCAGTCATCAGACCTTAATCATCCTGTTGATCATTTGTGGGAGCACCTTCATAGAAGAAACAGACAGAGATCCATATCAAACAAGCACAAAATTAATAAGGCTGTAATTGAAAAATGTAACAACATCTATCCGAACATAACCAGAAACCATCCCAAGAAGATTGAATGCAGTTCTGAATGCAAATGGAAAACATACCAAATATTAAAAGTTGACACTATTTTCTAATGCAATTGATTCTTATAACTTTTTTTGAAACGTTAAAACATCAGTATTTTGAGATAAAGTAAATTATTTTTGTTTATGTATTGTTTTTGTTTATGCAAAATTAAACCCTTATTATACAACTTGTAAACCGGCTTTTTAATTTTTATTAATAACTGTGCTGACATAAAACCTTTTAAAAAATTTAAATAACTGTTT
This sequence comes from Germaria angustata, assembly GCA_963681545.1. Taxonomy (NCBI): domain Eukaryota; kingdom Metazoa; phylum Arthropoda; class Insecta; order Diptera; family Tachinidae; genus Germaria; species Germaria angustata. The sequence continues at coordinate 62,861,000 of OY813001.1, forward strand.
ACTTTTATTTGACGGTCACAGTATACTAATGAGCCTTACATCTTAATCCCCTGTACGTAAAGCTTCGTATGTCTGTCCATCAATTTATATTGAGAGTACTTCGAGATATCCTTAATTTTTTTTATTTTTATTTTTTCGCTTTTCGATTATGTTTATACAGAATTAAATTATTATTATACATACATAAGTATGTATGTATACATACATACTTTAATTTGTGCATGTGTACATACTTACATATGTAAGTATATAATCCTCTTAAAGTGCATATAAGTACATATGTATGTAAGTATGTATGTACATACATACATATGAACTATGTAGTATGTAAACATTTTAATTTTTGTTAATAATCGTATTGAAATAAAAGCTTTTAAAAAATTAAATAACTTTACTTTTTTGGCGCTCATAGTATGTACATACATAAGTATATGTACTACATAAGTACATACATATGTATGTATGTATGTACTTAAGTATGTACATACATACATACATATGTATGTATGTATATTAATTTGGGATATACATACAATACATATGTAACAGCATCTTAGAATATGCACACAAAAATAAGACCAATACACACGATGGCAAAATTCGTTTGCAATTACATATGTACATACATACATATGTATGTACATACTTACATACTAATTATAATAGAGATACTACAAACATTTTACTTACTTTGGTACAAGAGATGTTAGTTGGTACTTTGCCACAAATGGGCAACAGCAGCAACCCACGATGATATTGCATTATATCCATAAATACATCCATACATCGCATGTAAGTATGTACATCCATACATACTTAATAATTGCGTATTTTATTTACCGCGAACCGAAAATTAAGTTTAATAAAACAATTAAAACTATTCCCACTAATTTAAAATATAATTGTGCTTATTACAGACAATGCGGCGATGAAGCAAAATTACACATGGAAAACAAAAACAAACATTTTATATGAAACTGTTTTTGTTTTCCATACATTATCGAAATCAAATCAATGGGAATATCTGTAAATATTTGTATATCTCTCTCTCTCCCTTCCATAAACGGTAGTTTTTTTTGCTTTTTTTTGCAAAAACAAACTGTTAATTTTGTATGCACATATGTACATACATACATACATAGTTTTCCATGCATCTTTCGACGGGACTTCTCATACATACATAAGTATGTACATACTTACATATATAACAAATAGATCACATAAATTGCTTCTTTGCTCATTGCCACCTGCCCCTTTATTTTGATCTTTCAGGTTTACTTATTAACACTTTTTATAAACACTTGTTAAATAATTTCAATTGCACATTTTAACAAAACATAAGTACATATGTACGTATATACGTACATACATACATATTTATAATTAAGTATGTACATATGTATGTATGTATGTATGTACATACTTATAACAACTTCTTGCGGTAGTACGATGCGAACGCGTCAAAACTTTCTAGAAACTAAACTCAGCTCTTTGGACTCACTACCTTTGTTTATCGTTTACACACATACTTACATATGTACTTATGTACGTGCACATGCCAACGAACTCATACTTGTATACCTACATACATACTAATCTCTGGATGTTTTATGCACTTGCATATGTGTTTATCTCCTTAAGGTATGTATGTACATATGTTGGAAATTATCTCATGAGATATAATTGAGGATTGAAAAGGAAATGTTATTAATTTGTGTCCGTTTGAACGGAAAAGTTTAAAAGCAAATTTACAACAACTGATATTTTGGTTTTAGTGTGAGAAAAAAATTAAGCACTAAAAATTTATTTTCTTCTGTTAAAAGAAAATTTAAATTTAAGTTTCCAATTTTATATTTCACCACATCGAATGTTATATTATTTTAATTTGTTGTTTTCTTTTTTTTGTTGCAAAAAGATAACAAAAATTTTTTTCATATACTTTTATTTTTATAAATGAAAAAATTAGGCCCATAATAGTTTCCAACTTCGCCGAGAATTGATTTCTTTGGAACCAATTAAAGTGGAATCATCAGATCTTTTCTACTTTTTAGTAGACGGAAATAAACGTGTGTCCATAGGCTTTGCATGTTAATAAAAAGCTTGAATTGAATTTTGCGTTTAAAAAATGGTTTAAAAAGGTGTCTTAAGACATCTTTATCGCTTTAAAAACGAAATCTAAAGCACCATAATGTTTTTTTTCGGAATCAAATGGAGTCAGTGACCTTTAAAAAAACTGGTGAAGTTCTTAAGGTTTTAAGTGATTTACAAAATGTATTTCTAAATATGGATCCAGTAAAAAATACATATGTACATACATATGTATGTATGTACGTACATTCTGTATATTGCTCCCAGCTGAGTTGAAACTTGAGCAAGAAAAATTTACGTGTGTGGACAAGATAAAATCAAGTTGCTTAGAATGGAATGAATATATTTTCAGTGATAAGCAAAACGATGTGCCATATGCTTTATTTGTTTGCTCTAGGGATGGAAATGTCTTGGAATTTTTTAACAAGACATATGCCCAAAATGACCTTAAAAAATTGACAATATGATTTAACGGTTACGATAAATGAAATAAATTCAAATTTATGCACCCATTGATTTTATGCGAATTCGGTTTGAGCAATTTTTTGCAGAACTGGCAAAATGCGTTTGAAGTTTTAACTTCCACATCAAAATTTTTGCTATAATTTCCACTTGACTTCACATTTAATTACAATTTTAATATTAGTAATAATCCTAGCTTCCAGTTCTAAAAGAATTAGTTTAGTCCTGACATTAATTACTTTAGTCTGAAATTAATCAGCCTTGTCGCGAATAAAAGACGATCGTGTTTTCTATGTTAATTGTTTCCAAGAAACAAACTGTTTCAAACACCAACAACAACCGCACACATGTCAAACAACACAAAATTGTCACAATTAACATTTCAAACTGTTTACGAGGTTGTTTGTATTTTTCTCATCTTAAAGGGACCATTTTAATGACCCTAAAAAGACTAAATATTCACCTTATTTGAAAACTACAGATCAACAGGATCATTACATCCAACCTTTGACTGCCTGCTATTAGTGTGGTAAAGAATAGAGGCACTCGACAAGGAGGAGTATTATCCCTTTTCATTACCCCTTGTTCACATTGTTACCCAATGAAAGGTTTAACGTAAAACTATCGGGTGCGCTCCACATGCTGACCAGTCACGTTCAACGAAAGAGTGCGATTTCGATCTATACAGACGGATCTAAATTGAACTTAGGGAAGGAAGGACATATAATTATCCCTCGTTTCTTCAGTGTATTATATTAGAAATTGAAATATACGGGCAGAAAATGGGCAACCAACTAAATAAAGAAGGTACCATACAAGGTAAAGCTGAGGTAGTCTCTGTCAGGTGCCTGTCATAACGAGATAGCGACACATTCAAATCTAGAGCTATTCTATGTACACGGAAAGATAAGTGTAACCAGCAACATTGTAAAGGAAAAAAAAGAAACTTATATAAGCAGTCCGTTGGTACAAAATCTTACAGTAATATCGGGAGATAAACTCATATGGGCATCGGGGAATCGAACAAGGGTACTTAGTTCAGAAGTTTTAATTGTCTCTTTTTCTATCCTCCATCCCTTTAGTTGGCAAAAAGGGTCTAACAAGTTCCAAGTAAGCCAGTTTCAATTTTAATAATAAAGTGACGGCCTGTTTAACCTAAATAATTTTTACAATCACCCTTATTCTATTTGGCGTTGGCAATTTTAAGACAACATCAATTTAACACAACAGCAACGCAAGACAACACCAAATATGCCGACGACAAAATCAAAGGCAATTAGAGACAACATCAACGTGAATTTTGCTTCCAGAATACCAAACATATGTTAAAAGTTGTTGATAAATGACAATATTGACAAGTGGAATACCGATTTGCAACAAAAAGTAAAAAACGGCCTTGTCTTCTCCTGCCGTTGCCAAGTAGAATAAAGCTGAATGATTGGCGGCAACTATGGGTCAATTGTTGGAGGCGTTGTCAAAGATTATGGGCAATAGAAACAGCCACTTCAATACAATATCCGACGGAAATCGCGCCTTAAAAAATTATAATACCAACCCATATCTTGCAATAAGCACTACGGCAATGTCGTTATTGCGCCATTGATATACGAGTGGTTTTGTCGACCGCGCCATTCATAATAGATACGATTATCATAATAAAGTTTCGTAGCACATCAAGCAGCTTGAATTTTAATTCAATAAAATACATTAGATTATAAAAGACATTAATATTTATTTATTTTAGCGTATTAATAGTATATTAATTATAAATATATTTTAAAAAATCTATACTTATCCATAGTTTAAATTAAAACAAAAATAAAAATAGAAATCATAAATCTAGTATGTCAAATTTCATATAAAGATGTTATAAAAATGAAATAGAAAATCTTATTCATAGATTGCATTAGAAAATATATAAATTTTAAAGAAAAAAATAGCTAATTGTTACAAATTTAATATCATTATAAACTAATACATACATTAATACATTTATGTACTGTGTATGTGGTAGTGTGTGGTGCTTTATATCTGGAATTATGTCATTTATAAACGTATCTTAAAGATTTCTTGTATTTAAGCTTTTTGTATAAAATTAATACAAATACCATACATTAATATTAAGTTTAATACAATTTAAAATTTTAACTTTCAACTAATTAATTTCATATTTAAAAATGTAAGTATGAATTACGATAAAACACACAATTTGTTTGAATCCTAACTTTAATTATGTACAATTATTATTATTTTTTTTTTATTTTAGTCGCTGTATTTTCATCTTTAAATTAAGCAGTTTCCATATTTGTATAAAGTTTTATTATTAATTTAAATGTAGTGATTTTTTTAATATTATACAGCCATGATTTGTATATATTTTTTTGAGAATTTGATTTATTTACAATTCGAAAATAAGTTTGTTGTTTGAAGAGCTTTTTTATTGCAAGGTAGCATTGTTGGCTTCCATAGCATTATTAGTAGCATTTAATGCTGTGGCTGATGTTTCCTTCATTGATTCCACCTTGGCTACTATTTTAAGAGCTGGGCCCAATTTCATGCCCATTGCATTAACCAAGTGATTTTCTTTTAGCAACAACAACGCCTGACCATCAATTTCTTGCTGCTCAAAATCGTCTACATAATCACTGCAACCTGGAAGATTTTTGATAAATTCACAAACATCCGACACCGTCCAGTTGGCCATTTGTGGCTGTTGTTCTACAGCTGGTGATGCCGTTGTCGCTGGGGCCATAGCAGCTGTTTCATTGACAACAGCTGAGATGGAGCCTGATGATGGTGTTGGCGGAGCAGGCTGTTGTATATGCTGTTGTGTTGCTGCTGTAACTATGGACGAGTTCTGCATAATTGCATTATCAGTTTGCATTTTATCAACTATTCCGAGAGCTACGGAGGCCATCTGTGTTGAGGGTAACGAATTATTTATGTCCATGTTAACGCTACTATTGTTTAGGTGGTTTGTATTATTGCAATCGTTTAGATTGTTCATGCTTGCATTGTTCATACTGTCAGTTTGTAGTTGTTGCTGGTGAGACTGTTGCTGAGCTTGTGCAACCTGCTCGCCAATAGAAGCTTTAGATTGGCGGGCGCATGCTGGCGAACAGAAACGTTTCTTTTTCAATTTAGTTTTATGTTCCGGTTTACCACATTGTTCACACGCTACCATATCAGCTGGTAAAGGACTGGTGGACAAATTAATATTGTTGTTTGCATTATGGGAGACATCATCCAGGGCCTGCTTCTTTGCTGTAATTGATGGAAGAAAATCTTTTTAAAATATTTAAAATTACTTTAGCTGTTGTTAAGCGTTTTTGCGGTCGTCCTTGGTTTTTTTATGTTTTCATGATAAGAAAAAACAGAAGTAAATTTGACATGTTTCTTAAATTTACTTTTTCTGTATTTTTATAATAGCAAATGGACATTTTTGGTGGGTTCATCCGAATTAATTTGAGAATGATGTATTTATTTTAATTATTTATTTTTTGTTTTCCATAATTAGGAAAGATAGGAAGAATAAATTTGACATAATCTCCCGGCTTGTATTAAAATTTAGTTTTCCGGTCTATTTCAATCATGAAAAACATAAAAAACTTTAATCTTTAATGGATTCTGACGAAATGCGAACTCATGCTCACCAAAAATATTCATTCGGTATTTATTCAAATATACATATTTTACAATACTTAATATTGAAATTTATTATTTGTGATATTCTCCCCAACTAGTCGTTAGAAACAATTAGAGCTTTTGCAAAATGCATTTGAAAAAAATGAAAAAATTTATTGTTTGTTGTGGCTTTAGCTCTTCATATGCCGACATTTCATTGGTTGCTAAATCCAAATCGTCAGTGAAGTTTAAGGAGTTTGAAAACATTCAACCTCGGATGTTTATGCCACATAAATCAAATACAATATGAGAATTCAATATTGCATGTAATACAATGCATTTTGCAAAAGCTCTAATTGTTTCTAACGATTAGTTGGTGAAAATATCCCAAATAATAAATTTCAATATTAAGTATTTAAAATAAAGATTTTATTTTTCATTTTTGCCTGACTGAATACAATCTTTAACGACCAACGGGCGTTTAATTGTATAGGTGTTGAGAGAAAAATAAAATAGACTCACGTTGAGTAAATTGTTTGTTGTGTCGTTTGTATAGAAACATTCTAAGCCTACTATTATTTGTAACGAAATTTTTTTCGGAATATTCCACGAGTTTTTTGTAAAAACTATTGCACAAATACCAAAAGCTTTGTACGAGGGTTGCTCAATAAGTCTATGAATTTCCCGCCTCTTAACTGAAAGGGCAACACAGCTGCTGTCAACTGGCAACACAGCTGCTGGCAACTGTCAGTTGAATCGTTTCAAAATTTTAACAAGCTGCCTCATTTAGTTTGTATTTGATTTGAGGAGAAAATGGAATTTCGTCTGCTCATTAAGCATTATCGGGAGTACTAATCATTCAAACCAAGACTAAGCCTGATAAATACTATGGAAATTTTGCACTACCAATTTCAATGGTAAAACATTGGTTTACTAAATTTCGTTATGGCCGTACGAGCACGGGTGATGCCGTTTGAAGTCTCTACACCCGAAGGATTTGGAAAAATTCACGATATGGTAATCGGCATACGAAAGTGCGAGAGATTGTGAAAACCATAGTCATATCACATGCCTCAATGGTGTAAATTTTTAATGATCACTTGGGTATGAGAAAGCTGACGTAAGTGCCACATTTGCTCACAATCAACCACAAACGCGATCATGTGACAACTTCGCAGGGATATTCGGCAACATACGAGAGACTAAACGACAGTTAAAACAGTGGGTTTTTCGGGGTAAAAGAAGGCCAAGCTGGGTTTGTCAGACAATAATGTCATGGCGACTGTTTTCTGGGATGCAGGTGGTATAACCCACATTGACTACCTTCAAATGTGTAAAACAATCAATTACGAATGTTATGACAACTTATTTGTTCGATTTAATGAGGATTTGAATAAAAAACGACCGCATTTTAGTCAAGAAAAAAGTTCTTTTCCACCAGGATAACGCCAGGATGCAGACATATCCAGTTTCCGTGGCAAAATTCCAATGAATTAGTCCCCCATATGCTCTATTCTCCTGATTTAGCCCCGAGTGACTACTTCTGTTTCTAAACCTAAAGAAATTTCTTGTCGGAGCGAGATTTGACTCCAACGATGAAATCATCTTACAAAAAAAAACCTATTTAGATGACCTCGACAAATCTTATTTTTTGGAAGGGACAAAAAGATTTGGAGAATCGTTGGACGAAGTGTATAGAGCTCAAAAAGTGACAAAAGTTCTGCATCTTATGTTTTAAATTATTTTGACTCACACAACCATAAATAAAAAATGACAGACAATGATGAATCGAAAACATCAATTTTTTCGTAAGCTAAAGTTGTGATAAAAAAAAACTTTGCAAGAGAGGAATATATAAGTCTACCATGTAATTCATCTAAAATAAATATATGTATAACGATTTTATAAGCTTTCTCGACGATCTCTTATTTTAAAATATTTCGTCTATGATCTATTTCCAGTTCACGACATACAATACAAACTGCCATTTTTTTAGCCTATAATATAATTTTGACAGTTTAATTGAAACTGGTCGATGTACTTCTATTTCATTTTTTGATTTCTCTTCACGCTGGTATTGTCACAAGATGATCTACTTTCCAGTCATGGGAAAGTTACAAGCGTGTAATCCATGTAATAGTTATTAAAAAAATAAAACACTCCCAAAAAAGTTATTAATAATGATATGAATTATAACTTACGTGGCAATTCATCGGTATCATCCTTGTCTGTATAGCGCTTACGTGTCACTGGGAATGGTTCATTTGCTTCCTGTATTATGAAACCCTCAATGACATGAGTCAAAACGTTTGGTTTGATCATAGCTTTTGGCAGATCTTTCTCAACTTTGACGATGGTAGCGCCAGGTGTGGATTTTGGAGGTGGACCACTGGACTTCGTACTAACAGGTGTGCTGGTAGTAGTTGTACTTGTTGTAGTTGAGGTTCCGAAGGTACCCGAAGTGTTGGTAGTAGAAGTGGTGGTTATAGATGTTGCAAAACTAGTGGAAGAGGTTGTAATAGCAGCGGGCAAACACGATGGCGATGTAGTATCTTCGGGGGATGAAGAAACAACTGGTGCGATTTGGGATGACGGCTTTTCGTTTTCATTTGAAACACTTTGCTGAGCATTGGAAGATTTCAGAGATTTTGAAGACGATGAATTATTACTTTCCGCCGTCTGTGTAGTCGAAGCCACCGCATTAACGTTAGATTGTTTGGTAGCTAAAGGTTGTTGTGAAGATTCGTTTTGCGGCTCTGCTGTTTCCATTGGTTGTACTGCCATCTGTGGCGTTTCTATAGGTGTTGTGTTTGCATGGTTTATTGCTGCAACTGTTGGTGAAAGCTGTTGTTGCGATTCTTGAGTAGCTGCACTACTATTAGTAAGAGTAGAGGAAAGTGTAGACGACGTGGTAGTCATTATGGTAGTAGTAGAAGCCTCAATTGTTTTATTTTCATTGGATTTTGATGGAGTCTCCTTCGGTTGTTGTTCGGCATTGGAAAGTTGTGCAGGAGTTGAAGGCGCCGAAACAGTGGTGTTGGTGTTGATGTTGGCTGCGGTTGGAGTACTGGGTGCACTGGATATAGTTTTCAATTGCTCAATAGCCGGCTTTGTTGGCGTGGCTGGCAAAGAAGAAATATTCGTTGCTGAGTTGTTGCCAATTGGTGAAGTCATAGCGACGGCAGTTGTAAGTGAAGTGTTGGCTGTCAGATTACCACCTGCGGCGGCATTCATCATGGATGCCATGGCTAAAATTGGATTTTGTGCCGGAGATGATGGAGGTGGCATAACTGTTTGTTGTTGCTGCTGCGTTTGTTGCTGTTGTGCAACAGCTACTAAATGTTGGGCTTGTTGCTGCTGCTGTTGCAATTGCTGCTGTTGTTGTTGATGCTGTTGCTGTTGTTGCTGCTGCTGTTGCTGTTGCTGTTGCGATGCAGCAATTGTGGCTGCTATTAACTGTTGCTGTTGCAATTGGGCTGATGCTTGATTTAAGCCTACAGTACTTGTAACCAGTGGTCCCGCTTGATTGGAAATTGTAACCACTGAAGTGGTGGGCAGTGAATTGGATGTTTTCGTTTGATACGCCACATGCTGCTGCAATGCTTGAGATGTTGCTATGGATGCTGGCGTTGAAGATGATACGGAAAACGGAACAGCAGTTATTTGCTGCTGCAACTGTTGTGTTGCCTGTGGCTGTTGCTGCTGTTGTTGCTGCTGTTGCTGTTGCGGCGATTGTTGCACCACAATTTGATGTATTATATTTTGTGATTGCTGTTGGTCTCGTTGCTGTTGCTGCTGCTGCTGGTGCTGTTGTTGTAATTGTTGTTGCTGCTGCAGTAATTGATTTTGCAGCTGTTGCTGCTGTTGGGCTGTTATAAAACCTTGCGGACCAACTTGCAATTGAATTTGCGGCTGTGGCTGCTGTTGTTGTCCTACTTGATGCTGTTGCTGTTGCTGCTGCTGCTGAGCAGCTACAACTTGTTGCAGTTGCTGTTGTTGTTGTTGATGCACAGCGGCCTGTTGCTGTTGTTGCTGATGTTGAAGTTGGATTTGGGCAAATTGCTGCTGAATCAATTGTTGCTGAAGATACTGCTGCTGTTGCTTTTGTATCTGCTGCAATTGCAATTGCTGCTGTTGTTGTTGCTTATCAACGGCCTGCTGCAGAGTCTGGCCATTTTGTATAGTGATTGGGGTACCTGCACTCATTACCACCATTCTGAAAAGGAATAATATTAGTTTAATGTCAATTTTAGTCCTTTTATAATGTTTTGGGCTACCGAACGTAAAAATAATTATATATTATATTATGTGTATGCGTATGTTTCTGACCTGGGTAGCGCTTAATATATAAACTTATTAATAAGAACTTAAGTATCTAGACAACATGTCTTTTTCTTGTTGTCGTTAAAATAAGTGTTTTCTTATGTGATCGTAATTACACATAAATTGAAGAAAAATGAAAATAATTTTAAAATGTAAAATTAGTTAATATTGAAATTTATTAATTGGGATATTCTCCCCAACTAATCGTTAAAAACAATTAGAGGTTTTGCAAAATGCATTGTTTGTTGTGGCTCTAGCTTCATATGCCGACATTTCATTGGTTGCTAAAACCAAATCGTCAATGAAGTTTAAGCAGTTTGAAAACATTCAACCTCGGATGTTTATGCCACATAAATCAAATACAATATGAGAATTCAATATTGTATATGAATTATAACAAATACATAATCATAGTAGGCTTAGATATAAAATTAGTTTTTTATTTCCTTTTTTTAGTCTGCCGTTTTTGACATTCTAGAATGATAAGCGTTGTAAATATATGTTGTAGTGATGAGTTTACTTGTTATGAATTCGCCTTGATTAAGTAAAGTATTTTGCAAGGCCTGTACAAAAATTCAGGTCGTACGTAAGATGATTGTCAAACTTTATATTATACAAAAATATACAAAAAATTTGCCGATAAGTTTTTCACAAAGAGTTTTATTCTGTATGTATTCTCGGCTTTTTTGTAATCAATTAACCTTGCATAGATAGAACTTATAAGTGGGGTTTAGTATGTTTTTTTTTTATAAAAAATATATATAATATTAAAGTAGAAACAGTACAAAAATGCGAATATTAATATTTTTTAGATTTATTAACTAATTCTAATATTGTTCTTGCATTGAATCTTGTCCAAATTGCGTCTACTGCTAATTGATTGACGTGCTCTGTTAATGCCAAAATTGATTCTGCTAAAAATTGTGGTTTGCGTTCCTGCTAATTAAATTCGGATTTAACCTCACACACGTACATAGAAAAAATTATATGTCAATAAATAGTCTTTCATATTCGGGGTTCCTATTTTAATTTTTCAAAAATCATTCATTTATTTATTACTCACTTATTTCCCGCTGATGTAACAACTTGATGCATGGTCGGTTGAGTTTGTGGCTGCTGTTGTTGTTGCTGCTGCTGTTGCTGTTGTTGCTGTGCTGCTACTGCAGCGGTAATTTGTTGTTGAAGTCCAGCTACAGTAGTTGTTTTAGCCACTTGTTGCTGCTGCTGTTGATGCTGAACTTGTTGCACAGTCTGCGGTTCGGTCTTCATGGCTGGCAGAGCAGGACGCACGGCCTGTTGCTTTGTGCGCATCTTCTGTTTTAGCAAACTTTGATTTTGAGCTGTCTGCGTTGAAACTGATGAAGCAGGACGTATTTGAGTACCACCAGCTTGGGGTAGTATTTGAGTTTGACCGCGTTGCTGGTTAACAGCAGCGACGGCAGCTGCTGCCTGTTGTTGAAGATGGGCCTGTACAGCAGCTTGTTGCTGCTGCTGTTGTTGTTGTTGAACATTAGTGACCTGTTGTTGCTGCTGCTGCTGTTGAACTTGAAGTTGTGTAGCCTGCTGTTGCACAACCTGCTGTGTATGAGATTGTCCCGTTTGCTGTTGCTTAACTGCTGCAAGTTGCTCCAGCTGGGTGCGTTGTTTCGTAGGAGTTTGTGTGACATTACACTGCAGGGTTATTTCTACATGAAAAGAAATACGAAATACAACTTAGTTTAATAAGAACTATTTTTGGAAACTTGCAGCGGACTTACGATTTGGTTGTTGAGTTTGCAGCGTCTGACTGCTCGGTTGTTGTATGAACACACCCGGTGTGCCGTCTGCTTGTGTGCCTCTAATTATGATGGGATTTTGAGCCAACTGTTGCAAGCCGTTCGACCAAAATGGTACACTTTGTACCCAAGGAGTGGCATTAATTTGCAATGGTTGTGATTGACCTGTTGCTTGTTGCAGTGGACTTATAATCTGAGTTGTTCCGGCTGGCATTCCCGTAGATTGAGCATTAACTTGTACACACTGCTGATTAGCTTGTTGTTGCTGCTGTTGAGCAGCAGCTACTGCTCCGGCAGTATTCGTGGTAGTGGTCACTTTTTGCACTACTTTTTGCTGCAGATTTTTTTGAGCATCCACAGCACCCTTCTGCTGCTGCTGCTGTTGTTGCTGTGCGTTGGCGGCAGCAGTCATTGCTTGCAATATGTTTTGTTGCTGCTGCTGTGGCGACTGTGATATCACATTGACCGGGGAGAAGAGCAAAGTCTGCGGTGACTGGCTGGATGGTATAGCGTACGTTGTCCCACTGGGAAAACCGGTATTGCCGCCAATCGCCATTTGTTTTGTGTTCTGCGTTGTGGCTATCATTTGTGGTGCACCACCTTGAAATGGTTTGCCAGCAGTAATGACTTGGATGGGTTGCTGACCAAGCCCAGACTGGATAAGATTTCCGGGTACCAACATATGCGGATATATAAATCCTGTGGACGGCTGCATTAATTGTACGGTACGACCTTGCGTCCAATCTCCGGTCGCAGTGACTTGGCCCGTGGCTGTAGCTAGTTGCATGGGCGACATAGTACTAATGGTAGTTGAATGCTGTTGCTGCATAGCAGCTACAGCACCAGCACTAGTGGGTGTATGTTGGGTAGCAGGACTGTTTGGGCCGCCGCCACCATTAGCGTCCGCTGCGGCTTGAGCTAATTGCATTTGCATTTGTTGCAATTGGCCTTGTGTGGCAGCATCAAGTAAGCCCGGATGTTTGATTTCGGCGCCAGTACCAGTCGGGCCAGTCAATGTATGTTGCTGAGTAGGAAATTCTTGTTTCACTTGAATGGCTGCGAATGGCGAACCATGTTGCAGCTGATGGTATTGTTGCAATTGTTGCAACTGTTCTGGCGATATTTGTAGGGGCACCGTTCCAGGTGCCACCTGTTGAGCTGGACTCTGTGACTTCTCCAGCGTGTAGCTTTTATTGCCGTTACTGAAATGAGAATTTGATGTAAAGGTTACAGATGATTTATTCGATGCCAACTGTGGCTGAGAAATTGGGGGTGGTGTTGATACCGAAGTTGTTGTGTTGGCAGCAGACGTCGAAGGAGCAAAATCGTATTTTTCGTCAAATGTTATACCGGCCTTTTGTGCTAATGTTTCTAAACACTTGAGGGGCCTTTCGTTGCCACCACCACTTGCGTTAGAGACTTTTGTTGTATTTGTCCCGTTTGAAGTTGGGGTGGCGTTGGTGTTGGTGTTAGAAATTTTTGAATTTGTCAAGTATGTATTGGAGTGGTTGTTATTATTGTGACTGTTGTTGATGTTATTGTTGCCGTTTGTAAGAGGAGTTGCCGGTTGTGTTACAAGCTGTTGCTGTTGTTTTTGTTCGACTAAGTGCGCTTGTTCAGCAGTAAATTTAATAATCCTTATATTTGAATTATCCTTTAGGGGTTGTGTTTGCAGATATGTTGCGTTTCCTGTTGTTGTTGTGTTTTCACTTTCTCTTGTGGCCGTATTTCTGGAAAAACATGAAAGGGATATACACGTATTATAAAAAAATAATACAAATGGTTAATTATTTAATACGGATTTTGAAATTTTATATTTTTGATTAATAAAGAAACGAAACTATTATTTCTTTTTCTATTTAAATTAATTTGTTAATATAATCAATATTACCGATAAGTACACACACTGCATTTAAATATTAAGCGATTAAAAGCTTTGAATTTTGAGAAAATTAGCTTCTAAACTTAATATATACTTATACTTAATATTAGTCAGACCATCTATAGACATAAAGGTCTAATTTTTCAGCGAATACCATAGTGCATCTACCTCTTTTTATTTTAAACGTCAGCGACGGTGTAATATATCCTCATCCCTTATTTTTTCTTCTGATCAAAAGAATATATTTGAAGAGTTGAAGAAAAAAAAAACTTCCTTCATAGATTAAAAGTACGGATACCGAGACAAATACTTGTCTTTAGAAATGATATTTAAAACTTAGGGGTGTTAAAAAAACACCCTTGGCCACCACAAGGCACTTGCAGTGCAAACCCTTGTATTTGTCTCTACGAGCGCTATGCGTGTGGAAGGTTAGACAAGACCGTTGCAGTGGAAAGCTCTTGTAAACCATTTCACTTTGTATAAATTATCATATTAACAAACAATTTTGTTTTATAACAGAAGTCTAGAAATTATGACACTGATGAAAAAAATACAAATACAAAACATTTGAAGGGTTGTAGCCTTTTAGGAAGACTCTATTTAAATGGGGAAACTAAATTGCAAATATTGTACTTTCTTCATTTGCCCAATATGTACTTATGTAAGTATGTATGTATGTATTCACATTATACGCATGTACACATACATACATACATATGTGAACGCAAAAATTGTTTAAGGGTTGCACGACATATTCAAAGAAGTTGACAAAGCCAATATAAACAAAAACCTTTTGCAGCGAAAAAAGATGAAATTTTAATGATGAAAATAATGAAAAAAATATGTTTTCTCATAAAAGGGGTGAATTTATATTTTAGGGAAATTTTGGCTATAATTAACACAGTACAGCATTATCATTTCAAACATTTGTATGTACGTACAGTGGTTCACAGTGAAATTGGTCCACTTGTAGCCAAAAACCTTGAAATACAAAGTCTACAAAATTTAAATTAAGCTTTAAACACATAGACGACAGCAGACTTCACGACTTCACGGCTTCAAATGCAGCCAACTTCAAATGCTGCTCTGAAGTCAGCTTCATAATTATTTTGAAGACAGCAACAGCATAATGGTCAGCTGATGTGTATTTTAGCAATACAAATTTCAGGGATGCCGGATATATGTTTTATAATGAATAAAATTAAAGTTATTGATAAAAAAAATGTAATAATATCACGAAAAACTATAAAAACACATAAACTTATTTCTTTATTGTATTTTTGTAATGTTCTTTTATGTTTAATATTAAAAAAAAAGGTTTTTGTTTTTATTTTTCCAATTTATGTATATAATGGCAATACTATATTTGTTTAGTGCTGCCCGTCAAAATAGAAAATAGCCTAAATTGGCAGCAGCAGCAAATGCTGTTGTGCAGTCGTGCTGCTGTACTGCCGTCAAAATAATCGTTTTCATTTAGATACATGGATTTTATTTTTGACATATTGCTGCTTGCTGTCTGCTGTCGTCTATGTGTTTAGAGCTTTAAATATCAAAGCATATAATTGAATTGGTTTGTCTAATGTCTGTTTCTAATAATAATAATAATAATAATAATAATAATAATAATGCACACAAAAGATTATGTTTTACAAAATAAAACAACAATTCATGTCACAATGCAAATGGTCCACTCAAAAAAGAAATCACATTAATTGGCGATGAAATAAAACTTAATCTCTTATTATTATTATTATGTATTTTCATAGGCTTTCTGTGTATTACAGAATTTAGACACTTCTGAACAGATTAAATAAGTTTTCTTTACTCCGGGCTGATTTTCTTCAGATCGTTTTTGTTTGACATTTGGCATTTTCTTATTTCGGTTTCCAGTTTCTGCCATTAGTTTTGTGTAATGCTATAATCTAGTGAAGCGGATGGAGTTTTGATTACTGCTGACCATGATATTAGAGCTACTTTTTCACTACTCTATCATTACATTGGTAAAAAAAATTACTCCATTATTCCCAGTTTATCAACATCTTGTTTGTTATTTATTTTAGAATACGTGCATAAGACATTTTATCCATATTTTTTTAAATAAAATGTAAGTTACCAAAACCAGCACCCGAACAATTAGCCCATAGATTTACATGCTTTGATATTTAGTTTAAATTTTTTTTTTTAGACTTTTGCGTCTTTTAAAGGTCTTGGTTAGAAGTGGACCAATTTCAGTGTGTGTCACTGTACATAAATATGAATTTTCATATTTGTATTTCTATTCGGTATACATATTTCAGATTTCAGCCAGAGAGTATCATATCATTCATTCTGTACACAACTTTATAATTCACCTGTTAGAAATAAATTTTATTAAAACATGATCACACATATTTGCGCATTTTAATCATACTCCGGCGGAGTTGTTTCACTTTCATTGGCTATTATTATTTAAAGGGCTTTGTTTCTATGTTTAAATGGAATGACTACAGATTGTCCAGATAAACCTTCTATTTGGTAAACTGTTTGATACAATTGATGAAGTTACTTAAGCCTTACAGGGGCCAACAAAATTTTTATATTTATTAGATTCTTTTTTGGTGAAATCTTTTTGAGTTTTAAAAATTTATGTTTGAAAACAAATCATAAAAAATACAAAAATTAAGCAACATGGGCTGGACGTTTTGCAAGGGCATAGAAAAAAACGATTCAATTCATTTCATTGAGATACATTAACTAAATTGAGAATTTCTATGATCTTGCAAAACAGCAAGTCCAATTCCATTTTTTCCACAAATTCTTCTTCTTCGATAATTTTTAATTGTCCATTTAATGAAAATGATGTCTCTTTTTACAAAGTCTAAAATTTTATTGAATTCTACGTAAGGCTGGAGATTAATAAATTCATCACAAATTCAGCAAGATGTATTAAAGTTGATATAGTTGGAGGTATAATAATTAATAATCAAAAAACTACAAGATCTTGTTGTACGACGAAGTTGAAGTCTATTCTATTCAGCAAAAAAATTGGAGTTAACACTGAAATTCACTACATTTAGGAGTAAAATTGGTATTTAACATTTGTCGACGCCTTTTTAATGGTTTTAGTTTAATGAGTGCAAGACATTTTTCATAACATTATAGCCTTGTGCGAGCATCGCAACAGAAGACAGAATAATAAGTTGGTTTTGAGTTGATTCTTTTGAGTTTTTATTTTCCAACGCCTGTGAATAATTTATGAGTCTTAGGAGACCCCATTTCACTGCCGCTGCCACGATGGACAAACATCTCTTTGGCGGGAGATACTGACTTTATCCAGATTCTATAAAATAGATCGGAACAAAATTTTCGGCATTCTAAAATTTTTTTCCACTTAAATGTGAACCAATTCGATGTGGTAAGTCAATTTTTAGATCTTTCAAAAATTATTTTTTTTTAATAAATGAATAAATTACAACAAACAAAACATTTTGAATAAATTAATTTTTTCAAATACATTTTTATATGTTACCGTTTCAAAAAATCGAAAAATTTAATCTTTTCTTGACGTAAGAAAAGAACATTGATTTCCCCAAATTTCGATTGATTCGTTCTAGAGATATCGTTATCGATAAACTTTCACAGCCTGTTTTTTAACTCCATCAGTAAATGTTCTAAACTTGACGAGTACCGCTGTTGTTGCTGCAAATTAGAGCGGAATTGCGATATCGTAGTCGATGTGTTTTTATTAAATTATTATATTTGAAAAAAAAAATTTTTTGAAAATTTGCCATTTTTGCAATCTTCACCTCTTTTAGTTTTTGAATATTTTTGTGAATCACAATCGTATATATCGTATATATGCAATTTTATTTATTTTTTTATTTTTTTTTTTTTTTGTATTATTAGATGATCACCCTTGTAGTGATTAAATTTCATGTGAAATCTGCTCTCTTTTCCCAACTTTTCAATTGTCAACTTTGTATTCTCTTTTTGTAGGCTTTTTCACCATTTTTAATATAAAAAAATAATATAGGTGAAAAATCTGTTCGCCTTCTATTCACTTTTGTGCTGATCTCTATCTATCGCTTACAGGGCCTATCATGTATTCCTCTTTAGTTTACTAAATTGCATCGTTCGTCTAATGTTACGGCTGAGGAACCAATAAATTTTCATATATTTAAGCTTTTAGGAAATATTATATATTTTTTACAAAATATTTTTTCAAACCGCATTTATTAAGCTTCCAAGATTACTTCCTATATCACACTATTATATTCCAATTAAGTATTACTTGGACCACCAATCCTATATAGTGTGTATTACCATATCCACTCCTTTTCATCACTAATCTTCTCGAAATTACATTTTTTAGTCTTCCTCATTAATATAATATTACTAAGATAATCTTGGAGCATATTTCCCATTTTATAATTATTTTGGACATTGCCCTAGTTTTATATTTCTGCTTCTAAATGAACCTAGTCCAATTTGGGATTACTATTAGCAGTTTAAGAGAGATCTGTTAAGTTAGAAATTGACATTTAAATTTAAACCTATCTTCACATATAAATACATACATATATAAATACGACCAGGGAACTAAGCCGAATGTTATTTTAGTTTTTAAATGATGTACATACACTCCTATTGGACGGTTCATTAATATTCCCTTCAACCACTACAGAAGGGCAAGATAAGCCAAAGTCTCTTGCATAAAAACTACATATAATTAACCCTGATGAGTCCATTGAAGAAGCTGCAAATACCTCAAATTTTAATTTTGGAATATCCTTTAACACTGCATAGAATGGTGTCTAACTGATCCCCGTCCATGCATAACCTAAATACATAATATAGTGTTATTTTCATATAATAACCGCTGCTCTACTGTTTAGTTCTTGATGTCTAGTTTGGGACACACAGCCCTGGTACTATCTAATGCACCAGAAATAAATAGTACTGATCTAAAAAAAATATTAGCTTTTGAAAAATTAATATGTATCTTGTTGGTCCGCCAAGCGCACCTGTTACCGATAGCGATACCATAAAGTTGGACCAATGATTTTTATGCTATTTTTCTCTAACAGACCCAGCTCCTTATATTTATTTCTAATGTATGTATGTATGTATGTGCATACATACATACTTACATATGTACTTACATACTTACAGTGTGCAGCATAACTCAAGGTACCCCAGTATATAGAAAAATTTTGATAAATATTCGATAAAAATATGTGATCAAATTCATGTGACTTTTCTTTATTATAGCGACTTATTTAATAATGTTTAAAAAAAACAAAAAAGTGTTCATGTATTGCATAAGACGAACAAAAAATAAGATGAAATTTCCGGTAACCCCATATTTTTGCACAGCAAAAGTCTTGGTACCCCTAAAAAGAAAACCGTAAATTTTAAATGTACGTTTGGCTAAGTTATAATAATATTGTACCTAATACTTAGTAGGATATCCTTTAAGACGAATTACTTCATTTAACCGATTTGGCATCGAATATACTAGTTTTTCTGTGTAAGCTGGTGATATTTGGTGCCATTCAGTCATAAGCAAGTTTTTGAGCTCAGTTTTGTTGGAAATTTTATGATTCCGTAATCGTTTTTCCAAGTGATCCCACAAGTGCTCAATTGGGTTCAAATCGGGACTTTGTGGGGGTGTATTAAGCGTGTGGGGAGTGTTGTAGGCAAGCCACATCTTCACATCAGCAGCAGTGTGTTTAGGATCATTGTCCTGTTGAAAGTGATAATCATTAGGAATTTGTAGTTTTTCCGCACTTTGCTTTAGGTTTTTTTTTAGAATATTTAAATATACTGTTTTGTTCATTGTTTCCTCTATAAATTCCAAATTACCTACACCTGCTGCTGACATACATCCCCACACCATGATACCACCGCCTCCATGCTTTACAGTTTTGCGCGTGTTCTTTGGATTCAGCTCTTCATTTTTCTTTCTCCAGACTAACGAACGTCCGTCCGAGCCAAAAATGTTAAATTTTGACTCGTCCGAGAAAATTACCTTATTCCAAAACTCATTTGTTTTTGTTTTATGTTGGTTTGCAAATTCTATTCGTTTCTTTCTATTTACTTCACTAACATAAGGCTCCTTGCGTGCTGTTCTAGCATTATACCCGGATCTTTTTAGTGATCTGCGTATGGTGTCCGCAGAAATGCTTTTATTTAAAGACTCCTTTAATTCTGTAGCAATCTTTGGAGCACTTTTAAATGGATCATTCTTTACTATGGATCCTATTTTTCTTTCTTCTCTGGCACTTAACTTTCTAGGGCGTCCTGATCTTGGTTTATTTTCAATTCTATTTTCTTTTTTAAAACGATTAATCACTTTCTGTATTGTGGATTTACTCCTGTCTGTTATTTTGGCAATTTCGGAGTAAGATTTTCCCATATTATGATTGCTAATTATAATGTTTCGTTCCTCAATGGGCAATTCTTTTCGAGACATTTTTATAGAGCACTTTTTTTAACCAAAAATTATTTTTTGATATTGGTATCAATAAGAAATACTTTTAAACACGTTTTTGATTTACCGTTATAAATTTTGAGAAGAAATGTTTATAAATAATGGAGTTGCCAGTAATCTTTTATACAAAATGGTAAAGAGTACCAAGACTTTTGCTGTGCAAAAATATGGGGTTTGCGGAAATTTTATCTTATTTTTTGTTCGTCTTATGCAATACATGAATACTTTTTTGTTTTTTTTAAACATTATTAAATAAGTCGCTATAATAAAGAAAAGTCACATGAATTTGAACACATATTTTTATCGAATATTTATCAAAATTTTTCTATATACTGGGGTACCTTGAGTTATGCTGCACACTGTATATAGAAAGAATACAAGAATTTAAGGTCCTAAAACCATCATTCCAACACCACTATAGAATACGTTTCGCTCTCGGAGTGAACTAGCATCTTCTTCGTAGTAAACTAGTCTTCTAGTCTCTTATTGAAAGGAAGCCATCCTGCATTGCATTCAGAGCATACAAAGCATGTACGCATGTATGTACATACATACATACATATAGGTAAGTATGTACATATATGTATGTACATAGTATGTAGGCATGCATGTATGTATGTACAGATGTACATACATACATATGTATGTATGTATACGCGTGTATGCATTGAAATTTTTTTCTTATTCGCCTCTCCCTTTTTTCGCAAAATATTAAGTGAAACAATTCCACAAAATGATGGATGGATACTACATTCTTTTTAACGCCATCATTTGTTTCCAAACAAGAGCACAGTAAAACTTATTAAACTTAAAAAAAATCGAAAAAAGTAAATCCGTACAACAACCATCAATTATACACATGCGAAAAGAATAATGCGGTAAAAACAAACATACGGTTACAAAATCTATTCAAAACAACGCAAGGAGGCAAGGCACACCAACCCATAGTGACGACTACAGGAGGGTTCTCAGCTTTAAACTAACATCTAACTCCATATCCAACAAATTTAATTATGATCGTGTGTATTAACTAAAGGCAACAACAATAACAAATCACACATGTTATGAACCCAACGTTGTAAACAACAACAAAAATAATCCCTCTTCGGGCAAAGAAAATAAAAGAAATAAATAGCATGGACAGAAATAAATTAATACACCATGTCATGCCATACTTTACTCGGTATAAAATACAATTGCAACAACAACATAATACATAAAAAATTATGCATGTTACTGTTGTTGTTGTTTTTTTAGGTTTGCATGCAATTTTCTTTTTTCATTACGGCAACGTTGTTGTTTTTACTAGCTCTTCTTATGCGACTCAATTATATGTGGTGGCCGGTCTTCATTGTTTTTTGCTTTTTTCTTTTTTTCTTTTTAGCCATCGTTTTGTGTTATTTTTTGTGATATTTGTATGAGATTTCGGTTTCAATACACACATGCATTCACATATTGTTTTTGCAATTCGTTTTCTTCTCTGTGTTTAATTAAAGTTGTATTTTCATAGAGCCAGGTAGTGGGATTTTTAGTGCGCGCGCATTGTTTAGCATTTTATCGATTTGTTTGAGCTACAGATTTGTTTAGGTAAAGGTACAAATACACTCAAAAGTATAAAGACAATAAGTTCTTTTGTCCAAGGAAGAGGGAGAAAACAGTAAAATAGATTTCTTTGCATTAGTAATAAGTGGGAAAAAGAACAATAGTGCACATCTCAAAATTGCAATAGTATAATTTAAGCAGGGTTGCCATCTCGAATGCAGAATATCACTTTTAAAGGTGAAATGAATTACACAGACGGCTTGTGTTCAAGGCTTATTGGACAAAAAAAAATTATGCATTTTATAAAAATATCGCGAAGAATTTAAATAGAAAAAATTAATTGAACTTACGAAAATATAAATGCATGCAACGATGCCAATTGGCATAATTTGAGGTTAATTTTTTCTCCCAATCTTTACAAAATTAAATTTTCAAAACCCTTGCAAAAAACTCAAATTAAAAAATTTTTAAAACAGATTTCCAAATAAAATTTGCCACATAAACTTTTTCCCAAAATAGAAAATTAAATGAGTCAGAAACTACTTTAATTAAAAAATAAAGTACATAACGTTTTCATACATATGTATTAATAAGTAGGGGACATACATATATTAGTATTATGAAACATGCATTGAGTATGTCTGAGCATCACCTAAGATTAATGTTTCCAAAAATCCATCGCTTTTTGAAATTCAAATTTTTAGTCGAATCGGCGAAATCACAGTTTGAAAAATACAAAAATATATGTATGCCGCCGCTAAAGGTCGACTAAGCCATTTACTGATGCACACGGTTGATCAAAATGAAACAACTTGCGTTGGACAAGCAATATTTTATCTATTAGCCAATCACAGTCAGATATGTATGTCGATCGATTTCGTGCCGCTAGCAAAATAAGAGATCGAGCCAGAATTTGTTTTCGCTACATACAATTTATTAAGTTTTAATGAGAGGTAATAATATTCGTAACAGTTGTATCACGTTACATTCACACGTCAAAGTAATTGCAGACGACCTGCGTGCGTGATTATGGCAACTCAGATTTACCATCCAAATAAATGTGCAATTTTTTGTGACGTCTGTTTAAACGTTCTTTTGTAATTTAATCTTTTCTTTTTGGTCTTTCTTATTTTGCAATGTTTTTGATTTTTCATAAAAAGGAAACAACCAAGGCAAATATACTACCACCATTACTGAAAATCAAAACGAACAGATTCATATATATATATATATATATATATATATATATATATATATATATATATATATATATATATATATATATATATATATATATATATATATATATATATATATATATATATATATATATATATATATATATATATATATATATATATATACATATATATATCAGACATTCAATCTAGCTAACAGGAATACACATGCTGTCCATAGATACATATGTATACCAAAAAAATTAGATGTACGGTACGAGTGGTATTGAGACGAGTTAAGAAATTTTAGAAAATATAAAAACGTGGACATTAAATTCCGCGGAGGTAACACTTAAATTTATTTAAAAAATATATGTACAGAAGGATGTTTACAAAAACAAGAGCTTAGAAACAACAATTCACAAGCAGAAGCAGCAGTTGTCAACACAGCGGGGAAACTGGTTTTTTTTTTTTTTTTTTTTTTTTTTTTTTGTTAAATTGTGCATTTGGAGAATAAGAAAATAAGAAGACAGCCATAATAACAATGTGTCTGACTAGAAAATCGACTAATACGACCGACGTACATATATGTACGTTCTTTCTTTGGCATTTAAAATATAAGAAAAAAAAGAGAATGAAAAATGCCAGTTTGTTTAATAAACTCTACTTCAGTTCTTAAGTTGTTGTTGCTGCATGCCATTATAGCTGCTGTAATGACTTCTCATGGTCGTCTCAGTTGTTTGTTGATAAAATGATGCGGTTTGTTCTGGAGGTACACATGTGTAGGTATACACTAAACATAAAAATGTATAATTTTTAAAAATTAAGCCACATCTAATCAATTATAAGTCATTATAGGTGATAATCATAAACATAAAGAATCGGAAAACTCCGTGCCAAACTGTTTATGACTTTTACATTCGAATTTTAGTATTATCGATAGTATCTTTAAAAAAAAATCCAGTTACCACGTTCAACAACGTTGTGAACTTAAGCTCTGGTTAAGTAGATTGTTGTCAAGCACCTCTATCCGGAGGCAAAATGGATCTGTAGTGGTTACCTTCGGACCCGTTACCAGCCACCTACTTGGCCTGGAACTACATACTTATATCTCTAGCTTGCACTGTTGTATGCCTCGCGATATTGCTTAACGTCTAATAGATTCGTTTCCTAAGCTTTATAATCTCAGAATTTAATAGAACAAGAACATTTCCCATTAGGTAAAGGCGAATTACTTATATTTTATAATTATTATTCTCAATCAGGTACATAGTTGAGGATCTTCTTTTAATAAGTTTATTAATTTTTAAATATGTACTTATGTATGTACATATGTACATGGATATCTACGTATGTATGTATGTATATTTTTTAAATTTATGTCTTTTAAACATAAATTTATTATACTTCTCTACAAATATGAAATAAGTTCGGTGGGTTCGGTTTCCCCCAAAGCTCGATTTCGGGATGCGCTTGAAATATTTTATTTAAAAATTTTAATCTGTGAGGGTAAATTTAAATAGCAGAGACTTAAACCAATTTCTTTAATTTTACTCAATTTTTGTATTGAAGGTCACGATTTTTGCCTGAGCCGTAAGCCGCACCAACGGAAAATCCAAAGGAATGAATGTGTCCTCTTATAGAATTTGTTTTGTTTTATCATTCACTTTTTATCAGTTTAAAAACCTTATTTAGTTATAATAAAACATTCAAAGTTTACAGCTTACAATTACTTAAAATCAGAGATACAAAAAGAAAATAAAAGTGATGATTTCACAAAATAAATGGATTTTGCAAAATAAATGGAGCATATTAACAGCTGTGTATTAAAAAATCCACGTTTATAAAATTCGTTAAAATTTAAATTTATCACAAACACCTAGGATATGGATAAAGATATTTTTATTTGAAAAACATCACATCGGGTTCATTGATTGCCAAGCCAGTTTATGCGGCAGTTCTAATGTTCATTCAAGGATTTTTTAAATCATATTTTGCCCCCTTCCATGTTTGTGTTCTGTTCTAAGAAAAAACATTAGTGCAAAATTTTTCTTTTTTTGCATAAATATGTTGTACATAACAGCATGTCTTTAAAGCCATCGACTCAGGCATGACACGAACATAACGTATTAATATGTTCATGTTCTTGTAAGTGGTGAATACATGTTGATGTTATATTTCAGGAATATCAATAATTTTTTTAGTTCTGTGTCGTTTTCAACTCTCACCTGCGTATGCATTTGTGAGTTTTTTTCTTATATGGCGAACATATGTACTTATATCTCGGCAACGATGGCAGCACATGAACGAAATATAAATATTAAGTGTTTCCACGAGCAGAATTCGTGTGCGCCATAGGTTATGTTCAATATTCATATCACGTTGATGGCTACTAAAACATGTAAATATGTAACATATGTATTTACCAATCAAATTTATTTCAGGGTCTTTTTACTGTGTTTCTGTTTGCATTTTTTGTTTTCTTTTGAAGTTTATAAAAAAACGATAGATTTTACTATATGGACATTAATTATTTAAAATCTTTCTGTTCTATTGTGAGAACTTGAGAAAGACATCACTTTGCGACGTTATCGGTAACATGTAAATCGTGTTCCACATTTTTTATGTCGTTTTTTTTTAGATATAAAACCGAAAATCAAGTCTTCACTATATCGATGGAGAGTGCAAAGTTCACAGAACTCTTTTCCGTTAAAAAAAGCTACAGAGCACGTGTTCCATATAACAAATAGTACTTTTTTAAGAATAGTACTTTTTTAATACACACATGTGTAACTATGTATATTTGCAATTTTGCAAAACTTATTTAAAACAGTGCCTTAAACCTCATAAATTTATCAAATTACTGCGAACATCAATAATAATAACAGTAGATATGCATTCACAGATACATTTCTATATATATGTACATATGTATGTATGTATGCATTTACATACATACATATAAACTTTAAAAAAAATTTATATTCATTTAGAATTCCAGCATGATATAAATTCATCTGGTGTAGACACTGTAACAAACACACTTAAAACAAAAATCATCGTTGTCCACTTTTTATGTTTTCAAACCCATAAACCGGCTCATAGGGTGCATTGGAAGGACTGAGCATTTTAAAAGATTAAAGAATGTATTCTTTGCTTTTGTTAGTTGTAAAGTAGATCAAACAGAAAAATATATTAGCAAATACATATGTATGTATGTATTTCAGACCAGGTTAACTTAATAAAAAATAAATAATTTGCAACAAAAGCAATAAACAAAAACCAACATGACGAAAACTCATGAAGCAAATTGAAAGAGAAAACGAAAAAGATATATCTATACACAGTGAAGACACATGCTTACATACATTTGTTTGTACATATGTACGTACATATGTGTATGTAGTATGTTTGTAGAAAATATATTGCATGCCAAAAGCAATTTTGTTATGAATATTGCTGCAGCAACAATTTTTAATGAGACATGGCAACTTTTTATTGTCATAAAACTTATTTTCATTTTAATTTATTTTATTTATTTATTGTCGAATTAACTTATAATTAAAATTATAAGGTAATATATCATTTTAATTATGAACTTGCAACGATTTACAATCGCGGCCTTTATTATTTTTAAGATTTATTTGAGAAATAAAGATATAAAGCAAACGCAAAGAAAAACGCAGACATTTGGAACAAAACGAGTTTTATGAATGTAAAATACTATTATCCTTGTGTATTTAAATCTGGCCAATGTTTATTTTTCATCGCACAACCAGATATCTACTATTTAGAATATTCTTCTCAAACTTAAATTTTGAATTAGAATAGATTCAATTTTAACAGCAACATACATATGTATGTATTACATACTTAAACATTGCATCCAAACATATGAATGTATATACATACATACATACTTATGTATGTTACTCTACGAGTACATAGGTGGATAGATGAGTTTTCCAATCGGCTTTAGAAAATTAGCGACTGACCCACTAGCAACCATCTAGATAGTTTATGTGTAAAGCAATAATTTCATCTGTATTCAATGTAAAACTTAATTCTAATAATTTTTTAATTTCGTCATTAATAGACGAAAAAATCAGAACGTTAACACATATTATGGAAGTTTCATCTTTAACAATGCATGAAACAAATAATGATTTCCCAAAATACCCTGTTTAGAGAAATGCAACTCTGTACTGTTTGTGTTTAGCATACATCACGCAACAAGAAACAATTACATGCAGAAGAGCGCTTAAAGAGCAAAAGTAAGAGAGCGTGGAGGAAAATAAGCATAAATGTAAAAGGGAGAGAAGAATAACAGACAAGCAAAAACTAACAGAAAGCCGAAAAAGGCAAATAAAAAGCATTTACACTAAAAGGAAACTAATTAAATAGAAAGCAATTAATTAAAAAAATTAAAATAACATTAATAAAAACAATAATACCTTCTTGGATATACTTTTAAAGCACGACGATCCATCGTTTAAAATAAAATCGAATTTAAACGAAATGAAATTAATAAAGCATGCAACATCATCATAGTTCCTTTATTCTTTTCCTTCTTGTTTGTATTTTAACAATTTTTTTGTTTCACACTTTTTGAAATACACACAACAAATGATGGAACCAAAAACTTACAAACTCAAACTAAAAGTTCAACACAACCGCAAAATTCAGGGTAAAAAACTTCAAGTAAAAACATTAAATTGCTGCTGTTGTGTGAATATACATACATATATGTATGTATGTATATTTGTAAATGCGTGTACTTATGTATGTAGTTGTAACAAAAGGTGGTGTTTAATTTTTTTCTTAATTTATAGAGGCAAACTGGGTTTTTATTAAATAAATTAATTTTTTCTGTATTGTGTAACAAAATATTAAATTTAGGTGAAGCACCTGTATAGTTGTTTTAATATTACGGCCGTATTTTGCTAGTTATCAGTGACAAAACTGATGAAGACGAGCAAGTTGCACTTATGTAAACGCACTAAACATTTTAGATTATTGCATTGCCACTGAATATATTCTATATCATTCGTATAGAGGTTTCACTTTTTTAATTATATTTTTCAGATTTTTCTTCTTTTTAATAGACATTATCCTTTAAATAGAATTTTTATATGCTTATTAGCACTATGTGAAAGAAAAGAGAACCATCCGAACCGAGGCAACCAAACTATGCAGCTATCAAACACGTACTAAACGGCAACTCTGTGTTAAATTCAAGCAATTTCAATGGGTTTCTCTCAGAAACTGGTTTTTTTTATTGTAGTTTTTGGCTCTTTCCGTCTTTGCTTAATAAATTCTGTATAACAAAATACATATAAAATTAGCACCAACACACTCCCTATCCCTTTCTAGCACATTGTCCTTTGTTTTTGTAACGGCTTCGTTTTCTACCTCTCGCATTTCCAAGAGACGAATACTAATGGCTTTTTTGCTTATTCTTTTTTCAAATGGGTTGATTATCATTTTTCTTATTTTAAGTGAAATTAAAAATAACTTTGTGTGCACCAAAAGCAACAAAAAGTGATATGCGTAATGGTGGTGGTGGGTAAGTTGTATACACATATTATTTCACTTTAAAGGTGGTGGTATGATGTGGAAGCAGTCAAGTAGGTAGTTTTTGTAGAAACGAAAGAAAAAATGCCATAAAATTTATTTTTTGTTTGTTGTTGTTGTCTTTTTACAGCAGCAGCAGCAGCTGCTGTCATATACAGCCAGACCGGGCCACTAACAACCACATTTTGTAGCTACTTTCTTATATTTTTTCTTGGGCCCCTGCGTTTCCCACCCTCCCTTTTTGATTTTTACTTTACACGTAAGTATGTACATATGTATTTTCATTATAAAAGATTTCATATTGTAGATAAAGTTTCTTTCATCTTTTATTTATTTTGTATACTGAACTTGTGGGTTTGTGTGTAGATGTGTTCGTAAAATGTTTTGCAGACGATTGTCTTCATTAGGGATTGTTGTTGTGTCATGGTTTTTATTTGAATTTTATTTTTATCACATGCGCACAAAAGGCTATGGATGTGTTTTTTTACTTCATCATTTTATAGCATGACTGAAGTAATCAATTCATTTTCTTTTGCTGGTTCTTACACATTAACATACATGCATACATACATATGTATATATGTATGTATGTAGATAAATGCATACATTCAACCATTCTCTTAACCATGGACAAGTATTCATTTTAGACAATAAACAAAAGCAACTTTTTCAATTAAAAATGATTGTCTGTCATAGATCTTGTTGTTGCTTTTTGAATTTATTAACATGACGACCCATTGATATTCAAAAAACAGTAGCGGTTAAAAGTGCACTTACTATATGCGATGAGGGTGATATTTTATAATATTTACATACATACATACATATCTACATAGTATGTACTTATGTATGCATGTTCATACTTTATTTTTAATAAGAAGGGAAAGCGTAACGGCGTCCTATCTTCAGAATAAGTATAACATAAAGAACTACATACTACATACTTATTTATGTATGTGTGTATCTAATTTAAAAAATTAAACTCCATCACAGAATTTACTGCCTTTTCCTAATAAATTTGCACTAACAACACTAAATTCCCTTTTGTCTTTGAAATGCCAAGATATCGTATGTTACACCTTTTTTTGGAAAAGATACACTTATGGCGTTAAGTGTCAAATAAGTTACGCAAACCGCTTGTAAAACATACTTTTTCACTTGCACTTACATACGTAGACTATACAAATATAAATTTAACAGTTGATTTGCTTGCGATGAACTCAGACAGCGAATACACATACTGTTTTAAGTTTTTAACTTAAACATCATAATCTCTACTTTCTTATTTATGTACCTATATTGCTATAATACTTTAGTTTAATTATAAATTTTGATAAATGCCATTACATTCCATTTTCTTATTTTCGTCAAACGGTTGTACAAATATTGAACTATAGAAATGGCTTGTGCAAACGTAAAATTTAGTTCCGATTGACAAGCCGTTTGTATAGTCTATTTGGCCTGTTGGATAAATTGGATTCTACTTTAAGCACACACACTACCGTGCAATTTAGTAGTGACATATTTTACCCACATATTTTTATACAAGCTTTTAAACAATTGTTTTTGTCATTCTTTAATCCTTAATTAATGACATGCTTTAGGCATTAATATTTACTAGTGGTTACCTAGTGGCCGAAATTTCTGCAGTTTAAGCTATTATAAAAATTTGACTATGCGTGTATTTACAAACATTTTTAAATATTCAGCATTCTAAGACGGAAGAGCATAGGAGATAAGAGATCGAATTATCTGGGTGTATATCAAAACCACCCCTACATTTCAATATGCATGACGTCATCAATATGACGTCGTAGCATTCAAAATTGTCATCGAAAGTGACCTCGAGATACTTCATCCTATATAAAATGCTAATAAGCCTTCATCCAATCCCAAAACATGACACAAATGATCTACAGTTTAGGTAAATGTACTTACGCCTTCCTTTAAACATCATGGTGACTGTTTTCTGTGGATTCTAGTTAAGACCCCACTTCATGCAAAACTCCGTCAGTATATACAGATATTGATTCACTCGGTCAATCATGTTTCTTGCCCTGGCATCTGCAATAATCATATCGTCAGCATAAATTAATAAGGGAGTTAAAATAAAAAAAAATTATTCTAATTCATATACTTTATCAACAAATAATTAAATAATACTTTTCTATTCTTGATTTAAAAAATATATAAATATAACAGTTTTAGAAATAGTTAAGTGTTAATACATTACATAAGAGCAATATATATAGTAGGCATCTAAATTTTAAAGGATTCGCAATTTGTTCATCTTTGTGTATTGATAAAAAAAAACTGATACGTTCAGGAATAAAATACATTATCAAAGTTTTAAGGGTTGCATTTAGAAACAAGTTATAATGCAAATATTGCAAATCAACATGGGTTTAGAAAAATATAAATATTTTCACTGCTATTAAATTGCACGGTACTGTACTTATGTATAGATGGATTATTTAGTCCACCTATACCATTCAATATTTCTGTGAACATTTATGAGCACACATACTATATACATACCTATGTATGTACATATGTCCAATGAACGCTTTCATAGGGACAATAAATATTTTAATAGGTTAATAGAGATGTACTTATATTTTTTTAATATTAATTATTTATATGCATCATGTACGTAAATATGTAAATACAGTGGAGGCTCATAAAAGTTAAGTCGCGCAAAAGTTAAGAATACGGAAAAGTTAAGCAGCTTTCTGTCACCATACGGAACTCTAAAAAGTTAAGTGCTTCTTAACTTTTTTGAGTAATTTTTGTTTTTATTTAATTTTTATATTTTTAACATCATTTTGAATTCTAATGTCGATTGTCGCATTAATATATGTAGTACTATATAAGTACATGGGTATCATAAAAAATTCAACACATTCGTCATTTACCGTTATAAAATTCTTTACATTCGTACGTAATGTTTCATACTTTTTTTGCATCAGTTATTAGTTTTATTTTGATCTTAACAATATCAGCAGCACGTAAGCAAAAAAGGTTATCAGTTTCCGAAAAATGCAAGATTTTTAAAAAATTAGATGAAGGCGTTTTTGGCTAATCGATTGGCCATGGATTTTCATGATTCTGAATCTTCAATTCTAAAATTAAAAGAAATGAAGCAAACATTTATGCTGCAGTGTCAGGTACATGTGACGAAATTAAGAGAAAGACTATACATAAGGCAGAATTCGTGAATTTGGAGAAGCAGCTGTACAAATGGTTCTTACATATATCAACGTGAAAGAAACTGTTCACTAAGTGATCCTATTTTAAAAGCTAAAAATTAATACATTTGCATACATACATATATACATGTGTATTATATACACATTAATAATATATACAATGTATAAATACGCGTATAAACATATGCATTTTTTCATATCACGGAAAAGTTAAGAATTCGGAAAAGTTAAGCACCCCTATAACAAACTACTTGACTTTTTCGAGCCTCTACTGTATGTGTATAATTAAGGCAATTGCTCGATTTACAAGCCACTCGTATTATTGTATCGGTTGTATTATTGTATTTCCTCTGGTATTATGTACTTAGTAAGTTGGTAGTTTTCAATGAAAATCCGTGATAGAATTCAATACAATTTCATATGTTTTGGAAAAGTTGCATTTAATCTATACCTGGGACTAATTTATTTGGCTAATTAACGTTTTGAAATCTTTAGGGTATTTATCAGAATCAGAGCATAATTTTGTATTTAAAGGCGCAGAATTGTAGTGAGTTTATGCTTAAATTTTCGTTACAAGAAAATTAAACAGTGCATACACATTTGTTTTGTTTAAAATAAATAAGAGTATACATACATATATTGAGTCTATTTTAGTTGAACTGTGTATGTATATTATTAACCAAAATGATCGAGATCAAATTTCATCAGACTCCATTAGAGAATATTGTTGTTTTATTTTCAATGTGTTTAATGACTAGAAGTGACAGCAAATGTAAATTAGAATGTTAGGTGGGAGAACATGAGCGCATTTTCGGTGTTCAACTGAGGGAAAGTGCTTCTCACTATTCTTTTTATATGGAGACAAAGAAAATCAGTATTATATCTGAATCAGTATTAAAGCTAAAGTAATGTCTAAAAAACTTTAATCGCATTTTCCTAAAATCCTAAGGTGTGTCTTAAGAAGTGTAACATTTAAAAAATTAAACAAAACTAAAAAGATATGTGTTAAGAAATATTCGTTTGATCGATCATCAATTTATGGAAAACATTGACTTTTGGAAAAAAAGTAGATCCTCATTAAATACGGGTACTTTCGGTACATTCCCTTTTAAAAAAGTTTCCATTTAAGCTGCAATGAGCAACCAAGCACAGTAAAACTGTTTAAGCTCTTTTAAAGTACGAGGTCTGTTCAATAGAAAAGGCCAATTTTCATTTTTCTCAAAAAAATATTTATTTATTTATCATTTTCTATTTTATCCCCTTTAAAGTACTCCCCTTAGATATAATATACTTGTGGCAGCGTTTTTTCCAATCCTCGAAGCAGTTCTGATATTCACTTTTTGGTATATCGGCCTTGAACTCTTTCAATGGTTCAGTTTTTATCTCCTCAATTGTCGCAAAACGCTTCTGAGACATAACTACGGTATTCTTTTCAGCCAATGACGGGTGAGCAGGTCCATTATCGTGATGCAAAAGCCATGAATTATTGTTCCACAATTTCGGACTTTTTTTCTTATTGCTTCTCGCAAGCGGCATAACTTCAAGATAATACTCCATATTAACCATGCGTCCATGTTGCAAGAACTCATGAAACACTACGCCACGGTAACCGGAATAAACAGTTAGCAAAACCTTTTTTGGTCTTGGTTCTCTTTGGTTCTTCCATTGGGACGATTGGTCTTTGGTTCCGATGTCATGACCATATACCCATGATTCGTTACGAGTTATCACTATTTTAAGCAAATCTGGATCGTCGTTCAACATTTCCTGGGCGATTCCTATGCGACGGTTTTTTTGTTAAATTTTGGAACGAGCTCCGCTGCCACCACACGTTTCATGCCCAAAAATTTTGCAAAAAATTTAATACAATGAGTCAATAGATATGCCGACATCCTCTGAAACTTCTCGATTCTCCATAACAATTTTCCTCACTTTTTCAAAATTTTCATCTGTTTTTGACGTGATGGAGCTTCCAGAACGAGCGTCATCATTTACATCTTCTCGACCTTCTCTGAAAAGCCTGCACAACTTGTAAACAATTTTCTGACTCAGAGTACAATCACCAAATGCCACTCTCAACATTTCAAATGCTTTTGAGCACTTAAGGCCGTGTCACATAAAACTTTGTAGCGTTGCGTGACGTTTTTAACTTTGAGAGAAAAGCGTAACGCAAAAGGTGTATGACACAATGAAAACTTTGACACAACGCGCGCATTGTATGTTTACCAAAAAGGTGGTTATGAATTTTGCTAATTATTTTTTATTATAAAAATTAAAGTCAAAATATTATTTGCTTTTGTGTGTTTATTTTGTTATCACCTATTGTAGTTTATTGAAAATACACCACTATACCATATAAAGCTTTTAATTGTCATCAATTCATTTGTTTTTTGGATCTTCAAATACATACATACATACATACATATGTATGTATTCATATAAAAAGTTAAAATATTATTAATAATACGCTGCCACTGATTTTTTACAATAAAATAATCTTATGCTATATACTTACATATAGCATGCAAATAGGTACTATTTTATAAATTTGTTTTAAAAAACAAGCTCCTATTCTTTAACAGGAAATAAATTTTAAATATAAAAAAATAAGTATTTTTCATATCACATCACATTTTCATATCATATTCCAACATACATACATACATACATAACTTTGATTGTCAAAGCACGCAAAAAGTTGAGAGTTGCCGAACTTTTTGCGTCACGCTGCGTTAAAAGTGTTTTATGTGGCATGTTTCGTATAAGTATGTACATTTCAACTTAAATGTCAAAGCGAAGCTGTAACGCAACGCGAAGCAAAAGTTGTATGTGACATGGCCTTTAATTCCATTTTTCATGCCTCTCACAAACAAAATAAAATGAACGCAAACAAACTTAACTAAGATCGTATGTTCGAGACAAGTGTGCCAAAACAAAAGCAAAAATCGCTAATCGAATGTACGTAACCCGAGAAATTTCAAAATTCAAAATTTTCTATTAAACAGACCTCGTACGTTAAGTTAATAAAGACCCTGATATGACGAGTTTTTTTGAATTCGAAAGATTAAAAAGAAAATACGCCTGCTTAAAATACGTTAGAAGCAAATATTACAAACACAAAATATGTATGGTCAAACTTTGGTAATATCCTTATAAAAATAGTCCTGCTTTCTACCAAAATAAATTTATTGAATAACATATAATAATTTTCAAGGATGTGTCTAGTTTCTCTTTTTTCTAGCACTTTTTTATACAGAGAAATAACAATCAGGTAATTAATGCAAGTTTCTTTGTAAGAGGGATAGTGTAAAGAGAGAGAGAGAGAGAGAGCTTAATTATTTTGCCAACTCTACTAATGCGCGCTTTATTAATGTGTGTAACAAAGTTTTAGAGCCTCTGGTGTTTAGTAGACGCATTAAGTTTCTTAACCTGTATGTGTAGCCATTTTTATTGTTTTACTTCGCTGACGATTCTGCTAACATTACCGGCGATGGAAGGCGCTACGGTGTTCATTAGCATATAAGAGTATCAATCGCCGCCGGTGCTGTTCAGTAACCAATGGCTAAGACTTAATCGCTGAAACAGTCCAACAATAACTAACACAATGCCACACTAATTGTACATCAGAATAATGCACTATGTTGATGACTTGTTCTGAACAGGGATCGAACTCATGGTCTTAATCATAATTTGCTGTGTAGTACGAAAACCAACGCTCTTATTATATTAGGGAAAGTGAAATAATTTTATTAACCCTTTTAAACAAATATGAAACTTAATTTTTTTAAGATTTTGTTATATACTCGTATGTATGTACTTATGTCTTTGAAATTGCTTCACATGCAGGAGTAAAAAAAATTATTTTAACTATTTTTTATACATACATGCAATATACATACATAAGTATGTATGTTCATATGCATTTTTATGACAATTTAGTATAGAACACTACATATAAGTATGTAAGATTAAAAATTATATTTTTAGATATAAATACTTTCCCGAATTAATAAAATTTTATTAAAATAATTTAAGTTCACAGACTAATTAAGTTTTTAAAATAAATACATACATCTATGTATGTGTGTCTATGATTTTTTTTCCACCATTTTCTAAAAAGTACATTAAAAAAAAGTAATTATTTAAAATAGTACATTTCAGAAAGTAACTTTAAAGATTTAACATTTTAAAATAGTGCCTTTTTAAGAAAGTACATCATTAAAAAGTACTTTTCTAAAACAGTAATTTTTTAAAAGTACCTTTTAAAAGAAGAGAAAATTTAAATAAAGTATTTATTTAAAACAGTATATCTCTAAAAGTACCTTTTAAATAGTACCTTTTTAAGAAAGCATCTTAATAAAAAAGTACCTTTTTGAAAAAGTATCTTTTCAAAAAAATAAATTTTTACCCTTTTAAAACACACATTTCCATGAAGTACCATATTCAAAAACTACCTTTTTAAAAAAGCAACTTTTCTAAGAAGTACTTATTCCTAAAACTACTTCAATAAAATCTCTTTTCAAAAAGTGTTTTCCAAAATGTACGTTTTCCAAAAAGTACCTCTTCCAAAAAGTACCTATTCCAAAATATAACTTTTCAAAAAAGTAGTATTTTTAAAATATACCGTTTTCATAAAGTACCTTTTTCTATCCAAAAGTTTCCATTTCCAAAAATTTCAATACATATATATATTAATTATCAAAAAAATACCTTTCGCGAGAAGAACCTATAGCAAAGGTTAACTACGAGTATTCAAGAATGTGCATATTCTATAACGTTTTTTTTTAAGTTCCCTTTCTAAAATTCAAATTTTCCTTTTTAAGGAATCGTCACAAAAACCTGAATTTAAAAAAGAAAATACAGACTATTGATTTTCAACCATTATATTAATAATTATAAAAAATCCTTTCTGAAAATTAATTTCTTCGGAATACTAGTAAGTGTCTTTTCAGAAAAGTATACTTACAAAAAAATGTTTTCAAAAAATACTTTTTCAAAAAAGTATATTATAATACCTTTTCAAATAATTCCAATTAAATTACTATCTTTTCCAAACAAGTACTTTTTACGAAAAACGAAATGTCAAGAAAAAGTACCTCTTAAAAAAATCTTTTTCCTATAAATAATAGAAATATTATTTTTGAAGTTTCTTTAAAAAATCTTTTCAAAAAAGTACTCATTCAAAAAACTATTTTTTCAAAAAGCACACATCTCTTCAAAAAAGTACCTTCAACTTTTTTAAAAAGTATTTTTTTCATAAAAATACACTTTTAAAAAGGTACCTATTCAAAAAATGTGACTTGACAACAAATAATTAAATTTTTTGTTTGGAAAAACTATATTAAAAAAACTACTCAAAACACCTTCTGAAAAGGTTACTCTTTCAAGAAAATAGTTTTCAAAGAAATATGTATCCGTTTTCAAGAATTTGAAAAAAAATACTTTTTAAAATTTTACTTTTCATTGAAGCACCTTTTCAAACAGCAATTTTTGTGAAAAAGCAGCTCATCAAAGATATAAATTACATTTTCAAAGGAAGCATATTTTCAAAAAGGATTATTTGCAGAGCATCTTTTTTTGAGAAGTTAGTTTTCTAACTTCTCAAAAAGTTCCTGCCGCAGAACTCTGGCAGTTTGTGTTTGATAATTAAAGGGAGCGCACAACAAGCCTTCACTGGCTTAAGTGTATGTCATATGACATGGCCTATCACACCCCTCCAATCAACCTAACCTAACCCAATCTAGTTTTCTATGGACATCACAGCCGTTAGAAGCCAGAGTTCGTGGGGGCGTAATTTCGCTTCCTTTCTTATGCTTGATATACATACTTACATATGTCACTGCCATGTTTGTTAGCATGAGGTTTTCGGAGACGAAAAATCGATCTAGCTTGGTCTTGTTACCGAGAAAGTCCATTTCCCAGGTTTTTACCCATTTCATCTATTTTGGTGTGTGTGTGTATGTATTTAACAATTATTTAACTGTTTCAGGACATGTTTATCAAACGAAGGATTTTTCTGAGAAGACCGCTGAACATGGAAATAGAATGATTCTAAATTAAAAATGGCTCCTGCCCCAAAAATTGTAGACGTCCCAAGGTAGAGGATTGTTATTTTTATGCGCCCCAATGATATGGGCGTCAAAAGGAGTTTATGAGGAAAAGAAAACTCACTCTTAGCACAATATGTGGGAGCCCCAAAAGGACGGTCCACCCAATTTTTTTTCGCCCACGTGACATGTGTATCAAACGAAAGGGCTTTCTAAAATTAGAACTCCAAATAAATTTAAAATTAATAAAGGATAAATATATTCATCCATTACTAAAACTAAAATTTTTTGAAAATTTATTCAATATGATTTCAAAATTCGTTGTCGTATAGCGCCAACAGAGGGTCAGCAAAAATTTTATCAATAAACTTTTACTTATTTGCTAGAAAGTTTTACTTAATTTTTCTTTTTGTGTTCGCAATTTTGTAAATATTTGTGAAATTTTTTAGAATTTTTAAATTACGACCATCTACTCAGATTAAGTAAATTTCCTTAAATTCTAGTTCATGAAAATATCCTTAACATTTTCGTCAATACATTATAATTTTGTTGAATTACGTTCTATACTCGGATTTGGTAATATTTCTTAAATTCTAGTTCATGGTATCCCTTAATTTATTTTACCAAGTGAATTACTGCTTTATTGAAGGAAGAAGTCATCACTCGTGATGGGCTCGAACTAGCAACCTTGTGTTCAACAGTTTAGAACTCTACCCATTTGGCCACAGAGAGACATTCCATACAATCAATGAAACATATACCAGTTCAAAAGTTCAAAGGCTCTTCGAAAAGACTAAAGAACTACTGCTTCCTCATTTTCTTTACATCCAGCAAATCACGTACTACAGAAATTTTTCTCTTAATTCAAGAAAAGTTTTACTGGAGTAGGGGAAAGTATGAACTAAAATTGAAGACAACCTTTTACAAATTTTAAGTATGCAAAATTGTATGAACTATTCGAGAGTAAATTGTTTGTTAAAGTGAATTTATTTTACTAGAATACAAATTTCTAAATTCTATGACATACTTACATAAATTCCTCAAGTTTAGTAAAGATTTACTAAATTTTAGAACTTAATCGTATGTTTTCAAAGTCAATTAAATTTTTGTTAAATCTAAGAAATTAGTTGTGGGAAACTATGAACTATTTTTATATATATTAGATGTAGGTTAGGTTAGGTTAGGTTGATTGGAGGGGTGTGATAGCCCATGTCATACGACATACACTTAAGCCAGTGAAGGCTTGTTGTGCGCTCCCTTTTAATTATCAGACACAAACTGCCAGAGTTCTGCGGCAGGATTCGAACCTGGGACCTTCGCACTACGAGTCTAGTACACTACCTACTAGTCTACGAAGGTCAGTTATATTAGATGTTATATTAAATGTAAGTAAGTAACTTTTTTTCTGGTTTTAAGGAAAATTGTTAATTAATTTTTAGGAAAATTGTTGCTTTAATTTAGTATGTCCATTCATCAAGATTCAACTATTTGAATAAATTTCTGTTCTCTCTTGTTAAATCTAAGAGACAATCGTCGGACATTATTACGAATGTGCAATTAGAAGCAAACATCGATATCCAATACTTGCACTGATATATATGTTCCTTTCACTCCTGGAGGGAGCATAGGGCCATAACAGGGTGGTTCCAGTAATCTCGATATTCGACTCGATGCTTGACTTCGTTCCACTTCATACGCAATGTCGACAGTTCTGTTGTCAGTTGCCGCGCTGGTCTCCCCACTCGTCTGCTTCCAATCTAGGCATTTTTTGGCAATATCATCGTCTGGTTTATGGAGGGTGTGACCTATCCAACTCCATTTCTGCTTACTTATTTCCGTTGTAATAGGCTGCTGATTTGCTCCAGCCAGAGCTGGTTATTGGATATTCTTACAGGCCAGAATCAATTGCATTGATGCAGTCAATATATTTTCATCCTATTTCAAATCGAATTTGATTCTTCTAGAGGGAATTGTATTGCCACTGAGGGCACATTCACCAGTTTTAGTTTTAATTTTAATTTTAGTTTTCTTTTTTTGTAGTCTTGTATGAAGATGATGTATCTTACAGAGCTGTAAAAGAAATGATTCAAATTTGCTTGCAAATCACCATGAATAATAAAAATTTCAATCCGTTATTTTTTCCCAAAAAAGGATTTAAGTTCATTTATAAATGCATACATAATTAACAATTAACAATCCTTTAATGAATTTATTTGGTGAATTTTTTTTTATGAATTCGTGATAAATTTTTAAATCACTAAATTCACACAAAATATGAATTCAATTAAAATTTTAATTATTTCAAGGGCCATTTATAAGGTCTATGTCAAACTGCTTATAAAAAGTTGATGGAAAAATTTTAGTTTATATAACCTTACCTATCAGCTGGGCTGTTGCATAGATCTTGAATTAATTCATTCTATACAAAAAAAAAAAAATAGGTTAGGTTAGGTTAGGTTGATTGGAGGGGTGTGATAGCCCATGTCATACGACATACACTTAAGCCACTGAAGGCTTGTTGTGCGCTCCCTTTAATTATCAGACACAAACTGCCAGAGTTCTGCGGCAGGATTCGAACCTGGGACCTTCGCACTACGAGTCTAGTACACTACCTACTAGTCTACGAAGGTCAGTAAGGCAAAAAAAATTTTTCTTCTCATACAAATTCGAAATACGTTTGTACGTTTGTACGTTGAAAAATTATATGAGAAACAAACACGAATTTTTAAAATTTTGTTTTTACATTTGAAAATTTTCGGTTCAGTCGTATAAAGAATTAATTAAAATTTTAATTCAGTTCATATTTTTTGTAAAATGAATGATTGACATTTTTTTAATTGATTATGAACCCAATACCATCATTTTTTCCCACAAAATAAATGCGTTCAATGAGCGTTAATTAATTATATCATTATATTACAATTCAATTCCTTATTGGGGGAAAATTCATTCAAAATATTGTCGCTGTTTCATTCAAATACTAATCATTCGTTTACAGCTCTGGTATGTGCTGCATGTCTTCAAGAGTTGATTTGAGTTTTAATTTTATTTTTAACTAGCGGACCAGGCGCACTTCGCCTCGCCCCAATTTTAAGCCTTCAGACAAACTTTCTATTTTTTCATTTGAAAAGCCATTAAGGAATAATTTCAAACAAAATTTCATACAAAAAATCGATTTTCGATTTTTCCAATTTTCCGACTTTTCCGGAGGGATTTTCCAAAATTTTCTTCCATAAAAACCACGTCCTCGAAAATACGAACAACTGAAAAAATTTTACAAAAATCGGCCCAGCCGTTCTCATTTTATGAATTATTGGATTTTGCCACGCCCCTCCGCCCACAGATCGAAAATAAAAAATCAGACTGCACAGTGTCACCCGCTCGAGTATTCTGAAGGTTTCCTGAAAATTTCGTCAAAATCGACTCAGCCGTTTTGGAGCCATTACGTTACATACATACACACATCCTATTTTATATATATAGAAGATTTATGGCTAAAAGAGGTGTGGTAAAAGAGATGACATAACATGTTGTTGGCCCATCTCTAAATTGTCGAGCATATTGTTCATATGAAATTGTTTTTCCTAACTAAGCCGTGCATATCCCTTTGCCAAAATGGTTTTTATTCTGGCAGGTCTGTGGTAATCAATCTGGCCTTATTTAATGAATATTGTGAAGCGTGGGAGCCAAATAGACATAACTTATACGGTTTTTTCCAAAGCGTTTTCACAAATCATCACATGCCATTTTATTTTCCAATTTGGCATTCCATTCCAATTTCTTGCTATCTATCACACAAAATATGAATCTAATCCCTATCGGTAAACATCTGGCATACCACAGGGAAGCAAACTTGGTCCCTTATTATTTAATTTGTTTATTAATGATATTATTCTTATTTTAATAAATCTGGTTATCTTTTATAGCCCACACTGAGTATTTGTTCCCGAAGGATTATAAAGTTTTTGAATTTTTTTGAAAGCAACTGCTCGGAATTTGCCAATTTTTAGACCAAAATTGTAATATGCTTCTGTTGTTTGGAGTCCCCATGGCTGTAATCTCGTTTATTAAGTTGAGAGAGTTCAGCGTATTTTTATAAAATTTGCCACACGTTCACTATATTATTTAGACTCAATACTTTACGAGTCTAAATGTCTATTTATAGGATTGCACATTTTAAAATTATGTCAGAATTTTCAATCAGTTTTACCAGTATTTGATATTATCATTAGTAACATTTACTGCCCGGACTTGTTTTAATTTGTAACCCTTTATGTACGCCCTAGAAGTCATCGATTGGCTAAGGTACTTTATGTACCTTTTAATCGAACCAATTATGCCTTCAATTAAAAAAATAGTGCAAATATTTTATTACATTCAGTCTAACAAAAACCGACTTTAAACTTCTTATTTTTAAACTATTAAAATATGCAATTGTATATATAATTATTTATATACCGGTGGTGGTCTAAGTACATGTATCTTTTTTAATCATATCTCATTTTGCATACATTTTTTCTGTCCGAAATATTGATTTCAATCAGTATTGTGCCTCCGTCTTTACGCTTAAACAGGGAGCACCCAACAAGCCTTCACTGGCTTAGGTGTATGTCGTATGACATGGGCTATCACACCCCTACGATCAACCTAACCTAACCTAACCTATTTCGAAAGTGAGCGCCTCAACTGTTGAAAAGAAGTTTTGGCTTGCTGCGCGCAAGTTTGTGCAAAAAGTTCGAGAGGCTGGCTTAATAGTGGACATCAATCAATGTCCCCGTGGTCGTACGACGCGTACAAACAAGAACGTGGCTGCTGTGACCAAAAGTGTTCTATTCAATCCAAGGACAACCACTCACCATCCATCGAAACAAGTCAGCATTTCACGTACCAGTATGATAAGAATTTTACCAAAATATTTCGTATTATTCGATCCAGTCGACTCAGCAATTAAAAAGATACTTGTACTTTAAAATATATACTCGTATGCACTTGTACTTTGATTTTTATCATTAATTTTTTTCATATCTACGTACTTACAAACATATATTTCAATTATAGTCATAGTTTCTGTCATCCTTAGGCTAGAATAAATAAATATATAATGAATGGAAAACAATTCCTTTTGGAAAATATTTCTTCAATTCACAACATCTTGTAGATGGTGAGTTGTACAAATTACAACTAGGGCAGTTGTGAACGCCCTGTTCTAAGTTTTTTCTATTATATTTTATAACGTCAAACTTTAAAAAAAGAAAGAAAGGAAAAATATTTACTTTGATCGTTATATAAAAGTTAGTAATTCTAAAAAAAATTTGTGATGAGAAAGAAACTTTTTTCTTGTTTTTTTTTCATACGAGCGAAAAATTATTCGAATAATTCATCATAGTCGAAAATTTTAACAATTTTGTTTTAAATACTAACAAATTTATTTATACTTTATGTACTATATTACACAAATTTTGTGGACATCTCTGATCTTAGACCTTTAATATTTGGAACGATTTTCCGTCATCCCAGGTCAAATTTGGTTTATGAACAGACCGGTTTCGGCTTTGTGCCATCTTCAGTATTCGAGAACACTGAAGATGGCACAAAGCCGAAACCGGTCTGTTCATAAACCAAATTTGACGTGGGATGACGGAAAATCGTTCCAAATTCAAACAAACCCCGTCGGAAGAATATCACAAAAATCGACCTTTAATATTATTTTTTTATAAGCATTCGGGGTATATTTATTAATTTTTTACAAAATCCAATCTTTGCTATATCTTTTTTGAAATGCAACTCTACAAGGGTCACATTATTCGTATAGGTACATAACACGCGTTGACGCGTGTCTATTTTATATATAGATTTATCTTTTCAGAATATACAAATGTTACTAAAAGGTACCAAAGCAACAGCAACTACATTTTTTCAACCCCTAGACTTTCGATCTTTCTATCACCAGGTCTTAAACGTTGGCAGAATAACAGGAAAACCTTATTCATGCTCTTCTGTGTGTAAAAAAAACGTGGTGTGATGTTGTTACATGTTCGTCCGTTGGGATTTTTTTATATTTTTAAAATTCGTTTTTTATAAAAAAAAATTGACTGTAAAAAGTTTTAAATAAATAATATATTTATTTATTTAAATGTTATAATTACAACTAAGGATTATGTTATAATTAGGTCTTAACGAACATATTATCACAGACGTTTGTAGTGAAGCAGACCAAAGTCTTATGTGTGAATCGATCCTACAACCTTCTCACTGATAGGCTAGTTCACTACCCACTAGCCTACCGCGGCACCCAAATAATATATTATTATATAGGCTACGTACTGAGCTCTTTGAATGAATTTAAATGAACTGTTTTGAGAAATTGAAGGCCTCCTCCGATATAAACGATGGCCTTGTCTTTTTTTTTGTTTTCAATTTATTATTCATAAATGTTATATCTACACACATATATATTCCTTTTGTATGGTGACCTAACACCAACTTAGCCCCTGAAATCACCTTTTGTCGAACAATTTAGCCCCAATTGTGAATAAATTCGAAATTAACCCCTAAACCTATTTCTGGCGTTCAAGATGAACTTTGCACTTTGGTGTATTCGAAGATTTATAAAAGAATTTTATGACAAATATTTTTGTAAGATATTTCAGCCCGCTATATCGCTGTTTAAAGAGAGCCTTTGCCCTTATATAAGAA
Organism: Germaria angustata; assembly: GCA_963681545.1. Lineage (NCBI taxonomy): Eukaryota > Metazoa > Arthropoda > Insecta > Diptera > Tachinidae > Germaria > Germaria angustata. The sequence continues at coordinate 62,905,872 of OY813001.1, forward strand.
AGGATAAAGATGGGGCCAAAAAAGACCGGTATCGGGAAGAGTCAGAAGGTTAGACTGATCCATGTAGTTTTTTTACATAAAACTTTTGAACTTGCCAAATACTTTCTCAAAAAATACTAATATAAAAATAACAAATATTTTTTTTAGTACAATGTTGATTTAACTGAAAATTTATTTTATTTTTCCATATTATTTGACGCTAGGATCCGGAAGTAGAGCGAATTCAGATCATTTCCAATGATTTAACATCGGCTTATAATTGCAGGATGTTCTCTTTTTATTCTTATTCACCCATGTGGAAGCTATTTTAATTATTTCGAGAATAGTAAATTTTTTTATAATGATTTTGTCTTGAATTAAGATTAATTATTTATTACTGGGAATAAACTTCACATGTGCAAGACATAAAAATTTGCCAGTAGTCATGATTTATTTTTCCTAATGTGAAAGTAATTGTATCACTTAATGAATGAAGTAATATAATGCTTTCATGAAAACTCGGAAGAAACAACCGGCGAATCGCAAGAATACATTTCCATTTTGGAAAAATGGCTAAAAACATGCAGACTGAAAGTCAACGAGCGAAAATGTGTGCCTATCACATTTACATATATTGCGAAGGAAAACAATTCCTCCTATCCAAATTAATAGTCAATCTATACCGCAATACAATGAAATCAACTCCCCAAGCATTCATCTTTATCGTCGTTTAACATGGAATTGCAAACTTCTTTTTATGAAGTTCAGTTGTGGAACACCAGCTCAGCCTCTAATACATATAGGGAAAAAAATCAAAGTCGCCAAAATAAAATTCTCCGTTTCAAAGCACCTGACAACATACTCATACATAAAGAAAAATAGAGCGTCATACAAACAAACTAGAGGGCATACTCTGCTGCGAATGAGGGATACACTGGTTCTTATCCGAATACAAGTGACGTCAAGCCAACATAAAAAAACGCGAAGAAACTAGCGATTTCTTTTGTCTGGCAGGCGTTGCAACGGGTTGGCTAAACTTATATAAACAATAATATTTGAATACTTATTATTAGTTCAATTTAAATTAAAGATTCAATAAACAAAAAATAGTTGAAAACATGCAGATTTAAGGAGATGTGCAAGTCTTGCACATTTTTGTGGAAGTAATTCATATTTTTAATGAATACTTTTTCAACTTGACTTGACTTGAAAAAATGCAGAATGCAGATAAGAAACATTAGCGGCGCACAGTGGGGTCTTTTGACTTTTTTCGTTGCAAAAATCATAACTTTTGAACTGATAAAGATATTAAAAAATTTTAAAAAGCATTTGAAAGGAAACTCCTTTAGCTTTAATATACATGATTTGCACGATCATAGGTTAAGCGCGGCACTGTGCACAGTGTCTGTTTTCGACTGTTTTTATTACAAACATCATAACTTTTAAGGTAAGAAAGATATTTTAATAAAAATTAGTATCATCATTATTGGCCATAGCTTTGTGGAGGCACTATGCACAGTGGTTTTTTGTTGAAAACATCATAATTTTTGATAGGCATTGGACACGATGACACCTTTGATTTTTCTTGTCGCAAAAATTATATATTTTGAAGTAATGATATTTTTAAAATTTCTCAAACATTTAAAACACAACTTTTTGTGCTTTAAATGGCATTAAAATGACCAGATGACCCATCACATCCCCACTTATTTATCAATGTCAGCCTATCTGGAAATAATGCTCTTTCTTTTTCAGGAAAGCTTTGAACTAAGCGTTTAGATGTATGATCCATTAAGTCTTGCAGGTCAACTTCTGCTGATACTTCAGTAACTTATACATTACATGGTACTGCTTGTTTTTTGGCAGAGGTAACCTTTTTATATCCAGGAAGAACATTCACATTATGATTCTTTAAAGAGCTTCGTAAAATATTATATTTCTCCTTTGACAATCCCAAGTCCATAAATAACGCTAAGGCTCCTTCTATGCTATACTTTGTGGGTAATGCATTCGGAGGAGTTGTAATACTTTCTTTAATCCTTCGCAGTCGATCTAGCTAGCAAGCTCCACAGCTTTTGTAATATCAGACCTTGATTTATCTTTATCTTTTACGTACTTAAGACATAATTCTTCTGACAGATTCGATGTAGATATATCTTTTGTAGCATTTTGAAGTTTACGTTTTTTTTTTTGTGTACTCCGAACACTCGTTGATAGTTTTAGCAGGTCTTCCTTTTCTGCTGTCCAAAGATGTATGCGGTTCTTCGATGTTTTCAAAAGTTGTTACTCCATTTAGCCAATCTGAGTACTTTTTCATAAAGGTTTTTGTCGTACGGTTTGAGGCAAGCCATTTTCTACGAATATCCAAGAAAACGAAGTGAATTTTGTTTTTAACATCCTTTTCGTGGTATCCTGGTAAACCGCGCAATTTTTCCACAATAGCCAAAATAAATACATTTTCATTGTGATTTCCTAAATAACTCGAATTTTGAAATGACATTATGAGTTCTGGTACTGATCACTACTTTTGCAAAGTAAAACCTTAACTGATTGCATTACACAATTGCAGATTAATTTATACCCAAAAATGAAAAGGTTCAAACTACCTGATTTGCGAAACATAAATCTAGGCCACAATTAACTGGAAAAAACCAAGTTTTAAAACTACCTGCCTATTTTCATAATGTGTTCTTAAATTTAAATAAATAAACAAATTGTAACAATTATGCCTACCTGATTGACACAGCAAAATATTGTTTATCATTTATATGGGATTCATACTATGACTTTTTATGGTGACTTTTCAAGACTTTATTGACGAATGGTGTAGAAAGGCTATCAACTTAAAAGAGAATTAAAGAAAAATGTAGGACAAAGTCACTGCGAAAATTTCGTATTAACGAGAAGCAATAAATATTAGTAACAAGTGATGCAGTGAAAACAATTGTATAGAGAGAATAATTTCTTTTCATATTTGGAACGCATCTTTGTTACATAAATAAAATAATTTTTTACCTTTTAGTAATAAAATACATTTTATAACATAAAGTACAAGTTATTTTTCCTTTATTTTTGTAAAAAAAAGAAAACTAAGATTTGATCTTTCTATACGATATATATTTCAATGAAATAAGGCTACATACATATTTTTAAGTAGGCACATATGCATACATTAACAAAAATATGTCATTCAGATCCACTTATATTTACATTTTTGTGCTGTAAGATAACATAAAATATAAAAAATATTAAAATTTTAGTAGCTTTTTTCCTTATTTGGCAATTTTTTTTTTAATTTTGGTTGCAAAAATATCTTGGCTGTGGCAACGCTGGCTATAAGATTGTAACATCTTTCTTTCAATTTCAAGAAAACCTGTCATTTTTTGTGGCCCAATTTACCTAAATTATTTAAAGTACTGTGTAGTAAATATGCTAAAAAATATGGGCGTGACCATTTTTGCCCATTTTTAGATATTCTCTATTTTATTTGTAAATACTACCTAAATATAGGGTGTCTGAAAAACGACAACTGCCGAAAAAGTAGGGTATCTGGTGGACATTTTCTTAATTTTTTAATAAACAATAAATATACCTTTAAAACAATACCAAAAAAGTAGTGATCACATGGCAATATTTCTGACACTTCAATTCTAAAATGTCTTTTTTTTCTCAAAATCACATTTTTTTGGACTTTCTAAAAAACTGTCGACTCTAAGCAGCTCCACCAGCTATAATTCTTATCCAATTAAGAAAAACGTTTTTGAATTATGATCAGTAAAATGGTCTTTATACGATGTGTTCATTCATTTTACAAAATTTTGTCATCAAATTTTGTATTTTTGCCACGGTTTTTGGGAAAAGGCGCCACAGTGCGGCGTCCACAGCACCGGAGAATTTTTTGAGGGCTAGAGCCCTTTGATAAAAAGGAAAATTATGTCGTTTAGCAGAAATTCCATAAGATTGAAAAAAAATTCTCCCCGTATGCTATATTTCTTTTAGGGGCTATGTATCCCCCAGATGCTTATGTATGTATGGCACAATAATTTGTTTAGTAAGTATGAACTGCAGCATGCTTTTATGATGTTACTTTCTTTGTGAAAGGGAGAGAAGGGACAAGTGGTGAAAGAGTAAGAGAGAGAAGGGAGAGAGAGATCAGTTCTTACAAAACTCTGCTGTGGCGTGTTTTAATAATCTTTTTGATGTTGAGTAGACGCATTATGTGTCTAGCCATTTAGTTAATTGTTTTTCTTCGCCGACGATTCTGCTAAAATTTCCGACGAAGGGGGGCGCTGTGATCTACATTAGAAGAGTATCAATCGCTACCGGTATTAGTGTTCAGTAGCCATTGCTTAAATGTCCAACAACAACTAAACACAATGCTACAACTAATGCACATCAGAAAAATTTATGTATGATGACTTGACCTGAACCAGTGGTCGAGAGCCCACGTTCTCAACCATAGTTTGCTTTGTAGTCAACGCGCTAACTACTTTAGCCAATAGCAGAATTAATCGTGATTTGGTTCCTTATCGTGCACAAAAAGTTTACACGCATAAAAATCAGCTCACGAAACAAGACTACTATTTTATTTTTATAAAATTCTATTTTTCTATTTCGGTTAAGAACTTTGAACTCGTTTTCTTTTAAGCTAAATCTTTGGAGTTATGACGTTGTTTGAGCAAATGTGCAATACTCCTATGTCATTCATACATACATACATATGTATGTATGCATATGTACTATGTATGAATAAATGTCAATTTATGCGTTATATGTACATACATCCATGTGTAAGCACACACAGGTAGTTTTTATCGGCTGTCTTTACACACACACAGCCATATACGCACATGCATACTTATCTAAGTATGTAAGGATGTATGACGCACATATGTATGTAGTTTTTATGGGATGCCTTTACACACAACCATACATATACAAACAGAAATATATGTACTGACATACTTACATATCCATATACTTATATATGTGAGCATTTATGCACGCACTTATGTACATACTCGTACATTTGTGTATACATATAGATAAGTATGTACATACTTACATACATACATACTTACATATGCATAAGTATTTATGTATGTACATAAGTATAATGTTTGTTTCCACAAGATGTCGATTTGTACTTCATAGTGAATTTGTTGCTTAATACACAACGTCGTTGTGTGTCGCCATATTCAATTGTAATCTTTTTCATTATATTTGTAGCATTTACTTCATTTTTAATTTTTCCTTTTTTTATTGCTTTTGATTTCCACTATTGTCTGTTTTACACTTTATCTTTTCCTTCCTTTTTTCCTCTTCCACCATGACCAGTCAAATTGTTATGAGCGTAAAGGAGACCAACACACAAAACAACAGAGAAACACACAAAAAAATTATTTATTTCTGGTCATTCTCTCGTAAAGGGGAGCGCGGTGAGAGAGAGAGAGGGTAAAGTTAACGTGCGCAATTGCTGGAGAAAGGGAGTGAAGGGAAACCGTGTTCATTGAAAATGGTATGAATAAAGTTAATGTGTATAATAAAGTGGTGGTTTGGAGTTGTTTTACTTTATTGCCTTTGAAATATCTTTTGATTTAATGCAAACATTGTTTGGTACAGTTCCGTATATTCAATGTTTGCCATTTTTAAGTTGATTTTGTTTTATTGGGCTGTCTGAGCGTGTATCACGTAAATTTTTTTGTGGTATTTTTAAAATTGGTTTCAGAGTGACTTCATTTGTTTTAGTTCAGGCGATAAATGATCTTTTATCTTTATTGTTTTTTTCTGATATTCGTGGTGCTTGTTTTAGTGTTGCCAAGTCTTTCAAGAACAAAAGCTGGTGTTAAAATTTGTAAATGGAAAGGAAATCAAAATTATGTACATATGTATGTATTATATGTATATTATTATGTCAATTTACTTACATAAGTACATACTTATGTAAGAGGACTGTAAAAAGCTGTAAGGTTGAATTAGATACTTATGTATGTATGTATGTACACTTATGTACTACATATGTAAGTAATATTTAAAACATACATAATTAATTGATTTTAAATATCTAAGCGTGTGGGTTTTTCTCTTGATTGTAAATATAAGAGGACTTTAAATAGCTGTAAGGTCGGATTAGATGTGTAAGTAATACTTAAAAAATAATTGATTGCCTTAAGCGTTGTTGATTGCGCAGCGTTCGCAATGAACAAATTTCTTTTACATACATATGTACATACATACATACATATGTACATACCTAAGTATGTACATATGTATGTATGTACATACATATGTCTTTCAACAGATAATATGAGGATACATGATACCTTTCGAATCCAATGGATATTCTGTCAGATACTCATCTGTACATAACTTTCCGTAACTTTGTTATACGTTGGGTCTATTCCAGATGACTTTGAACGAGTTTGTACTAAATAAATTATCTTTTTATTCAAAGTTCCTAAATTATTAATTTTGAAGTAAATTTTGTGATTGTAGTCGTTTAATGCTCACGAAATATTCTTAATAGAACATGTACCAACGGAAGTCTATGAAAATGAGACTTTTCATTAAGAAAATGGTTCAAAATAATAACGTTTTCAAATAAATCTTAAGCAGTTTGCATTTTTTGTCTTTGAAAAGAAATTTTTATATTAAACAGTTTATTTTACCTTTCCACATCATGCATATACATACATATGTGAGTATGTTTTCATAAGTATGTATTTAGATTTAAAAGTTTTATTTTTGTAAACAAGAATCAGTTAATCATTTTATTCTTGTGCTTATACGAAGAGCCAGTTTACAGACATATGTAAATACAAGAGGCGTCATAGGCGAGATGACTTCTCCTTCATAAGTATGTATGTATTTAGTTGCTGGTTTAAGGCCAAAGAATGCAATATATGTAAACTAATGGTGTATGTAGCTTTCAAGTTAATTCGCTTTTTGTGTAAAGAAGCTTAAAAGTAGTCAAACACGCAATGCCCACTAATGTCTATGCAACAGTCAATGTGATAAGTAAGATGATTGTGTACATGTAAAAATATACAACAATTTTTCCTAAAAGGTATTTTTCTTCGGCTTGAGGTCAAATTTTGAAAAAAGTTTTATAAATAAAAAGCCAATTTATATTTGTTTCTATTTGAGCCGAAAAAAAAAATACCTTTTAGACAACATTGAAAATCATAGGTCAACAAATACAGCTTTATCAACAATTTTTCCGGCAACTTTTTCATTAGGAGTTTGATAATTGTATTCTTGGCTCTTTTTTAATCAACTCGCCTTGCATAGTTCTTATAATTGAGCCACCAATTTTGACACAGTTCGCCTTATTTTCATATAATTTGGAAAATTGGCCAACAATTTCTTTTATAATATTTTCCGTAGAGAAACCAAACATTTTGCTTTCAAAACTTTTTGGTCTTGCTTTAATATATTGTTGTTTTTGTTGCCAATTTTGTATAAACGTTAAAATTAATAGTTAGTTTATGGTAACACTTGTTACAAATGAATGACCAATTAAATGTCAAAAAGTCATCTGATTATTGAAACAAAAAAGGCTTTATATAAATTCACGCCGGGAAGGGATTCCAAAGGAGAATGCAAGATTTGTCGCAGCGACATTGATGTAATGTTGTTACAATGTTTTTTTAATTTTTAACAGACGTTGCGCTGTTGAAGTAGTGTTGTTATAAGCTGCCTTTATTAATGTTCTTATCATAACATCTTCTTTATTATGGTTGTATGTACATAGGTTTGTATATATGTCACTGCAGTGTTGTTGTTGTTTCTTAGCAATTCGTCTTTTCTTTTGCACATAAGTACATATACATATATATAAGTTGATACGTACATATATACGCACATACATATATATTCATATCCATGCAAGTAGATTTCCAAAAGGAAAAGAAATTAAACCAAAAATAATTTTGTAGAAAATTTGGCTCTGCGAAAAATTTCTAAAAGTTGCTATATACCAGGTTTAGCGGGTGGCAAATATTCTGCACATTACTCTAGGGAATAAATATTTTAAGGGAGTATCGGATAAAAGGCTCCTCTCACAGAGGAACATTCTTCGCAGCTGATTCGCCAAACGAACCGAAACATTGTTCAACGAATTTCTAAAGAAGAGACCTAACAGAATACCAGAAATTGGAAAAGCGACTACCAGACTTGAAAATGCTATGGAAGCCTTTATTAAGACCACATATCACTAAGTCTCTTGGATTTTTTATCCTCTGACCAAAGCTAAAATGATTTAAAATCCCTGATGGAGGTCGGAACTCTCTAGACGATGCAACGAGACATGCACAGCCTTAAAAACATAAGTTTGGCAGAATTATTGCGACAAGCTTATGAGAAAAATATTATATTCGCCAAAAGAAATTTATGGGGAAACTTCTATAAGTATTCTGCAAAGCTCAGTAGGCTTTTGGCCACGAACCATTTACGTCCAACTTTTGCAATAGATGACTAATGGCTCGTGGTGAAAATTTTCTAGGGAAACACCGGATATGATTCTTGATACTCATTTTTCTGGCTGTAGGGATTACAATCAGTGAGGTCATAATTTCCCGGGAGAGAATCTCATTGGCAATTGACAACTTCTTTTCATATAAATTACAAAGGCCTGATGGCAACATACTAACGATTTTCAAGAGCACGAAAAGCTCTATCATTCCCTGGCTCTTCAGGATATATAGACTATGGCTTTGGGGTAGTACTCATTCCAAAGATTGGCAGGAGAAATCATGGGAGTGCTATTCACTTGCGACCAATCAGCATTGCATCTTTCTTGGTCAAAATTTAAAATGGTAGTTAAGCAGTGTAAATATTGAAATAGATGTGTCTGACGGAAATAAGTCCAGTGGTGTTGCGGACTGCTACAAGGAAGAAATTCGCGGTGTACTAACTATACAGAATAAGTAGATCTCCTTGCTTTGGTATTACAAATGGCTTACGCACTAACCCCTCAGGGTCTCCTAACAACAGGTTATTCAGACTCGCGGTGCTTTTGTGAAAACTGTACTTTCTGATCAATACGGAATCAATCGATTCTAGCTGGTTGCTCTTAAATTTTTTTTAATGCAGCCACGTATGGATACCAACCAACCAATCACCCTAAAAACTACGAAACCGGCAACTCTTAATTTTTTTATGAACTTTAAATAATTTGTCTTTGCTTTCGTGGGGAATGTGAGTGTGTGTATGTAAATATTAACATGCATGTGTGAAGCGACTTGTTTTGCCGATGCGTTAACTACTTTCACACATATGCAACTATGCATATGTATGTATGTACATGTAATTATTTTGCGGCATTCTAGGGATATTCTTTAAAGGTGGAAATATCGGTATGTATGCATGTATGTATGGATATGTACATGCGCACACACATTTATGTACATATCCAAGTATGTACATACATATATACTTATTTATGGCTGTATGTAGATAAGTTTCTTTTTTAAACTCTGTTTTTTAATTTTAATGTTGGTGCAGGTTGAAACATGTTAAGGGATGGTGATACCAAAGTTCTTTTCGACTACATTTACATATTATATCCTTTAAACATATCTAAGTATATGTATGTATATACATATGTACATCACTTAAACTTTTTACCTGCAATTTTAAGGCGTGGTCAGCAGAGATGATCGCTATATGTGTGTCGTTCGCTCGCTTTATGTAAGCAAAACTTTTGTGTACATACTTGGTAAATAGTTGTATGTATGTATGTATGTATGTATGTATGTAAGTATTTCTTTTAGTTTTCCACATGAAAAATGGGAAGTTATTGATTTTAAGAAGGGTCTTCCAAACATTGACAGTTGATAGCGGCCATATTGTTGAAGCTACATCTGTTGAATTAGCTGTCATTTATTCAGTCTGTTTTGCCAAATTGCCATGGACGAATATGTCGTGTTGTTAAACAATAAAATAAAAATGTTTTATCAAAATGGTTGTCTGTTCGGGCAACGTTCCGCGCGCTCCACCCATTTTATGGTCGCCATAATCGCCCTACCGAAAAGACTATTCGCAATGTGGTGGACAAATTTCAGCCCACTGGCTTAGCAAACAATGAACCAACATTCCGTACGATGCCAAAACGCAAAGATCTGCCGAAAACATCGCCGCTGTCCATTAGACTGGCAGTAGAATCCGATGCAGTCGATTTCACGTCGCTCACAAGAACTCTGCCTTTCGCAGACCCCAACTTGTCAAATTTTGCGTCGTGACTTGGGCTTAAGCCCGTAAAAAATTCAACTGTGCCAGGAGCTGAAGGTGAAGAACCATAGACAAAGACGTGTATTCGCTGAATGGGTCTTGCAGCAGTTGAAAACTGACCATAATTTTTATCAAAAAATCATCTTTAGTGATGACGTAGCCAATCACCTTCTAAATAAATGGGTACGTCAACAAAAAAATCCTGTATAATTTGGGACAAATCCATATGGATTTTACACTGACGGCGTATTCGGATTATATTTCTTTGGGAACTGCATTTGATTATAAGAAGGCCAACAACATGTGGTTTTAAAAGGATGGCGTTGCGTGCCACACAGCTTACGCCATATTGAGCATTGTGCATAAGAGATTTGTGGCCATAGTCATCTCACGTGGAGGTAATGTGAACTAGGCACCGAGGTCGTGCGATTTTGCAGCGTTAGAGTTTGTTTTTTGGGTTCTTTTTAAGTTGATTTCATTGCTTATGCACCACAATAGACAAAAAAAGGTTCGATCTCAAAAAGGTAATTTCAAAAAGTTATTTTTTTTTAATTCTTCATCGTATTGTAGTCTAAAAAAATTATAAAAACATTATACTTCGATGAAGCATCTTCCTCCAATGAAAAAATAATGAAATATTCAACAAAGTTTTAAATTATTCTGAGAGGTTACTCTCTATTGCGATGCGTAAGTTAGTTCAATGCGTTTGATGTTTTGTTAGCGCAAAATATTTGGTTATAACGAACGATTTTGACAATTACAGAGTGCATTGATGCCAGATTTGCGAAAGTGAAAAAATCAGATGCGCGTAAACTCAATAAAGGATATCAATTATCCGATTATGTACCAGTTTTCTTACGCATCGCAATAGAGAGTAACCCCCCTGGCAAAAAATCTACTTGAATACAAAGAGCCAATAGAACAAATTCCAAAACCGAAGCAACTATGGGTCAGTTTAAGACGCTATATAATCAATTTCTACTTTATATTTTACCCCAGGAAAGATTGAAATACCTTCTTAAATAAAAAATTTGAGAATACGTGGCGGAGTTAAGTAATGATAACTATTTCGAGCGGCCATTTCGGTCCATAAATAGAGGACTTATAGTCAATAGCCAATTTTTTAAGCCGGAATATTGCCCCACGATCTAAAAAAATATATATTAGACTAACCTGCAAGCAAAATCCTTTCAAATCGGTTCACAAATGATAAAGTTATACGTATGCAAGCATTACGAATAAAAAAGTAAAAAAATACACACGAATTGAAAGCTCCCCTTTTTTGAAGACGGTTAAAAACAATAAAGGAATGATACCAACCAATGAGATATAAAATTTTTTTGGAGCATTATTTTATACGAAATAGGATAGTTAAAAATATATTTAAGAATATCATCCAATTAGGGAAAAAAGTTTCGAAAAATTTTTACACATACAGTTGTCAATTTGAACATATTTTTGGGCTACCTTGTGCTATGGCAGGGTCTCTGAAAATATAACAGTCGAAAAGTTTGAGACTTCTTCTTTGAATCGCAGTTTGTTTCATGAAATCGGTTGAGTAGCTTAAAAGTTGTTGATTTTTTACCATCTTTTTCTGTTTTACGCCCACTGTGCAATGTTTGATAGAAAACAATGTGTTTATCAGACTTACATATGTGAACACACCATTGCTTATCTAATACTACGTTTATACGCACGCCTTATTTGCAAATAAAAAAGAAGAATGTTGCCGTATAACTTTTTTATTGTAACTTATTAGCTCACTTAACAAGTCGTGAATAACGACACTATTTGCAAATAAAAAGTAAGACGTTGCCACTTCATGAACGTTTTTTGTGTTTTACTTACCAAACAATCATATTTTCGTCACATGGCATCACTAATAATAACATAAGTTCTGTATGCAATTTCCCGTATAAACAGTGAATTAGTTATTTGCAAATAGTTATATTTGCAAATAGAACGTGCGTATAAACGTAGTATAAGACATGTTTGATGACTTTGACTTTGATGTTTGACAAAGATGTTAATATAACAGAACATTTAAGACATCATCGATATATTCGTCCCTAGAAACTATAAATAGAAAGTAACATATCAAGTTTGGCAGCATTTAGGACTGTGTCGCCCATCTTGTCACCAACTGTGTTAAATAGGCACAATCTATAAAACGTCATAGCTCATCTTGTCGTTAATTGTCTTTAGCTGAATATTGTTTCTAATACTTCGTCACCAGAAGTCTAACTATAGAAATTTCTAGGGGTTCTATAAACCCTAAAAATTGTCTGTTTTCGCAGTCTTGTGGCTAGTGAACCAGACTAGTAGTCAGAGGGTCGCACGTAGACTCTGGGTATTTTCTGCTTTCTGTCTTCTTTACTCCTCTGTTTCCAATTTTATATCCTACTTCTATTTCGGGTATCATAAAGTGACCAAATTATGGATCCAAGTGAAAGAAAGCTTGCTTGTTGAACCTAACCTAGGAGTTCCACAAGGAAAACAATTGGGGGATAAATTTCTTCTGGGAGGTTCAGAGCCCCTATGACCCCTGTACACCAATCACTTCTTCATGTCATTGAGAAAGCGTACGCGATGACTGACAAATTCAAAAAAGTCTTGAAGAAATCGTTGAAGACACTGTCATGTAGATGATTTACCAACAGCTTCTTAGAATCTCAAAACTTCGATATCTAATGAAAACTCGAAAATTTTTTAACGGAACTTATTATTTATTTCTTGCAACCTATGAATAAATAAATTTCTCTTAACGAATAATCAATTACAGCGGCCATAAAAATATATTTTATTGTCTTCTCGTAGCGCAATATGGATGTCCAATATCGAAACACTCCATTTTGGTGAGAACAAACAAAGTCGATTTGATTGGTTTGGATCTTCCGCGGTGGCACGTTAGCTGCTGTCGTTTCTTCGATGAAAACTGTGCGGCTGCAGCGTCTTACAGGATGAGTATGTATTATCATTTAGAGTAAACGTGATTTGTAGAATTAGCCGCTCTGCTGAATGATATTAAAAATTAAAAATTGATACAGTGCGGAATGAGTTTTGTGAATAGAACCATTAGGTCTGTTCAATTACTAAAAGTTTTTACTAGTTGTTACCGCGCTCACGTATTCGAAAGCTTTGTAACGAGTGTAAAAAGAGTGTAAGAAATTGAGACAAAAATGTTTTAAAAATCTGATACTAGTAAAAATTTTAATTGTAAGAATTAATGTTTTGGTTTTAAAAAACAATGGTCCGTAAGAAATTTCATCATATTGAAAAGATGATAAGAGATTGTATTTTTTTAAGAACGGAAGTAATTAAATTTAAAAAAATTTTAAATTTTAAACACAGGGGAAGTGACATCTATACAATAGCACAGACAATTTTAACTTGTGCGAATGTTTTCGAATTGAGATGTGAAAGTGGGTGTTTCATTAAGCGAAGGAATTGCAAGTGATAAATATTTCTTTGTGAATTTTTAAAAACAAAAGGACACACGAAAATTATGTTTAAAATGGTTGAACAAAGCAGTGCAGCTTTATATTTTTTGAAAATTTTTGCGTTACTCTCTGGGTACAAGTAACAGACCTATTATTTTCTTACTAAAAGTTTCAACAACTTGTATACGTTTCCATGCCGCGAGTCTAGTCATTACAAAATGGTAAACCGAACTATAAAAAAAACTTTTTCTGTCAAATCTGTTTTCAGTCAAAACAGTGTATCGAACTCAAAGATGTGAACGTATAAAAAACAGTCCTTACTTATCCCAGTATAAAGAGGAATTCCAAAGCAGTCAATAAAATCCACAACTTGAGATCCGAAAGTAGCGTAATAAAGTGTTTCCAATCTTAACTTCTTAGGAAGTAAAAAGAAATCACTAAGGGATACCTTGGAAAATTTAATTTCTTAAAAACAACTTCCATTTTTTTCGCTGGGTATGTTCTATATTCAAGTCATAATTTGCCTCCAGTACAGAATAACCTGCATTAATATTCTTAAATATTGAGCTTTTCTTATTCATACCTATTATTTACACCGATTAGCTTCATTACAAAAAAATTTTAGAACAGCGTTTGTGTCGCTTTTATATTGTAAATTAAAAAGAAAATCAAGAATTTATTAAATTTAGCACCCCCGCAATTTTTTCATCTTAGTCCCTTTTCATATGACGTTTATTTTTTAAAAATTTTCTGTAAAGAGTTCCTAAGAAAATTCATGCTTATTTATGATACGACTTTTTCCTCATACGTTTTTTGACATTGGGCCTTATTGTGTTTGGCGAAATTCGCCTACGACTCCAACGTTTTGTACTAGATTAAAGAAAAATGTTGCTCGGTATCTTTAGTCTAGTACAAACTGTCGAATTTGCAGTCGAAAATCGCCAAACACAATAAGGCACATTATTTCTTATGTTGTAATGTTGTTTGAGGTAAACAGGAATGGCAAACTGATTTTAAAAATTTTACCAATATTCTGGTGAAATTTTAAGTAGTTTATTCAATTTAATCGTACCAAAACATTACAAAATACATACATTAGCTTTCATTTGTATAATTCAAACCAAATAGTTTTTAGTAGAAGTAAGAACGATCCAAAGTGAAATGCAAAACTCTCAAAGACTGAGGAAAAAACAAAAACATTTTCGCACTTAGGAAATGATTATGATGTCGCGGAAATTATTATCCAATCCACAAGTGCTTTATAACTGCACTTCAAATATATATAAGTATATATATATATATATATATATATATATATATATATATATATATATATATATATATATATATATATATATATATTTATTTATTTATGATCTAATTACACAATACAATTAATGTAACTAAAAAAAAGTATAGGGTACTAGCGCGATAAGGCCTTCGACCCGATATATATATATATATATATATATATATATATATATATATATATATATATATATATATATTTCATATACATATAACTGACATTCGTAGACTAAGTAGGTAGTGTACTAGACTCGTAATGCGAAGGTCCCAGGTTCGAATCCTGCCGCAGATTTCTGGCAGTTTGTGTCTCATAATTAAATCCTTCACTGGCTTAAGTGTATGCCTTATGACATGGGCTATCACACCCCTCCAAAAAACCTAACCTAACCTATATATATATATATATATATATATATATATATATATATATATATATATATATATATATATATATATATATATGTATATATATATATATATATATATATATATATATATATATATATATATATATATATGTATGTATATATATATATATATATATATATATATATATATATATATATATATATGTATATATATATATATATATATATATATATATATACACACATACATATATATATATATATATATATATATATATATATATATATATATATATTATATATATATATATATATATATATATATATATATATATATATATATATATATATGTATATGTATATATATATATATATATATATATATATATATATATATATATATATATATATATATATGTAAGTACATACATATATACTTATGTACATAATACTTACATACATATGTATACGTTCATGCATATGTATGCACGTATGGATGTAAACATTTCGTACGTTTATATATAAATATCTACATAAATAAATATGTATGTATAGATATATACATACATAGATATATACATACACGCAATTTAGACGATGATTTAAAATCATGAGTAAAAATCACGACTTTTTTTTTGGTAGACGAACGGGGTAGAGAAGAAAGCGGGGTAGTAAAAACATCACGATTTCTGTTTTCCGTGATTTTTTTTGTAATTCCTTTTACATTTATTTTCGTTATTGTCTGTCATGTTTTATTCTTCTTCTATTGTCAAAGTGTTTGAACAGTGAAACGAAGCGGCAGTATTTCTATACATGTAGTATGTTTTGTTACATATGTATGTATGTATGTATGTACATGCGTTTTTTAATGTTGTTATTTAATGTACAAATGTATGTACATACATATATTATAATTACTTTAAATATTTTGTGAATAAGTATGTGATTAGTATTTCAAAAATGACAAAAAAATTTTTATTATTTTTCAAATGTAAAAATTTTTTCAATTTATATAAAACAAACAAATAATAAATATCCTGACGATGGTACTTGATGAGTACCGAAATTTCGATAATAATTTAAAATAAAAATTTAAGACCTTAAGCTTAATAAAAAATAAAATAAAAGTTTATTAATTAAACAAAAACGGTCAACAAAATAGAACATATAAATTTTGTTTATATTTTGTGGTATACAAATCACTGACATAAAAATGCGAATGAACAATTAAAAAGAATTTACCGATTAAAAATCAACCTTGTAAGAAAAAAATACGCGACGCAAAAATCATGGTATAAATGCAAGAAGATTTCAGAAGATGTTTTCAAAAGTAAATAAAAAACATCCATGATTTTTACATCATGGTCTAAATTGAGGCATACTTACCAGAGACCGGCAAAAATCACGTTTTTTATGCCTTCACTCATGCATAACTTTTTTGTGTCCAATTATTCACCAACACATAAGCAAGCATGCGCGTACGCTCATAATCTTTATTTGTGTTAATCATTAGGAAGGCAAATACAAAAATGCCTATATGAATTTTTCAGGCAAGATTTTAACACAGAAGCTATTTTGAGCGTTTGCATTGATTAAACACAAAAACGAATGGCATTTATTCAACATGCCTTTTCTTTGCAAAGAATATTAAGAAAAATCATGCAATGATATATGCTGGCACATAATCTTGAGTGTGTAGGTATGTAGGTTGTTAAAACATTGTGGTTGAGAAATAAGGATGCCATACGAAGTTACCAAAAAACGTCGGTTTTACAATAAACTTTAAAAATCGCAATTTTCGGTTTAAAATCGTTTAAAGATCGGATTATTTTTTACTCATTCAAAAAAACTTGTTATTTTTATAAGAAATACTTCAACCTTGCCAAATTTGTTTGTTTTATTGAATTTTACTGAAATTAAAGTCGTTTTTAACTCCCAAGAATAATACCGCTTTATTGGTTTGGTACATAGATTACTTAAAAAGAAGGGTCTTTAAGTGTATTTTTCTGAGCGCGGTGCGCTTTTTTTTAAATTTCGGTGCTTTTTTTAATTTTTGGCGGCACCGAAGCAAATTCAACAAATCTATTTGTTTCAGTGTGAGAAAAAAATCTTTGTACAATAAAATACACCCGTTTCAACATTATTTTATTCAACAGCGCAAAATTTTTACACGTTTATATGAAAATGATTATTTTCACGACAACACGGCTACATGGCTACACGACCACCGTTGTAGCTGTGGTAGATTTAGGCTAATTTATATTTTTGTGAGCGACAGTGAGAGTGAGAGTGTTTAATATATAAGTGCTTAAAATACTTTACTGTATTTAACAAAAAATAAGAATACAAAACGCATTGCTTATAATATAACCTCCTTCATGTATACACATATACACACATGTCTATATAATTACAAAATGATAATTGTAAAAATCGGGATAATTTTAAAAATATATTTCTTGATTAATTATCTGTTTCAGCGTATCGTCGTAAAAATGCTATTAAACTGTTAAGTCTGGCAACCGTGTTGCCTAACCATTCTATAAACACACAGCACCTTGTGCATAAATGTACAATTGTTGATTTTTTGCCTTTTTCACATTAATGCTTTTTGCATTAATGCCTCTAAGTTTTTGATTTCGATCATGAATGTGATTAAATAAAAATGTGTGCTTTGAAGAGTTGTCCAAAAATTCATGCACACACAGTTTTTAAACACTCAAACTGAATAGCTGGCATGCGGCAACAGATTAAATTTACATGTTCGCAAACAACCCTTATTTTGCTTAGCATAAAATAGAATAGACACAATGTTGATAAACGCATATTTGAACGTTTGAGCGAAAATGACATGTTTTTCGAGTGTTTGATTAATCTGATTTTTTTTTAATCACCGGTTGCAGGTCTCTGATACTTACATATGTGTGTAAATAAGTATATAAGTTTATGCATATCTTTTATAGTTCAGTCGCCATCTTTAATTGTGTTCATCAAATGGATTAGTAAAATTGAAAGGCAAACCAGCATAAAACTCCGTCGCTAAAACAATTTCCTCCATTTTTTTCTTGAAAAAAAAAAAAACAAAAACAGGTACACAAAATAAACAACGCCCATTTTGTTATGTAATTTACATATTGCCTATGAAAATCTTTGTAAGGGTTGAAATGAAACAAATCAACATTTTTATTATTGGTGTCTCTTTTACACTTCAGTAAAACACAGCCATTATTCTCTTAAGGGGAAGAGTGGTGAAATTGAATCAGAGAATAGTCATAAAACAATATTAAAAGGGGAAATCTCGTACATTTCTCAAATATGGTTCTATGTTTAGTGGTATTTGAATGAATTTAAAAAGGGAACAGTATTAATCCTTCCTTATTCGTGGATTGACACTAATTAAATCTATTATTGGATGTAAAGAAAGCGGTTATAAATACACATTTATAAATATGTACATATGTATGTATGTAGATAGATGTACATACGTACATACATGTATGGGATGAAATTTGTGCAAATTCCACACAAGAAAACTTATTTTCAAATATATATATACATACTTATGTACTTACACACTTGCATATGTGCATTAGAGAGAGGGAATGATAACAATGTTTGCGGTATGGCGACCAATTATGACACCACCGAAAATTTTAGAGTGGAAAAATTATGTCAGCATTGTAAGACTCCATGCATGTATGTATATATGAATGTATAAGTATACATACATACTATGTATGAACGTAAGCATGTATATTTGTATTTATCAATGAATGTGCCTTAATATGCACAATATATTGGAACGTATGTATATTCCAATGACTTGATTTTTCCTGTCAAGAGTTGAAATACAGCAGTTTTGACTTCTTTGCCTTATGTTAAGTGTACTTCTGATTTAACTGCATAAAATCTCAGTTTCATTTTCTTTTTATTTAAAATATAACGTAATTTCCATTTTTAAGTGGCCCTTTTTTAAAGTTAACTTTGTATATCTGCTTATTTCCATTGTATTTCTGACATTTATAGTCTATTTTCATGTAAACAGTCAAACACAAGTACATATAAAAAATTTATATGTATAAATAATATTGCAAGAGTTGATTGTACAATTAAGTCAAAACTAATGTGGAATTTTTTTATCAAATGTAATATCACAGTTCTATTATGTTAAGCTCGCAAAATATGGAATGTGTGGCTGATATTCAGCGATGTGACAAAATTTATCTTTCTTGCATGTTTTTGAATTGCTAAAAAGTAATTAAGTTTTTTCCCAGAAGAAGTTAATTTTTTTATATATGCATGCACATACACATGTATATACATACATAAGTATATGTACATACATAAGTGATAAGTATATGTAGCTTATCTAATTGAATGGATCTGAAGTTTTTCTTGTTTGAAAAAAGTGTTTACGCGGTTCTCTCGGTTCATATATCCATAGCCAACGTTAAACGAATATTTTTGCAAAATATTATTCATAAACAGAAACAAAATAACAATATATTATTTATGTTTTCAAAATAAAATTAAACTAAATATACGTATAGTTTCTAAATATTTTTATGATTCATAAAAAAGTTATTTCACAGAAATTAAGATTTAAAAGAATTTTATGACAACAACGCTCTCGGTTGATATCCGACACTCAAAAGTTAGAAACTTCATATTAAATCAGACCACATAGTCTGATATACTACGTTTATACGCACGTCTTATTTGCAATTAAAGAAGAAGAATGTTGCCGTATAACTTTTTTATTGTAACTTATTAACTCACTTAAACAAGTCGTGAATAACGACACTATTTGCAAATAAAAAGTAAGACGTTGCCACTTCATGAACGTTTTTTGTGTTTTACTTACCAAACAATCATATTTTCGTCACATGGCATCAGTAATAATAACATAAGTTCTGTATGCAATTTCCCGTATAAACAGTGAATTAGTTATTTGCAAATAGTTCTATTTGCAAATAAGACGTGCGTATAAACGTGGTAACATACACACATATTATGCAAGAATGTGTTAAACTATTGATATTCATGGTAGCTCCCCTTCACATTTATATGGCTCCTAAGAGTATACTTCACTTTCTGTGATTAGCTACATCCA
The DNA here is from genome assembly GCA_963681545.1 of Germaria angustata. Classification (NCBI taxonomy): domain Eukaryota; kingdom Metazoa; phylum Arthropoda; class Insecta; order Diptera; family Tachinidae; genus Germaria; species Germaria angustata. The sequence continues at coordinate 62,926,310 of OY813001.1, forward strand.
AGGTGGATTAATAAGGCATAGCTGCCAGACCTAACGATATATCCTCATATCGACGATTTTTTGCCCGTGTATAGAATATTGATGATTTTACCCTAAATTTGACGATTTTTAGATATTCAAAGGGACAGACTTTATTTTTTCATTTTAATACTTTTAACGCAACTTTGAACTTAATAAAATTATACAGCTATTGCTTTTGATTTTGAGTGACCAGGGGTATAATGACAAACGAAAAGCTTCTGATTGGTTCAACTTAGTGAATCCAGGGTGATCCTTGCCAATTACACTTCAAGTCGACTCAAAAACCTCCACCTGGTATTCAATGTGCGATGTTCTTGACACCCGTCAAACATCGGCGGATTGTGAGAGGCGTCTGTAGTGTCTGTTCTTCTAGGTGGGCCGGCTGCTAGCGGACGTCTGTTCTTATATTAAGCGGTTCGTTATATAAATATGTTTTACACTCAGCCAGTCTGTTGGCTTAGATGGCAAACCCATCATCAAAATAGGATACAGTAGGCTAATCACCTGCTTATCTGAATATATCAGATTCTGAAATAACATAACGAGGCCCATGCTCCTGATAGAAAGCATTATACGTAAATTCATATTCTTCATGTCATATTTTTTTAGTTATGAACAAATTTTTTTATGCTCTACCATATCTTCCTCTACTCATTCTGCATTTCTATTTTTCATATGTTACAACACTTTCTTCATAAATAAAATAAGTATATGACTGATGCAGCATATGCATTTCTAGTATTCTGCTTCTAGTGCATCTTAGTTTAAATAGAATAGTAATAATATTTATTGGTTTTGAACCTTCAGGAAATATATTTTTTTAAAGAGAAGCAACACTCAGGCAATAGTGTGGAGAGGACAGTTGAAATGAGAAGAGAAAACTTAATTATTCTTTCTACAAATGTGATATGCTAACATTACCAACGAAGAAGATCGCTGTGATGTACATTAGAAAAGACGAGGGTATCAGTCGTTGTCTTTATTGTTGTGACCAGTGCTATACTTTAATCACTTAAAACACTCCAACAGCAACTGAAACTAATGTAGCAATGTTGTTGACTTGTCCTGAACAAGGAGCAAAATCAATTTCTTAATCATAAGCTGTTTTGTAGTCAACGCGCTAACTACTTCAGCCAGAGAACTATTAAAGGCTTTATATTTTTTATAAATTACTTTTTTTTGCTAACCTTTTAGAAAAATACCTTTCGGTGCTTTTTTACCCTTCTTGGAGTTGTGTACGGTGCTTTGTTTTCTTCCTGGAGATAATAACACTGATTGTGAACTAAGGCTAATGTCAGAGCAAAGACTGTAAATTTATATATCTACAGTCAAAGTTGATATTGACGTCTTATGATGTTTTTATTTCTGGAAACTATATTGCCTATAATACTAAGGAATATCTTGTACATACAAGGTGGGGAAAAAGTAAGGTTATAATTTGAAGTGGCTGCCATTTTTGCTGATGGTGCCAAATGTCACTGTGCTTTGATATTTATGATGTAGACATATAGAGAATTAGTTGTTAACAAGCCATGGAGTGATATACACCTTAAGAACGTGGAGTTATTGTTACTGATTAATTGACAAATTTTCAGTTTGTTTTGTGAATGACTTTTGTCGCCGTGTTCTATGAGCTGGAACATGTAGGCGTTTAGCTGAGCGCTTTGAGCAAACTGTGTTCACTACAGATATCGCAAGAAGTGGCCTGCCTTGTATTACTCGTTCGACCGAGAACATCGCTTTTGTTGCCGACGACATCAGAGAGAATCCACACAATTAGACAATGAATTTTGGTGAAAGATTTGAAAATGAAAGTGGATATTCTTCACGAATTGCTGCTTGTTGATCGTCGGACAAGGTGAACCCACTGCCATTATCTATTAAACTTGTTGAAAGAAGAGGAATGATTTCGTAGCAAAAATCATAATTAGCGACGAAGCCCATTTCCACAATTACGAGTATGCAGCAACTCGGGAAATAGGCATTTGATCGATATAATTTTTTCCAATTAATATCATCAATTTTACACTTTCAGCAGCCAGCTCAAATTATGACATTACTCTTGCGCCATCTTGTATTACAGACCCACGCCATGTGATGCATTTTTCTATTGTAATAAATTTCATGTACAAACAAAGCAGTTAAGACAGATGAAGAATGGGTATTATCTAACCTTGAAATAAAGTTGTATGTTTTATGTACAACATTTAGAAAAATGTTATTTTGTGCGTTACTGTTTATTAGAATAAAACACAAACATGCAAAATACTTATGTGTGTGTAACGTAATGTATTTCAGAAATGAAAACGACTCTAGTTTTGTGTTTGCAGAGTGAAAAAAAAATCCTAATTATTGTGATTACATAAAGTCTTACAGCAAATATACAGGCCTGTCACAGAAATCAATTTCGACCGAAAGTGGAATTGATTCCGTATTTTATTATTTTATTTATTCAATCAAGAAAGTTTTAAATTTGTTTTTGTACTATCAGATACAAAAAATGCAAATTCGATCATGAAATTAAAAGTGGTTTCATTCCGAAAAACAATTTCGTTTTTTGTTTTCTGGAGAATCAAAATACGGAATCTATTCCACTTTCGATCGAAATTGATTTCTGTGACAGGCCTGATAATCAATATTTTTTAATTAAAAAAACCTTATTTTCTTTAGCATATTCTTCACAATTTCGTTTTTTAATCGCTTTTTTAAAAGCCATCTGGTAACACTAATGACTTCCTTATCTATTTTTTAAACCCAAATTTATTAACTTTGCTCCATGACGCAAACGTATACTAATGAAGTATATAGAGACCCTTGAGAGCCACATTATCGCAAGCGTCAAATAAAAAATAAAATAATAAATACTGGATCATTTGACTTTTCTAGCGTTGCCACTTCTTAATATTAAGTTTTAAGGACTAGTTAGTTGGTATAATATTATGGCGAACGTATACTTATGTAGTATATAGAGACCCTTGAGAGTCACATTATCGCAAGCGTCAAATAAAAAAATAAATACTGGATCATTTGACCTTTCTAGTGTTGCCACTTCGTGAAATTGGTACGTCTGCTTCATATTAAGTTTTAAGGACTAGTTAGTTGGTATATTATTTAAGGTATAATCTAAGTTAATTTTGATTACATCAGTGATATGTTTTTGGGAAGGTGTGTAAAAGGTTTTAATTGATCTCTTCCAGATAATCGTCATTTAAACAGTAACCGATTCCTAATAGTTGGGAACCAGACATGTGACTAGTTCTTTCCAATAGGCCTACTAAATTATAATTTCGACGGCCTTTAGTCGTAAGAGTTCTTTTGTAGGAGGCTAGGCTATAGCCTTTTAATGAAGAGGAAAATTGCGTCATTTAGAAGTTCCATAAGAAGAAAATATACTGGAGGGCCAAAATTTTTTCAGTTGATGGCTTATTCCTCCTCTCCCCAGACAGGTCTATCTACATCAATGCCGACCGACACCAATTTGTTTTAAATAAAATGTTGCTTAAGATAATTTAGCACTAAAGGATCAATAAAATGTATATGTAAGTATATATACATGTGTTATCATTATTTTAATTATTGCATTTGAAGTATATTATTTGAGTGAAATATTTTTTAGAGATTAAAAACTTTTCAAAAAGAGAAGTGTTTAAAAATGTAATTTACGAAAAATCTATTTAGTTATAGCAGTAATTTTTGAAGGTACAATCTTAAAATTTCGGAGAAATGAATTTGAATATTATTATAATTAATTGTGATGGTTCTTTAAGTGCAATTAAAATATAATTTGAATAAAAAATTTATCAAATTTCCAATTATAGTTGCTCTCTCAAATACAATAACAATCAATTGTAATTGATATTGCGGACTAAACTCAGTTACAATTAGATGTAACTTCAAATGAGTTAATTTAATTACAATTAGTTGTAGTTGTAATTAGGATCTAAGTAAGTCAATCACCATTACATGTAATTATAATTAAAAATGGTCAGTTAAAAATTGCAAGCAATTGTAATTAAATAACAAATAATTGATTGCTATTAAATAAAAGTCAAGTACAGGTAGAGTTGTAATAAATAACGTGACATTAATATAAAATATGATTGCGGGTGATCGTGAGTGATTTTTTGTTAATTAGACGAGCAGCATGAATGTGAGCACTAAACGTTATACAATGTCATTAGAAATTTCTAATAATTAATTCCAAAATTTTGAAATGCTTGTCTTATTGGTTACAAAAGTGCATTTGATAAGTTTTGATTCTTGATAAGATTTTTTTCTAGCGTTTGTTATTTCGCTTGTTTAATGGGTGGTTTTTAATTTTAGTCATAACAAATTATATAGCACATGTATTATAACTAAGACTGTTTTTAAACGGCCCTCCCTGTTCACCAAATCTAGTAATTTTAAAGAATAAATAATGGAAATATTTTAAAATCATAAACCGTAATAAGATTATTAAATATTTAGCTCCAATTGTTCAATCAAGTGTGATTGTACAAGCAAATTCCCTATGGATGGTCCAGCGGTGTCTTTGTGTCATCTCTTTGCATACTATCAAAATGTTGTGATATTATGGTGTTTGCACCAAGACTTAATAAATATGGTCAATGCAAGTCCACTGCTGATCACATGTGCACTATCGTTAGATTGTCAAAGTCCATATGAAAAAACACAACCGAAATTTTTCATAAATAGACTTTGACAATTTCACGAGGCCATGGATGATTTTTGTTGTAGGGATGCATCGACCTTTATAAACAGGCTTCGGTTTGTACAATCGTGCTTGTATGGTGTATTGTAAAATTTAGCTCAGTCAAGCAGAAGTTGACAAGTAGGAAACATAAAATATGAATGCAAAAGAAAACATATTCTAGGTGGAAAATGAAAAGCGCAGATTATTGTAATCGAGAATTACAAATGGTGAAAAATTTAAAGAAATTGATGCTGATGCATATGGAGAAAAACTTTGTAAAAGTTGTAGCACTTTATGAAAGCTTGGACAATGCATATTAAATATGGTCAATGCAAGTCAACTTCTGACGTTGTCAGATTCTATATGAAAAAAATCATAAATGAAATATTTCATGTATGTATAGAGTTTGATGGTTTTTGATCTAGGGATGCATAGGCCTTAAGCTTGGGTTCGATTCTTTCAACACTCTCCAGTGTTTAGCCTTTAAATAAATAAAAATAAAAGAACCAGGGAGAAATACAAATGCTAGTTGAAGAGAATGATTATACCATTTGCTGCAAGAACATCATTACTCAAAAAGAGTTGAAAATGCAGAATTACTTGTCATATTGTTATTCATATAATCTAAAGATGTCCTATGAATATTTTGCAAAGTCTCTCGCCGCTTGAGATCTTAATATTATATTATATTATATTTCCATTAAGTTACAGGTGCATAAATTGAAAATTCTGAAATTGTTTTTTGCAAAGCAGTTTCTTTTCGACTTATGACGTCCTTGCAGCAAAGAAGCATTGTGTAGATAATAAATAAAGAATGTCGGGATTTAGATAGTCATTATTAAATTTTATCGGCAGACATTCACATATCACAAATCACGCTAGACAACAACAATATGAATTTATTTTAATTATATTATTTAACAAAATTTTTTACCTCGCTCTCTTTATATTTTTCTAATGCAGATAGAGAAAATGTTAATTTCACTAGCGATAAGCAAACATCATGATTTTTTCTCAGTAAATGCATGAGCGTAATTTAATATAAATCTGTGTATCTGAATGCACTGGGTGATCCAAATACAAGTAACATTTTAATTCATATCTTATTTTGACACTGATAATTTTTTTCTGTTAAAAATATTGAGTATCAGTCATTATCATACCACCCGCGGAAGAAAATGAGTGGCGAGTGCGAGTGCTGTACGCAAGTGCTGTACGCAAGTTTCTGCAAAAAGTTCGTGTCTTGCTGTTGGACAACCCGGCTCGCCGCCAATCTCAGCAACTTGGCATTTCACTCACCAGCATGATGGGAATTTCGCACAAATGTCTCGGATTATTCTCTTACAAGATCCAATTGACTTACTTCGTGTGAGCTTTACAGAAGCTCTAAGCGGACAAGGAATTTGGCCGAAAAAATCATCATGGATCACATTTTCATCTCCGGCGGCTTTGTCAACAAACATAATTGCTGAATTTAGAGATCAAAAATTCCGAAAGTCATTGTCAAGGGGCCAATGCATTCACAGAATTAGACAGTTTGTTGTGGATTTTGGACTGGCGGCATCATTGGCCCAATTTTGTGGAACATGCAGTTAGAAACGCCATTTCAGTTAGGCAAGGTCTACGAACTTCTTATGGCCTGAAAGGAAGGATATGAATTGGGATAATCTTTGGTTTTAGCAGGATATTGCACCATCCCACACTGCACATCACACAATCGATCTTTTGCGCTTTAAGTTAAGTAATCGTGTTATCACCTATCTTGGCGATGTTACTTGCGCGCTTTGGAGCTGCGATTTAGCCCCTTTCGACTTCTTTCTTGAGGGCTGCAGTTAAAGATCGATGCTATAGTACACTTTATGCTAATATCGTCTGAGCTATTCGTGAGATAGAACTACAAACTGTCAACAAAATCGTTTAAAATTAGATTGGCAGGATAAACTACTGTGAAGCCAACCTGGGCAGTTATATGAATGGAATAGTGTTTTATAAATAATAATATTTGTTATATAATTGCTATATAATATACCAAAGTTTACTTAATTTTCTTTAGGATACTTGTGTTTGGACCACCCATGATTTAAAAGATCTAGCATAAATGAAATGAGGCTACTCACAGTCGTGAACACTATTAGCAGAAGTGCAGATTTATCTGCATTTTGCAGATTTTATACTCCCAAGTTTTATACAACCAAGTTTTTTCTCCAAGTGTAAGCGATTACGTTAATTTTACCTTTAATTTAATTTTGCATTAAAAAAAAACATTATCATTATACACATACAAAATTCTAAGCCTAAACATTTTCTTGCAGATGCAGCACTTCAATATATTGACAAGACGGAAAAATTCGGATCTGTTGCCTTTATTTCGGAAGTATAGCATATCCACGGTACTGCCTAAATTAACGCAGGTAAGACTATAACAAAAAAATAAGTAAATTTAACGCCACTTTAGTTTTTAAAATATTAATTTCTATGAAATATATTTATATGTACGTGCAAATAAATACATATGACACATATATTTTGGCCTACTTTAGCCTAAAGGTTTTCTTAGTCTATATTTTTAGTTCTAGCCTATTTTAGCGTTATCTTCACTTAAGTTGGATATTTTTGCAGAAAATATTCTGTAAATCTAACTCGCCACCCTGAAAAACCTATACTCGCAAGGGAGCAGCAATACCCCAACACTAGTCTAAACATATGAAACAGGCATGGTCCATTTAATATTATGATTTACCAGAGTAGCACTACATACTCCTGCTTTCCATTACGTCGAATTAATAGCAAAGCTACTCCAAGCAACCAGTCCATTATTGTGAAAACATGAACGCAGTAATAAATATTTGCTTGAAAATGACATCGTTCATGACTGCATTACGAGTACGTAGGACCGATTCCCTTAATCCAAATTATTTTTACAGACGTAGTCCAACAATAAACTTTGATGTGAACCTGAGCAGAAGTTTAAAATTTATACAGTAAGTCCCGGATAAATGCCTCGTCCGTGTTGCCACGATTTTTGGTTAATTATAATTATGAGTGGAAAGTATTTATGCGAACACACTTAAATACTCCCAATGAAGCAATTATGCGAATACAGATACATACATACGTTTGTCTGTAATGACTTCAAAGATCTATTTAATGAAAACAAACTACTAAAAAGGTTAATTAAATTAAGCAGTTTTTTTAATAGCAACAATTTATTTCACATAAAAAGTAGACGAACAAGTATAAAAACGCAACTCAATATAAATATTTCTGCAGGGATGCAAGCAATAAGCACTTTGGATAGTTAAACGAAGGAAATTGAAGGGAAACTATAGTTCAGAGTTGTAAACGAATCATTCATTTTTGAATTAATTCTCGAATCATTCATGAACTGAATTGGTAAAATTTTGAATTAATTCTTTCCGTCAAAAAACGAATTGAATGAAATTTGAATCAATTCAATTGAATTTAGTAAACATGAATTGCAATTTATTTTTAATTCAAATGAATTGGTAAAACGAATTGCAATTCATTTCCAATTCATTTGAATCGAAGTGACTTTGAGTTAATTTAAATGAGTTAGAAAAAATGAATTGCAATTCATTTCCAATTCATTTGAATTGATTTTGAATTAATTCAATTGAGTTAGAAAAATGAATTCTTGGTGGTTAAAAGCTTTGAACCCGAATTTTGATATTGGCACCGAAGCAGAATGATTATTAAACACATCTTTCATATGTTTTTCACACAATTTGATAAAAAATATAAAAAAACATGTTTAAAAGTTTTGTTTTAAGCAAATAGTCAATTCAATTCAAAGGAATTGGAAATGAATTGCAATTCATTTTACCAATTCACCCTCGTGATCAAGCGATAGTTAATTAATATTTTCAACACAAAAATTGACAAATGAGGAAATGAATAAATATTTTTAAATTTCCTACATAAAAAATTATAAAAATTTTTAAGTAATAAAATTAATACATTTTTGTTTCAGCATCCGTTTCTGATCTTGTAAATTAAATGCCTATAACTTTGGGCTAAGTTATCTGTATCTGTTTTGAAATTCATTCTCTGGGGTAATGGTATATTAATTATTTCTAAAATTGTTTTAATAAAAAACCTCAAACTCAAAAAATAGTTCAATTAATTAATCAATCGAAATAAAGGTCGAATAATATCATCAATTTAAAAATTTTATTACAATCCTTTCAAAATCGTGTTTTTTTTTCAAAAAACTTACTTCACCACAAAATTTTCTAACTTAAAAAGCATTCGAAATAACAATTTGGATTTCTTACTATAAATTTTAAATTTTTCGTTATCAATTTCGATTTCTTAATATTAATTTGGTATTAAACTGCATCTTTTAAAGCATAATAACTGTTGGAAACAATGTTCCGTCCCATTATCTAAATATAAATAAAAGTTTATAAACTACAAAACAACAAATTTCCAAACATTAAATATAAGGACATTAAATATAAAGAAAAAATGAAAAATCATGTCACTTAATTCTTTTTCTGACTGTAAGGATATGAATTTGATAAAATTGTGTCCTCAAAATAAATTCACTTTTGTAAATACGCAATTATTTGCATTTACGTCTCTTATATTCATAGCAACCGTTTGCAGCTGTTATCAGTTTTAAATAAACATCACTTTATCATTTTCATTAAACATCGAACATGAAAAGGATACAAAATTCTTAAAAGGGACCCTTTTCGGGTAAACAATATGTAATACGGTGGACGAGATAATAATTTTTTTATATTAAAAAATAACTTTGTTTTAGATACATATAATACGACTGACTGTATTTAATATTTTAGCTGTACGTTTAGGGATATGTGTACAATAAAAAGTTTTTGAAGTCATGCATCTTCTAACTTGTTTTCAGGTCCAATACAATGTCAAGCGTGGCAATTATGCTGAATTGAATGGGAATGATGTGACCTTTTTTGAGTCATTGGTGGGCAAAAGAAATATTTTAAAAGACGAAGAAGATGATTTACAAGGTTACAATATGGATTTTTGGCGCAGTGTGCGTGGTAACAGTAAATTAGTACTTAAGCCCGTTTCAACGCAGGAAGTTTCCGAAATTCTAAAATATTGTAATGACAGACGTTTGGCCGTTTGTCTCCAGGGCGGCAACACTGGCTTAGTGGGCGGATCAGTGCCAGTATTTGATGAAATTATTATTTCACTAGCCGGTCTTAATAAAATTATAAACATCGATAGTACAACAGGGATAATGGTTTGCGAAGCCGGATGTATATTGGAAAATTTGGATGCCAAAGCCAGAGAAGCTGGTCTAGTGGTGCCAATTGATTTGGGAGCTAAATCAAGTTGTCATATTGGTGGCAATGTTTCAACCAATGCTGGCGGCTTGAGAGTTGTTCGTTATGGCAATTTGCACGGTTCTGTTTTGGGACTGGAGGCTGTAAGTTAATTTTTTGAACGTGATGTAAACATCCTTCAAGGAAAGATTCGTTAGACATTTTATTATTTTTAATTTCTCAAAGGTATTGGCCAGTGGAAAAGTATTGGATCTTATGTCAGATTTCAAGAAAGACAACACTGGTTACCATTTGAAGCATTTATTTATTGGTTCGGAAGGTACCCTGGGAGTGGTAACGAAATTGGCTCTATTATGTCCACCTGTGTCTGGATCCGTGAATTTGTCTTTCTTGGGTAATTCATTACTTTAATTCTGCCATAAAAATAGTTCTGGCCAAAAAAATAAAGAAACCGACTTCAATACAAAGAGCCTACTATAGGTAATATGATACCCCTATGTAGTTAACCTATTAAAATAATTTTTAAAATGGTTTCGCAAATTATGAAGCTTTGCGTTAACTGACACATTGTTCATCCGAGTTCCAAGTAGACTTTATGGGATCCCACTGTAAGCATGCCCATTAAAATAAAAAGAATTTCGAAAATTATCCTACAAATGGCGGTATTATAGGATAATCGACGATCTGTCTGTCCGATTTTTGGTTCCCATTCGAAATTTTTCTTATTACCAAAACCTTCATTCCCTTAAAAAAAAAAAAAAAAATTAAAACGTAAAAACAATACACACGAATAGATGACCTCCTTTTTTCAAGTCGGTTATTTATTTACTCGTATGTATAAATATGCGCAAAAAAACTCGATTCTCAAGAGCAACAAACATGTTATGATCGGGCTTTATACTTTAATCAAATCGTATCAGCGTAAAGTATTACGCTTTAATTGACAAATAATATTTTGTCATATAATCATTTGCAATCATGTTTTGATATATCAGCATAATATTATAATAAAAGTTAGCATAGTATAATCCAAATCACTCCATTATGATAAAACACAATCAAAGAACGGTTGTCTAGATATACATACACTTATATAATGGTCGCAAAACAGATTTCAGTTTTTCACATTATTTGCTTGTATGAATATACAGATGAGCACAATATGATCATTACATTACATATTGGTAGTAAGTTATTGTTTAATTCAAATAATCTGATTCTTTTGTGAGTAAGAAATCGGTCTATAATGGTAATTATTATTTTTTCATCAAAGGTAGTTTCCTAAACTTATATATAAAATAGGGAATGTGAGTTCGTTTGTAAACTATACATAGTAATTTAAACCAAAATCAGACAGATCAGCCTGCAGTTTCCAGTGTCTTACGAGTATTATCTATTTTGATATATCAAGTTGAAGCACAGTGACACAAAATAAGAAAAAGAGATGGCAGAAAGTCTAAAAATTTTAATCTACTTAACCGATGTGCATGAAGCAAATTGCGGTTCATAAGTTACAAACTTATGCACTATTTCAAGATATTTGCACATATTCTGTTGCCAGACAATATGGTTCCAGTGAGGCGTCAGACATGACATTCGGGTGTGTAAGAAATCTGGAGGACTTCCATAGTGAGTGTATGAAAATTTGGTGTGGACTACTTTAAAAACGAAGTATATTGTCGGTGAATTCGAAGCAGAGCTTGTGCTATTGAAGCTGGTGGCGAATCATCGGGTGTGGCTATATCATAAATTGAAGTGATAGAGAAGCATTTGACAGTGGTTAAGAAAACAATTTTATTTTGAGAACACACATTATTTTCACAAATTTCAATCACAAATATATATTTCAAGTACAAAGTAGGAAGTTTAATATATAATGCTTACAAACACTATTTACTATTGGTAAAGAAATGGAATTTTGGTTGTAGTTCGACTATCTTACAGGTGTTGTAGTTTGTTTTTGGTCACTTAAATTTCGTTTTATACAGAAATAAACATAATCATACATTAAGGCAGTGAACATAATTCAATTAACGCAGTTTTTACGGTCGAAAACTTCCCTCTGCGGTATCTAAATAAATATAATTTATAATAGATGTAATATTATCTAAAATATTTATTTGCAGCACTCAGTTCATTTGACAGTGTTCTGCAGACTTTCAAAAATGCCAAACGTCATTTGGGTGAAATTTTGTCATCTTGTGAAATGATTGACGAAAAATCTTTAGCTGCAAGCGTCGAAAACTTTAGTTTGGAGTACGTATTTGTTCAAATTAATAAATAATTTTATGCTTTATTTGTGTATATATTCTATATATAATAGTTCACCTATTGAGGGTTTTCCATTCTACATGCTGATAGAAACATCCGGCAGTAATGCTGACCATGACATGGAAAAAGTCAACAGTTTTTTGCAATACTGTATGAAAAAAGGCGATGTAGTTGATGGCACCTGCACTAACGAACCCAGTAAAATGCATAAATTGTGGAAAATACGTGAGCTAATAGGACCGGCATTAGAAAAGGATGGCTATTGCTTCAAATATGATATTTCCATTCCATTACGTTCATTTTATGAGATTGTCAATGTTGTTGAAAAGCGTGTAGGTCACTTGTCGAGACGTGTTTGCGGCTTTGGTCACTTGGGGGACTCGAATCTTCATCTGTGTATTTCGTGCAACGAGTATTCATCCGAATTATACAAAATGATTGAGCCTTTCATCTATGAGTATACGTCGCAGTTAAAGGGTAGTATAAGTGCCGAACATGGTATAGGTTTTCTTAAGAAAAAATATTTGAAATATTCCAAAACTACCGAAGCCATAGATATGATGCAATCAATAAAAAAATTATTAGATCCAAATTGTATATTGAATCCTTATAAAGTTTTAAATTAGAATATCATGTTTAATCATAAGTATATGCTAAATGTTGCTTTAAGTCTTATACTATGTTCAGATGTGAATCTTAATTGAGTCATCGACTTTTGTGTTAACACATGTCCAATTCAGCTTGATCAATAAATTTGACTAACAAAATTTGTCTCAATATTAAAAAAAATATTATCTGATTATATTGGCAATAGAAAATATATCTTAATAATTTTTCATACAAAATATGTTTTTAAGAGGTCTATTTTTTATAATTGAAAGACATTGAATTTTGTCATTGTATATTTTTTCTTCTTACTGAACAGACTTTACAAGAGTTGCATTGGGAATTTGACGCTATTTACGGTTCAATTTATTAAATGTGTTCATGTATGGTAAATTGAACTCAATTAAAGCCTTAATTACGTTATAAAAACGTTCATAGGAGTTATGAGATTATTTTTTTAAGTAATAAATTGTTAAAGTTTTGAAAAACACTAAGCCTAATTTCAAAAAATCTTTAAGTTGTTGTTATTGCTATAATGCACCTATCAAATATTCGGCATTGGCTTTCAAATTAGTGAATGTCGAACTTGACTGTTGTAAATAAAATACTTTAAAAAATGTTTTTTTTTTGTGTAATTACGGTTTAGTTTCGACCACTAGACTATCATTTGTCTTTAATAAAACATCAGTAAAAGCGAAGCCAATAACATCAGGAGCTTGTGAACCTGAAGCAGTGACAGTTCGGATCACTTCAAATGATTTTAACATCGCTGGTCATTGCTAGATGTTATTACTGCTGATCAACATTTTCTCAATAATACTCTTGTCGGATGCTGAGAGTAGGAATTAAACTAAGGAGTTTTATTTCACTACGAGATATTTGAAAGCTCCTTCTATACCCATTAATAAGGTCTATGAAACAGCTATAAGTAAGATGATTGTCAAACTCTATATGTAAGGAATTTCAAGGATTTTGAGAATTGCACTCTCAACTTTATGGTAATCAATTCGCCGTGCAAAGACCTTATAAATGTGCCTCGAACTATTTTTATTAAAAAGAATCTAAACCAAAAATGTTCGGTGAATCGGGAAAGGACTATATTACCGGTTTTTGGCTGAGACTCAGTATAAATAAAGTCATGCAAATACAGAGACCGTGATCAACAAATTAATCAAATTTCCAATGGTTTAAATTTGATGCTTATTCATTGAATTGGAAGCTCGTAGAGAAAAATTGCTAAGTTATGTTCTTTTTTTACAATAATAATCATAATTATGAATTAAAGAAGAAAATAATCTTTTAAAGCAAACTAGTACAAGTAGACAACATATTTGTACAAGTAATTTAAATCTTTGATCAATATTTTGTAGTCATTACTTCTACCCTTGCGGATAATATATTATTCATTGTAATTTTTATGACGACGTATGATATATTATCTGCTTATGGGAAGCACAGCTGAGTGCTACCATCACAGGTTGCGGATAATTGTACGATCCATAGAAAAGCTTAGTAGCTACACTTGGCAGTCGCGGACAGCCAGCGGTTGCATGTGTAGAGTCTCGGAGAGGCATTCGAACTCCCACTAAACCCCGAGTTTGAATGTGGTCCTTGATTCGTCGTGGCAAGCAATTGGTGTCATTCGAAAATCCAATAAAACAACATAAGCGATAACCTTATTAGCCGCATGGACTAAATCCCTGCGCAACTGTATGCCTGGATGCGATGTTGGCGGCCCCAATACGAGGATCGGACGCTCTGGCCTAATCAGTCATTCGTCTTAAATGAAATCTGATTGCCGAATCAACAAGAAAAAATACAAATAAACCCGATTGAAAGATGACGACTCTTAGAATGAAAACTGTAATTTCTTGAAAATGCCTTTCTTCACTGATATTTGGGGATATTTGTGGGTTATGTGGGCAACACGAAGAAAGTATCTGGCAGCCTTGTATGCAAACAAATAAATACATACATACATATGTTTATAGATAAGAATGTATGTGTGTGTCCACACATCTACAAACTAGCAAAAAGAAAACGAATAAGCTTTTAATAATGTTTTAGTAATCAGTCTATAAACAGTGCCTGTGTTGAAGCTTCTTGGAAAAGAACCGAAGTACGCATTTTATCAAAGTAATAAAATCTATACATACATAAATATTTATATGTGTTTATTTAATCTGTTATTTAAATAATTTTCTGTGAATTTTGTGTAAGTGAATTTTGTTGCGATTATTGTTGGGAACAGGGGACAATAGTGCAACTATAGTACAACCAGTGCTGCCAGAAAACAATCGAATTGTGAAAACCCAATCAAGATATAATAAAATCGCCAAACAAAAACCATAAAAATAATAAATAATTCCCTCTTTCGTTTCCTTTTCAAGTGATTTCAATGAAATTTTATACTGGTAAAGGTGATGTTTTTAACTGATATGCAAAAGTAGGTCTCCGTAGCAAAAAGTGGTCTGGTACAGGCCTACAAATTTTAATTTTTTAATTTTCGAAAATACATTTGTAGTCGGAATGACATTTTTTAAATAAGTTTTGTGATGGCAATTAAGAATTTATGATGCCGTAGATCAACGTAAAGATAAAAAAAATTTTTTTAATTACCAGCTGTAATTACTACAAAATTTCGAATGAAGTAATAGAAATTTTCGAAATGTTGAACTTGAACTTGTGCACACGTGATTCATTTGTATTGGTCGAGACACCATAAATATTCTGGTCTTAGAGATGTGGACTTCTTACTTCCTGTGCGAAAGTGTAGATTGCTTGGAGATTTCTTACGGAAGCATCTATTAGGTCTGTACATGTCATTTTGTGAATAGTTTTATTCCTCTAGCCATTATCGTTTAAAGAAAAAGATGAGTGAAAATTTTTAAAATGCGTCCCATAAAGGAAATGTTTTGTTTTCTTCAGAAACTGATAAGAATTGTACAATCAAAACAAGTATCTTGTAAGCTTCTGACTTTTCCAGCGTAAGCAATATAAAGGTCATACGCCATATATTTTCCCCGTTTCAGGGATTCTGGTGTTTATATAAGAAAAATCATAAACTACACATAGACCCGACAACTTTGAAAACGTGCATAAAGTTTGTGTGAAAGGGAGAGCTAATCTAATTGTTTTTATGTATATAGGTATCTCTTCACACAAACTTTATGCACGTTATACAAAGTATATGTAAAATATGATTCGGACCCTTTTTAAACGTCAAAGTTGGGTATTCTGTGTATATTCTGCGAGAAATTTTTTACCTTTCGCAAATTTTCATTGTGAATCGACATACGAAACCCATATGAGTCTTCCACATATAGTTTGTGTAAAACACTATGAGGAACATTATTTTAGAATATTTTAACACTTTTGCCATCCAATCAAAGGGACTTTTTCTACCCCTTTATAAAAAGGGATAAAAAAGACCCATAAGTTGAAAAGTTAGAGGGTTAAAACGTTCCACAAAAATACTTTCATATACATACATATGTTATGAAATTCTACTATAAGCCTTTAAAGACACCAAAATTGAAAATTTAAGTTCAATGCAAGAAATATTTATGTAACACAAAATTTAACAGATAATTCTGTACCTATAAAAAAAAAAATTAGGCGACAATAAAAAATTTAGGCATACAAATTTAGGTATAAAAATTTTAGGCGACAATCTCGCCTAAAGTGAGATGGCTGCTCAGGTTTAGTAAAATGCTTAATAGGTAAAACCATTATAATCAACCAATAAAAGTAATATTTTGGACCTGATGCGTTATGATTTTGATAAAGTTTTGTATGAGTGTCGCCTCTAGCATGGCCGGTGAAAAATTTCACTATTCCTTCTAGTTCGCGAAAAATCGAAAATGGGAAAATTCAATAAAAATGTAATAAACCAAACTTACTAAAATCCATATAAATTCAAAACAACTTGCGCTACAAAGTTCCATTAAGGGGTCATATTATACTTCACAAAATGATCCTTTAAATGGTATATAGAGTATTATTTTATGCTCTAACTCTCCAAATTTTGCTGACTATTTATTTGGGGCCGATTTTCTCGAAAAATGGTATTTTCAAAATGTTTAAAAAAAATATATAGTCTTCCTCTTTAATTCCACCAAGTGTAATGCTGGGATTAACACTAGTGTCTGAATTAAAAAAAATATATATCACGATTTTTTTTATATATTTTAATATGAAGCCATAATATCAGCTTATATTCAAACAAAAAGCAGGTGATCATTTCATTCCTGTGCGGACTTAGCCAAAGAAAAAGTTGGTGCAACTATGAACAAGAAGAAAAGTGAAATTGCTCTATCATGAGCTCTCTCATTTAGAAAAATTTTGTCATTTGGAACACTTTTCGTGCAAGTTCGGGCTTACTTTGGTAAGTTTGTATGAATTCGTTATCTACCTGGAACAGAGATACATATATTTTTTTTTTGTTCTGATATGAAACATGTATCTTATTTCTTGCTATTCAAAAGTGAAAAAATTGGTAACAAAATTGCTCATACGAGCATATAAATATTAGAAATTTCAGCCACTTATCATAAATGAAAAGATCATAGAAGAACTTTAAGATGAAGAGCTTTATAACAAAAGATTTAACCAAACATTTAATCAAATATAGGCCCTAAAATTTTTTCAATAACAAAAATATTATTATGCGTTATCTACTAAACTATCAAAAAAGATATTAAGAACAAAATTTATATGAAATAGTGTGCTTTTGGGGGTGATCCTATTTCAACCAATCACCCCTATCGCCAATAAAATGTGAAATTTTTGTTCCCATGAAATTTTCATTCCCCATGAAGGGAAATTTGCTATCGTGAATTTTATGGGAATGTTTGTTCCCGCTATAAATACGTAGTGAATGTAAAAAGAGAAGAATGTATAAACAGGGAATAAGAATATAATATCAAATTGTATGTATGTACATATATATTTAAAAAAGTATTTTGTTTTAGAAAGGTAAATAAATACAAATATTTATGTCTCAAATTAAATTGAAAAAGTATTTATTTAAAATCAATAAATAATTAAATTAACAATTCAAGTTTTCTCCTCCATAAAAGTCTTTTGGCAAACCAAAGCTGAAGGAATTTTCTAAGCCCTCTACCGTCTCTTTCATTCCTATTAATTCATATATGCACTGCTCGCTAACTGACAAACTTTTGGTATTGTCTGGTCCACCTCCTTTTTCCCGTTGGCTTTTCAAATTAGCGGCAGCCTTTGACCGGACATAATACAAGTTATGTATGTATAAAATGTAATATATAAAATAAGACAACCTTCTTCCAATCACAGATTCTTTTCAGAGGAGGACCAGCACTATTTAGATCTTCTACAAGAGAACTCCAGAATTCACCCATCACATCTTTGGAAACTTACAAAACCACTAGCAATGGGTCGGTTTTTTTGCTTTCTATTGAGTAGGAATGTCGCTTTGCACTTTATTTGTTAATTTTGATCTAAAAAATAATTTTAAATAATCAGGGCTCAAATCATGACATCCGTGATCGTATCGACAATCGTACGAAAGATAATTACGTGTTACGTCAATCGAATGAACGGAGTGGGAGCATAACATACGATAGTAAACGGAACGTAATTTTATTTTAAATTCACAATTGGTTTTAAGTTCTACAATACTTTGAATGGCATATTTAATTCAAAATAGATGTGGAATTGTCAAAGTTATAAAATAATATAATTCGAATTTATAAACATAAAAATGGAAGCGGCATTATTATTTTATTTAAGTTCCAGCGATAGTGAGGAAGACGAAAAAATAATACAGAAACAGCTAAGAGATCGTAGTAATCCGTTGGCCCTGTCGAATACAGCGTAAGATATTTAAAATTGCTTTACTAAACTTTACACGAATTAACTTTTGATTGCAGCTTTGTAAAACGGTTTCGTTTGACCAAAGAGGCATTCATATACGTGCTAGAATAGCTCAATTTAAAGCACATGGATGCCAAAGTAGTTCCCCCACTGCTACAATTGGTGACCACCTTATCTGTTTTAGCAACAGGTGGTTACCAACATTCAGAGGGAATGTTGGTATGGGCCAGAGCACTGTTTCTAAAATCACGTCAACGGTTCTGGAGGAAATGGAAAAGAAATTGTGCGCGAAGTATATACAATTCTTGCCTAATGAGTCGTCTGCATGCAAGGAATGGTTCTATGAGAAGCATAAAATCCCTGGAGGTAATTTTAAAAACTTTTCAATTACGTAAAGCTTGTGTTAACTAATGGTATATACATTTATACATATGTACTTATGTATATACATATTCCGGCTATCCTATTTAACCGTGGTGTATTATTCCATACAGAAACGCTCGCGACGGGTCCACTGAAGCCCACTTCAATGAAATTCACTCCAAAGCAGGATGCATCACTGAAAGGGCTATAGGAATTTTGAAAGGACGATGGAGAATATTAAGTTACGATAAAGGAGGAAGGTATTACCCTACTAAAGTTGCCCGGTTTGCAAACGTATGCGCTGCCCTGCACAACATTTGTATCAAATTTAATATTAATTATATCCGTCATTACTTCTTTTTGTCGTGGATTTAATTTATTATAATTAGTCCTAAAGCATAATAATGATAAATATAATACATATTCTCTAAAATATCAGTTTACTTACATATTTTATAAAATTTTTGTATGCAATGGGACACAATTTGTTTAACGGATGATTGTTCGTAAAAATCGTAGGTTCAGTTCTACGATAACTGTTGTTATAATATCAATTACTGTGAATTATAGTACGTTTACGTATGTGATAATTTCAAAAATGTATTTTTAAGTTACGAGCTGTACGTTCACGGATGTGATGATTTGAGCCCTGGGCTCAAATCATAACATCCGTGATCGTATCGACAATCGTACGAAAAATAATTACGTGTTACGTCAATCGAATGAACGGAGTGGGAGCATAACATACGATAGTAAACGGAACGTAATTTTATTTTAAATTCACAATTGGTTTTAAGTTCTACAATACTTTGAATGGCATATTTAATTCAAAATAGATGTGGAATTGTCAAAGTTATAAAATAATATTCAAATTTATAAACATAAAAATGGAAGCGGCATTATTATTTTATTTAAGTTCCAGTGATAGTGAGGAAGACGAAAAAATAATACGGAAACAGCTAAGAGATCGTAGTAATCCGCTGGCCCTGTCGAACACAGCGTAAGATATTTAAAATTGCTTTACTAAACTTTACACGAATTAACTTTTGATTGCAGCTTTGTAAAACGGTTTCGTTTGACCAAAGAGGCTTTCATATACGTGCTAGAACAGCTCAATTTAAAGCACATGGATGCCAAAGCAATTCCCCCACTGCTACAATTGGTGACCACCTTATCTGTTTTAGCAACAGGTGGTTACCAACATTCAGTAGGAAATGACTACCTCGTTGGAATGGGCCAGAGCACTGTTTCTAAAATCACATCAACGGTTCTGGAGGAAATGGAAAGGAAATTGTGCGCGAAGTATATACAATTCTTGCCTAATGAGTCGTCTGCATGCAAGGAATGGTTCTATGAGAAGCATAAAATCCCTGGAGGTAATTTTAAAAACTTTTCAATTACGTAAAGCTTGTGTTAACTAATGGTATGTACATTTATACATATGTACTTATGTATGTACATATGTAAATAATTTTAAGTTGTAGGTTGTGTTGACGGCACACACATTGGGCTACAAAAACCATCCGATAATGAGCACATGTACTTCAACAGGAAAGGTTTTCATAGTTTGAATGCAATGGTGGTAAGTATCCACTTAATGAAATAAAAAAAAAAATAAACTTTAAACACCGGTTTTTAAAGATTTCTGACCACAAATACCGTATCATTTCCATTAATTGTCGATATGGAGGAGCTGCTCATGATTCCTTTGTATGGAAGCACTCGGACCAAAGGATTGCCTTAGAAGCCTTATTTCAAACGAACAGAAATGTAAACAGTTGGCTTTTAGGTATTTTGTTTTATTCTAACAGGGAATTTGGTAATAAATAATTTTGTTCTTTTTTACTTATGTATACAGCGGACTCCGGCTATCCTATTGAACCGTGGTGTATTACTCCATACAGAAACGCTCGCGACGGGTCCACTGAAGCCCACTTCAATGAAATTCACTCCAAAGCAAGATGCATCATTGAGAGGGCTATAGGAATTTTGAAAGGACGATGGAGAATATTAAGTTACAATAAAAGAGGAAGGTATCACCCTACTAAAGTTGCTCGGTTTGCAAACGTATGCGCTGCCCTGCACAACATTTGTATCAAATTTAATATTAATTATATCCCCCAAAACATTTCGAATAGTATTGATGATATACATGTTGCAGAAGAAAGCCAAATCACTAGAATTGGATCTGCAATTCGGGAAAAAATAAAATATTCACTTTTAAATACAAACTAAAACAATAAATATTACATGGTTTTTTATTTATGTAATTTATATACGTATATATGTATGTAGATAAACGCATATTTTACGTTACATTTTAAAATAAAAAGATACAATTCATTCAAATTTGTTGCGATTCAGTCGGGAAAAAAGTTAACGTTATATATGTACATATGTATTTCAATTAAAAAGGTGATTCAGAGAACTAAGTAAACATACAACATACATATTTATGTATGTACATATGTATGTAGTTTCTGCAATATTATTTAGATTTTTGCATATTGTTTTGCAAATTTTCGAGTCGCAAATTTTCAAGTTGCAAATTTTTTATTTGTAGTTCTAGCTTTGATATCGCCATATAGTCATTGTGCTTTTCTTCTTTCATTTGAAGCAGACGTTCTTGTATTTCCAGCAACCGATCCACCTTGGCATGTATATTAGTTTGAAAATCTGTTACGGCTTTAATGTTTTTTTCCAGCAACAATAATTTTTCATCGTGGCTCCGCCGATTTCTTGCCGTTTTCGGTTTTTCAAAACTCTTTTCTATGAGACTGGCCTCATCGCTATCTAAATGGATATCTCTAAGAAGCTCAGGCTGCTGCTCAGTACTTGAAGTTTCGTTGCTGCCAAATGTCGGCACGGATTGGTTGCCTGCAACGGTAGCTTCAAGACCAGCTGCTTCAATGAGAAGTTCTTCGTTCAGCGTCAGAAACTTTTCCTCATAAGGACCGCCACCAGTCTGCTTTTTAGAGAATTTGTTGAAAGAAAGTTTCTTCTTTACCTGATACTTCTGGTCAGCGTAGGCCTTAAACACATAAGTTTCAATAAGAATTTTATTATATTAAATATATAGATGTATTTATTTACCTTTTTCCACAGCTTCACATCCTTAACTGGCGGCCCGACGGAATTAAGACGTTTCGCTAACTCATCCCATAGCCGATTAGATGTAGCTTTTCCTTGTGCGCAATTAGGGAGCAAGTTTTTGGCCAAGTTTTGGTGTGCGTTCATAAACTCCGCCATTACTTCTTTTTGTCGTGGATTTAATTTATTATAATTAGCCCTAAAGCATAATAATGATAAATATAACACATATTCTCTAAAATATCAGTTTACTTACATATTTTATAAAATTTTTGTATGCAATGGGACACAATTTGTTTAACGGATGATTGTTCGTAAAAATCGTACGTTCAGTTCTACGATAACTGTTGTTATAATATCAATTATTGTGAATTATAGTACGTTTACGTATGTTATAATTTCAAAAATGTATTTTTACGTTACGAGCTGTACGTTCACGGATGTGATGATTTGAGCCCAGAATATTCGAAAGAAAATAAAAATTACTTACATTTTTATACAGTTCCCTAGAGAAAACAAAGTGAACAAACTAACACAAAAAAGGGAAAAAATAATTTTGAAAGAATCGTTCACGATATGGCGAATTTTTTTAATGGGAATAATTTTGTGCATGTTATTCCCCACTGAATTACATTTCGCACATTTGAAGGGAAAAATTATTCACGATTGCAACTTGGGGAAATGGAAAATATTTCGAGGGAAAAAAACGTTCACGACAGGGGTGAATATGTGATAGGACTAAGGCGAATGGTAGTGAGACTGTTAAAAATAAGAGTGTGGAGAATCTACGCAATCTCAAAAATGGTCTTTAAAGAGTGTAAAATAAAAAGATTTTGGACAGAAAGGCGTTCCAACCAAAAACAAAATTGTTATATGAGTTACCTTCTAAGATTTCTGAAGCCAAGAAATTTTGACAACTAAATGCATAATTTCATTCATAATTTTAATCATCTCTAAATCGTATAGAATACCTTTGGGGAGAGAGTTTAATTGAATTGTTCATAGGGAATTCATAGTTCCAATCATCTTTAAATCGTATAGAACACCTTTGGGGAGAGAGTTTAATTGAAGCTCTCAAGACTTTCTTCATCTCCGGACGGTTTTGTTAATATTGTGAGTTCATAGTTCCAATCATCTTTGAATCGAATAGAACACCTTTGGGGAGTGTTGCTAAAGAGTTTAATTGAAGCTCTCAAGACTAAGAAAATTTGATGTTCTCCATTTCCGGACGGAGTTTTTTTCTTTAATATTGTGAGTTCAATAAACTGAGGAAACCAAAACGATATAAGAATAAATGAATCTTCTCTCAAATATTAGAATTTAAGGATTTAATGGTAATATTAAGTTATTCGAAATAATACAATAGGATTTTAAGATCATTTTGATTTTTGAAGCCAATGCTTCTTCTTATGTGATTGAAGGCAATTGATAATTTCAAAAAATTTATTTTTTATTTTTATTTGTATCAGTTTTCAGGTGATGATTCCTACTCAAGCAATGCATTGTGCGGTATAAATAGTAAGAAGATCGGAAAAAGGTATGTACATAAGTATTTCTTACATCGTCTCAAAAAACCGAGACACTTGAACGCTTCTTTAGTTACATGAAAAATTTGCTCAGTCCATCAAACATCTGATTGGATTTTCATGCCATTCGTTTGTTTCTTGTGAGTTCTGTAGGTATACAGGTATTTTTTTAATTTGGCTAAATATGGATAAGACAGGTCATGGTCGCTTGATGTAGAACTCTAAAAGGGATGTGCAAAAAGTCTCTGTGTAAATCCTGACTCACGAGTGAGTTTTAAAAAAATTTTTCTTATCAATGTCTAAATTCTCATGGGTGCTGAATCTGTTCTTGAACGTGTAAAGATCTAAAAAAACTGAGACATTATTTTACAATTTGTTTTTTATATTGAAATTACTGTGAGACTGGAAAAATTCTGATTAAGGCGACTTATAGATGGTTTTTGCATTTTAACTTTCATAATATACTTATGTATGTACATTCATATGTATACATCTTTTTATTTTACAGATGCAGCACTTTAAAATATTGCCGAAACTGAAGGACAATTTTCTGTTGCCCTCGATTCGCAAATACAATAAAACTGCAAAACTGCCGGAATTAACGCAGGTGGGCATATGTTTAAATAAGTCTTCCTGAACACATACTTATTTTTTGCATCGTATCCAGATTTTCATTTCATAAAAGTAAAAAGATGAAATATTGTCGATGACACAAAAGAAGGACAATAACAAATTATTTTATTTTGATGATAGATCTGTTTCCGTATTATAAAAAACATTCCCGTCCTCGAAAATTGGGTAAATGAGAGAGGTTTTGAGAGAATGACACTCTTCTTGTACGAAACAGCCTGGAAAAAATAAAGATATAAAATGACAATTGACGGAGTAACATACAATGTCAGATTCGTATGATGCGTTCTATACTTTTGTGCATTTATGCCTGTTAGAGAGAATAATTTTAGTTTATTTTCATTTCATCAAAGTTTGCTGAAAAAAATATGGGAACATACCTAATATGTTAATTAATCTCACCAGGTTTTAAGCCTAGTAAAGAAAGAGCTTCCATAAAAGTCATGAAAATGCTGAGACTGGGAGTCCTATTTACCGACTTGGAAGCTGTCCTGATTATGTTGAGAAAAGTAAATTTTTTTTTGCAAGAAAAAAATTTTATACTAAATTAGGGTTGGGAATAAACTTCACATCTGGAAGTTGTACGAATTTTTAAGTAGTTATGATTTCTTGTTTTTTTATTTTAAAAAATTTCGTCACTTATTGATCAAAGAAAAATAATGTGTTCATTTACAGATTTAAAGAAATAATTATTTAGTTTTGTATGTATAAGAAAAATTTTCAAATCAAAATTAATAGATATGAGTATATAGAAATAATTCATATTTTTCCAATTTGACTTCCTAAGAAGTTGAAAAAATGCACCATTGGATTTTCGGAAGCAATGAAAGAAAATGTTGTCCGCTGATAATGACTAATTTTTTCACTTGTAATTCATTCATTGTCCGATTTTGTTTTCAGATACGACACAATGTTAAGCGTGGTGACTACGCTGAGATAAATGACAAAGACGTGACCTTTTTAGAATCATTAATTGGCTCCACAAACGTTCTGAGGGACGGCGAAGATGATTTACAGGGTTATAATGTAGACTTTTTACGTAGTGTGCGTGGCAGCAGTAAATTGGTACTCAAGCCCGATTCAACACAGGAAATTTCTGAAATTTTGAAATACTGCAACGATAGACATTTGGCCGTTTGCCCTCAAGGCGGCAATACAGGTTTAGTGGGAGGATCGGTGCCAGTATGTGATGAAATTGTTCTCTCATTGGCACGTCTTAACAAAATCATTAGTATCGATGATATAACGGGGATAACAGCCTGCGAGTCTGGATGTATATTGGAAAATTTGGATGCTAAAACCAGAGAAGCTGGTCTAGTGGTGCCAATTGATTTGGGAGCCAAATCAAGTTGTCATATTGGTGGCAATATTTCAACAAATGCTGGTGGCTTGCGTGTCATTCGTTATGGCAATTTACACGGTTCTGTATTAGGTGTGGAAGCTGTAAGGACGATGTTATTTTTGTTATTGTTAATTTCCTCATAAAATTTTTTCTTGTTCAAAGGTGCTGGCTAATGGTAAAATACTGGATCTTATGTCAGATTTTAAGAAAGACAACACCGGTTATCATTTGAAGCATTTGTTTATAGGTTCCGAGGGAACACTGGGGGTGGTTACCAAATTGGCTTTGCTATGTCCACCCGTTCCAGAATCAGTAAATTTATCATTCTTGGGTATGTAATCATTTAAAGCTTAATTTTTTTTTTTTAATTTTAACACTCGAATTTTTATTCAGCCTTAAATTCATTCGATAGCGTTCTTCAGACTTTCAAAAATGCCAAACGTCAATTGGGCGAAATTTTGTCCTCTTGTGAAATGATTGATGCGAAATCTTTAGCTGCCAGTTGCGAAAACTTTAACTTAAAGTACAAGTCTTCAAATATTTATAATTTAATTGATATAACTATCTTTTTTGCTTTGCATTTGAAGATCTCCCATAGAAGGCTTTCCATTTTACATGCTGATTGAGACGTCTGGTAGCAATACTGATCATGACATGGAAAAAATGAATAATTTTCTGCAATACATTATGGAAAAAGGTGATGTTATCGATGGCACCTGCACCAATGAGCCAAGTAAAATACAAGAATTGTGGAAACTTCGTGAATTTATTTCGACGGCATTAACGAGGGATGGCTACTGTTTTAAATATGATGTGTCTCTGCCATTACGTTCCTTCTACGAGATTGTCAATGTTCTTGATAAGCGTGTGGGTCATATGGCAAAACGTGTTTGTGGCTATGGCCATTTGGGGGATTCAAATCTCCATCTTAATGTATCCTGTGAGGAATATTCAGCCGAACTATACAAAATGCTCGAACCTTATGTTTATGAATACACAGCGCAATTAAAAGGCAGTATTAGTGCCGAACATGGTATAGGCTTTCTGAAACGAAACTATTTAAAATATTCCAAGAATCCCGAAGCCATAGAAATGATGAGAAAGATGAAACAAGTGTTAGATCCGAATTGTATATTAAATCCATACAAAGTTCTAAATTGAAATCCAATGTCCGATCGATTAATTGCATTCGAATGCGGCCAAAAGCTCGATATATTCTTTATTACAAGTATTTTTGATGAATATGTTTAAAGTTTTTATTTTATTTCCTCTAAATCTACGAAAAGAAAGAATAGGTTTCTGTTGCAGAGGTGATCATCTCATTGGAATGGAAGCTTTCTCTACTTATCTTTTTTCTTAAATTTGTTAACATTAAAATTTTGCTGGCAGCCGAGTCTGAAGTAACAAGTGGTTTCGGCATGAATTCAGTGTTCAACTGTTTTGGAAGATCACATTTTCTGCTACATGGGATTTATTATATTTTTCTTTTTCATAACATAACATTTTATTAGTAGATGTATAAAGCTTCGTGTACATTGGTTTCTTTATAAGAATCCATTACTTTGACCGTTGCTTCAGTTTTGAAGTTACGTCCTGTGATACATTTTTGATATCCTTCTTTTAGATATTTTGCAAAGACTTGTTGATTTTCCTTAGTAACAAAAATTTTCTTTTATCTCAATTTTCTTTTCTCTCATCTCATTTTGACCGATCTTTGTGAATTTGACCGATTTTTGGTGTTCAAATAGGAGTTACGAATGAATGCAATTAAAAACACTGATCAGATATACAATACATACATATATTATGTATATGTATGTATGTAAATACATATTTATATTATTTTATATATTTTTAAACACTTTGTTTAATATTCATGTATATACATAAGTATGTTGTACTTATGCGTTGGATTTAACTATTAGTATAACATTTTTCAAATAAATGAATAACGAATTTAAAGGTGAATTCACCCATTCGTTCTGAACGAAATTTTTGTTGTTGTTCCGCATTAAATTTACTCTCTTTCTTAAAATAGAGACGTCAAACTACATATAAAAAAAATCGTTCAGAACGAATGGGTGAATTCACCTTAAAAGATGTTTTAATGTAATAGGAGATTGCATGCCCCAGTAGGCTGATTAGTGGCTAGTGCACTATTCTGGTATTCTAAGGGTAGCGGGTTCGATTCCTGCCATAGACTATGTGTGTTTCTGCTGACAATTCAAATGGCTTTGCAGTTTGTGTATGTTAAAAAAAATATTAGCCCAATTCACAGTCTTATTGCAAATGGTGTAGCATTTTTTTACTCTGAACTAACAAAATATACGAGAGCTTACGCATATGTATATATATATAGGGGTAGACCTTCATATACAATGTATATGCAACACTTGCAATCGTAGTAGATTTGACTGCATTTAGACAGGGAAAGTTTAGAAGTTGGATTTGTAGAAGAGAGAGTAAAGAAAAATGCGGGGTAGTACAGACCTCCTTGCACTTGAAAACTTTTTCGCTTGCGGTTTATTGTTCAATTCAAACAATATATCTTGAAGTTTGAGAAAGTTAACTTTCCTTTCTGATTACGAAACAAAGTTTAAAAGAGAATTGAAAAATCTTTATGAAAGTATATGGTACTTTGCAAGTAAATATGGACTCTATGAAAGATAAATGAATACCAGGTAAACTCTCTAGTACACCAAATACAACTCTATATTTACTCAATGTCAAAAACAGCAGAATAAAAGTAGAAATCTAAAGAAAATATTCCAAATTAATTAAAATATATAAGCAAATAATTCAAACAAATGAGCATTGAGTAATAAAACAATTTTGCAAAAAGTTAATTGCAAACTGACAGCTGGCAGTAACGAAAGAAGTAGATGAAATAGGAAAAAAATTAAATCGAAACATGAATGAATGAAAAGTTTCGGGATTTCCTATTAATACTTATTTAATTTGAATTATTCTGGCAACTCTAATTTCACCCGATTAAAGCTTGGCGTCATATGATAAAAGCTTTTTTAAGAAATATTATTTTCTCTACAAGGTAGTCTCACATCATCAACTGATAAACACATGGCCTATATAAACGTCTTGTTCTGTCAAATTGTATGCTTATATTGTACATGTGTGTAAAAAGCGTTTGTGTAAATTTCCTTTAAATTCAATATCCACATTCTTGCTTTAGTTGAGTCAACTTAGTTTAGTTCATTAATTACCACAACAAATACCACAAAGTATACAAGAAGTGAAGATTTTGACGTTTAAGAAAAGTTATTTCTTTGGATGCAAAGTGACATATAGTATATCGATTTGTTATACTTTCTGCTCTTCACATGCATTAAAATTTTGCATTGCCAGAAAATGAATATCAAAATAAAACAGAAATTCGATGTCACGTAAGAAAGATAAAGTTAAAATATTTAGTATTTTCTATTTCGTGACATCTCTGGTGTACTTTGTAACAGAAACGTACCCAATCATAGTCAGCTGTAGTTGAATATTTGAGAGTTCGAAGAAATCGACGATTTTGTGTACTTGACGCTTCGTTTAATCTTGAACTTTATTGAAAGAGAACGTGTTTTAGCTTTTTACAATAAAAAAAATCACAGTAATCGCGCGATCGTGAAAATAAACGGACCATAATAGAAATATTAATGAGAAAGTGTTAAAACATAACATAATTAAGTACTTTGTATTTTTGAGATTTAAGAACTCCATTTTATATAAAAAATAATAATTTAACAAAAATGTCACAGTACGTTATAATTTTTTTTTAACAATAATTAAACTACACACTATGAACCAAAGCTATGAATGAATGATTTGTACTCTTTGATAATTTTTAATAGTGGTCTTAATATCCCAAATCATGTTTTTTTATTTTAAAATAGAAAAGCCGATATTGCCTTGATTGGTTTAGCCGTAATGGGCCAAAATTTGATATTGAATATGGACTCGAAGGGGTTTGTTGTTTGTGCCTACAACCGTACAGTGGAAAAGGTAAGAAAATGAGTTTGACAATAGTTACATATTTGTAAAAAAATACATACTTACATATATACAGATACATAAACATAAATATATATTTTAATTTCAATTAGGTGGAACATTTTTTAAAAAACGAAGCCAAGGGTACAAATATCATTGGTGCAACATCTTTGAAAGACATGGTTAGCAAACTGAAAACTCCACGCAAAGTCATGTTGTTAGTAAAGGGTAAGTGTCAGTGCATGTCATCACAGAATATAGTTTATGCATGTCATACATACAACATACATACATATGTATGTACATAAGTATATAAAGATCAAATGATCATTTGATAGGAAGACAGAAGGGAAGAATAATGAAGAAATGTTTTAAAATCTACTTGTATATTTTTTTAGACACACCAACACTAATAGAATTTATTTCATTATCGCACTACATTTTACTAATTCGTTCCCTCCGTACTCCCTTTACACAATGATTTTTCATTTTACAGACGCATACACACGCGCGAATATATGCATAAGTTAATGGACTTGAATATATGTACATGAGTATGTACTTAATTTACAGTCACGAAAATAATGTTAATATAGACTGAACAATTTTAATTAAATTTCAAAAGAATTTGTGTAAGATTTTTCAATTGCTTTACACAAAGTTTTGGTACATTATTATTAGTTGTCTGATCGTTTACTGCACTATTCAGTCACCCGATTTTTTGATGACTTTCAATATTTAAAGTTGTTCTGTATATATTTACAAACTTGATATGTTTCATATACACACATATGTACATATTTATATGTATGCATGTAGGTATATCTATGTATATGAAATAAAAATATCAGTTGATAAAACATACTTATGCACCAATATAAAAGTTAGCTGAGCTAAGTAAATTTTTCAACTAAAAATATAGTAATAAAATAAATTGTCTTACACTTACTTTTATTTGATTCCGTTTTTGTTTACGACTGTCAGAAAAGTTTGCTGTTGTAGATAGAAAATCTTTAAGCCGTGCCGCATTGATCTTGATTTTGTATTACAATATGATGGATCCATGGTTGTTGTAGAATTATATAAACACATGTGTATGCATATTGTTGGTTTTCTGATATTTTATGGGTTTTATATTGCATTTTTATATCACATACACAAGAATGTAACCACTAGTGCTCGTCACTGTATTTATGCACATAAAGACCAATGATGCCGGGAATGTACCTGAGAAAATTGTTTTATTAAAAGTAATAAATAATTCTTGAATTTTTTAAAAGTATCGAAATGGAGTTTATTCTAAAAACTTCATTCGAGTAGCTCCGTGAAATAATATTTGTTCTTATTTGCATACATACATAGATATATATTATTCAGCGTTGTCAACTTTGAAATTTCAAAAGGAACTAAAATTCTGGAAAAGTATGTATTTTTCGGAAGAACTTGTGCTTTCACACACATCAGTTTTTCTTGATGCAAGTGTCTTTAATTCTCTTTTAAAACTGCCTGCATGTTTACACTCAGACAGTCCGTGTTTAATTTTTTGTTAAAATTTTTAAATTTTTTGTCTAATATGCTTCCATAATGAGAAATGAAATAACCAAAAAGAATTGAAGTAACTTTTCGGTACAATCAATATATATATGTATACCCTCACTCTCTCTCTCTCTCTGTCGCATAACTCGGACTTACTTCAGGAAAAATTGATGTTTATATAACCAGCCAAAGCACGAAATTGAAAATTTTAAGTTTTGCTTAGCAAATTTGAGGAGGTGATAATTCTGCCATACATAGTATACATTCTCACAATCTGACGTTATCGATAAAGAAAATGGTATTTTAATCTTCAAAGACAAAAGATTGTAGTTAAGACATTTTTCTTCCGATTTCACATAATTTTTAAGTTGCAAAGCCTGTCAGAAAATATCAGAATATAATAAATGTTGGGACCTTCTCTGCGTTTCTTTCAAAATAAAAATAATATAAATTTTCATCGCACTTTTAATATAAACTAAGATGTAAAAAGTTCGAATTTTGCCGGCACTTTGTTTAATGAGACCTTAATATATACATTCCAACCTTGCGGTCAGGTTCACAGGAATTTTCGTATATCAATAGATAAGAAGTTGCACTTTCATAATACCATCAACGGGAATATCCAGCTTAAGCACATATAATGCTCATGCAGACTAACTCGTGAGTATATATGTAGTATGGTGGAGCTTTAAATGCCTTGTGATTTTCGCCAATCTTAGTTGTTTTCATATTTAAATTTATACGTGCATAAATTTTGCGTACATTATTTGAAATAAAGAATTAGTGTCACAAAAAAAGAAAGACAAAAAATTAAAATGCACTAAAACTAAAAGCACCGAACACTAATTCGAAAAATGTCCGCGTTGACAACGCTGACACTGTAAGTTTATAAATATATGTATATAAACATTGAATCATTTTATTCGAATAAAATTATTCAATAGTTTCATTCGAATCAAACTTGAATTCTAATTATTTATAAATTAATATTAAATGAATGGAAAAAGTTTAATATTAATAAATTTAACCGTAATAATTGTTATCGTAATATTGGATAAACTCTATAAGAGTAATTTCTAAAAAAAAAATATTCGAGAATTTATTTACTATTTAAACAATTTTATACGAAATGAAATTATGTGTTTGAATAAAAATTTTAAAAATATCTTATTATAAAAATGTTTTCAAGTAGTTTAATTAATGAATATATTCGTACACATATTTTTGGAAAACCATTTACAAAAACATACAAATAAAATGGAAAGGACCTTGTTCAAATGTTAAGACTCGTTTTGATATGTAAGAAGAACGTTAACTTTCTAATATTTTGCAGTCATACAAGTAGTCGCGTTAGTGATAAAATCGCACGCATTATTTCAAGTTCATTACTAGTTTTTAAAACCTTGTTACACATACAAATAACGAAATTATTCATACATTCTAATATTGGCTTTTAAGTGTCTGTAAAATACAAATGATTTCGAATTAAATGTGTATACTTTTAAAGCTGGACAGGCCGTGGATGATTTTATACAACAGCTTGTGCCTCTATTATCTGCTGGAGATGTGATCATCGATGGAGGAAATTCGGAGTATGCGGATACCAGCCGACGTTGTGCGGAGTTAAATAAGAAAGGCATACTCTTTGTGGGGTCTGGTGTCAGTGGTGGTGAAGAGGGTGCTCGTTATGGTCCCTCTTTAATGCCCGGTGGTCACCCAGAGGCCTGGCCCTTAATCAAACCGATTTTCCAAGCTATTTGCGCTAAGGCTGATGGTCAGCCCTGCTGCGATTGGGTCGGTGAAGGCGGTGCTGGTCACTTTGTAAAAATGGTACATAACGGCATTGAATATGGTGACATGCAATTGATATGCGAAGCCTATCATATAATGACTAGCTTGGGCATGAAACCAGATGAAATTGCTCAAGAATTTCATAAATGGAATAGTGAAGAACTGGATTCATTTCTAATAGAAATAACAGCAGATATCTTGAAGTATAAAGATGCTAAAGGTCATTTGTTGGAACGCATACGTGATACGGCTGGTCAAAAGGGTACGGGCAAATGGACTGCTATATCAGCTCTACAATATGGCGTACCGGTGACTTTGATCGGTGAAGCTGTTTTTTCACGTTGCCTATCAGCTCTCAAAGATGAGCGTGTAGCTGCCAGCAAGCAATTGCATGGGCCCAATACACCAATTAAAGTAGACAACTTGAAAGAATTTTTAAATCACATTAAATACGCATTGTACTGTTCGAAAATCGTATCATATGCTCAGGGTTTCATGTTGATGCGCGAGGCAGCAAATGTAAATAAATGGAATTTAAATTATGGTGGAATAGCTTTAATGTGGAGAGGTGGTTGCATCATTAGAAGGTGAGCTTTTTTTTAAATCTATGATTATTTATTAGAATAGAGGTTTTACAATGAAAGGATTTTTGTTTTAACTACATTCCGTGATATTAATTATTATGTCTTATAATTTATATAGCAACTTAATTTATCATTTAAAGTGAAAATAGTACTATAAACAAAGAAAACCGTGGAATGTAATTTCAAAACTGAAAATTTTCAGAATAATTTTCTCCTCTGTTCGTTTTAGAAAAACTTTTTTAAAGTAATTGTTCGGATTCATAATAGAGAAACGATACAATAAATTGATTAATATAAATAAAAGTCACAACAAATATTTGAAGTGTTTATTTTTGTTTATTTATTAAAAAGGACCTTAAGCCGAACACTTATTTAGCTTATTAAATAGAAAAAGTCCACAACACACCTGCATTCAAAAACTTTTTTGTGTAATTGCGGTCGAATTTCGAATACCACTAATATTATTTAAAACAACAAAATTACAAAATGATAACTATAATAAATTTAAATAGTTAAGATTAAATGAATATTCTTTTTTAGTGTTTTCTTGGGAAACATAAAGGATGCTTATGACACCAATCCAAAGTTGTCGAATTTGTTATTGGATCCCTTCTTCAAAAAAGCCATAGAAAATGGACAATTCTCGTGGCGTCAAGTAGTATCAAAAGCCTTTTTATGGGGTGTGCCAGTTCCTGCTTTGTCAACAGCTTTGTCATTCTATGATGGATACCGTTCCGAAAGATTACCAGCTAATCTCTTGCAAGCCCAAAGAGACTATTTTGGAGCACATACATATGAACTTTTGGGTCATGAAGGTATATTTGTACACACTAATTGGACTGGCACCGGTGGAAATGTATCAGCGAGCACATATGATGCATAAAAAATTTTCTGCTTAGTCGATGGAAGCCTTATGTTTTCTGAATTCAACATTTGAGCAGAAAGAAACCTTTTAATTATACATGGTTAAGAATTAGTTACTGTGTGTTATTTCATGCTACACTTTGTTTTTTACACGCTAATACATGTTCTTTGTTATTTCACTTAATCCTTTTGGGTAAAATAGTTGTTATCAAATATTTTTATATGATTAAATAAATAACACAATTTGCTTAAAATTTTATTTTTTTTATTTTTGTAATTTTTTTCAGCACTATTTGAAAATAGTTTATTTTATTATTAAACCTACGAAGAACATAAATAACAAAATTGTGTTCAATCTCTATTAATGGTGAAAGATTCTGTAACAATTACGTCCTGAAGTAAAATTCCATTGTGTCTAATCGTCTGAAGGGCGTAGTGTTGGTTTCTTTTCAATTACAAGTTTTTCAGCTGGATATAAATGTCCAATAATTGCCTAAAAGACAAAACGTTCAGTTTGTTTAACTTGCTTTTAATTTGAAAATATAGTCGTTTATGTACGAGTGCTTACATACTAAAAATTCACATTTTCATATATTATTAATTCTGATTCTTAACATGAGCTCACTTATGATCTAAAATATTTTATCTTTCATGAAAGCAATAAGCCCTCCTTTCAGTTAACGAAATAGCTTCAATTATTATTTTTTTTGCGCACAAGGGTTTCTTTTAATTCTTAGCATTAAATTTATGAACTCAGAAAATCATTGAAAATGTATTTGAATGGATTTATTTGCATAACTTCCAGCTTTGCAATAGGGAAAGATGGATCATTTTGTTGCATAGTATATTCTGAGAATCCAATTTTTATATGTGTATGTATGTATTATCACATTAAATTAGCCAGCATTGAATAATACCCGGTCGAATATTAGCTTCCGAATGATAAATTTTTGTTTTTCTTTCGATAAATTCTGCAAAATTGAGACGGGCACTGTAGGTTCGGCATGTATGACAACCAATATGTTGAGGAGAACACGGAAATGATAAGTCCTATATTACTTTCTCCTCCTGGACTGAAAAAAGCAACAAAAAGTCGCTTCAATAAGGCGCTAAGCAAGTTAATTTTCTTTCTTAGGAGTAGTACTCTTTATCTCTATATTACAAAGGTATTAACGATTGGACTCGAGTAAGTTGAACACTGCTTTCCTTTATCAGCAGCCTGGTAACCTTAATTGTTGAGTAACGTTCTGAACATAATCATTTTCACTGACACTAAGATCCATCAAGCAGGACCTATTATTGAATATAAGGTTGGATGTTTACCTAAACACATGTTGCTTTGCAGTAATACCATACATTGCAACTGATTCCAAGGCATAATGCATACAGTTTTGAAAATGTATTATGTTTCCAAATGCATGCTGATGTCACCGATGCGCAATCTGTGACCAACATAGCAATGTAAGCTACATCAAATATGTAACCTCTCTGCTGTTTTTGTTCCTCATTTTGTTTCTTTTCCTGTGCTCCTTTGCTACTAATCATTTTTCTCCAATAATTTTAATTAATAAGTGATGTATTGCATATAAATGTTCTTAAGCATCGTCAGGGATGCAAAATATCCGTATACAAAACTTAACAATGTATCAATACTGTATTAATGTTGTGTCAATACATTGCAAATAGACGTTGAGGAAGTCAGCCGTTGATACAACAATATTTACTGTTTCACAAGCCTATTGAATGGCCATTTATCCAAAGTATTGCATTAGTTCATTAGGCTTATTATAAATACATTAAGATAGTAAAGGGCACTATGGTGCAAATTATGAATCGTTTGTCACAAACACATAACTATTGATATTAACTGTTGCAGCTCCTGCAATGTTATTAACGTTTTAAAAACATTTAGGTGGATAAATTCAAATTAAAGCACATGGTGCATAACTACACTCGAAATTCTTGTTTAATAACGTCTAACTTAAATTTTTAATATTTTATTGTTTGTTGTTGGCTTAGCTAGGTATATGCCTGCATTTCATTGGTGCTAACCAATAAAATATTAAATAGATATTTTGGAGAATATCTCGAATAACAAATTTGATAAATATTACATTTTTAATACTCAATAATGAAATTTATCCGTATTGTTTATTGCACTGAATGAATTTTTTTCAAACTGCTTAACGTTCACTGACGACTTAGTTTAGCGACCAATGAAAAGTTGGTATATGAACTGATATGCCCTCAACAAACAAATTTAAAAAGTTAATTATTCAATTAAATTTTCGGTAAATGTATTGTACTATTCTAGTACTGACGTAATATATGTATGTATGTACAATGTACATACATGTATAAGTATCGGAAAATTCTAATATGGCGCCGATAAAAAAGTTATGACGAAATTACAAAAGATTGCTACTAAAAACTATGTACGTAAGTATGTATGTAGATTTGCAGACATTTTTGCTTTGACTGCTTTTTATGATCACGAATTAATATTAAATAATTTAAATGAGAACGTACACATGTACATACATATCTACGTACATACCTGCCGGCGTATTAATTCTAGACTTCGTTTTCCAAACATTATTTCTTCATCCATTTTGTCAAAATCATTTATCGTTCTATTTGCCCGGAATGTGTCACGTATTTTTCGGACAGCATACAATCTGAAAAAAAAAACAAAAACAGTTATGAAATCCTGCAGACCAGTTCCACTACAGTTCCTACCTAAAATTGTATGAAGGCAATTTTTCGGCCTCACGCAACAATTGGCGGTATAAGAAAATTGCTTGCCGACGAGTAGACATTAGTATTTTTTCAAAAGTATTTTGAAGTTTTGATTTGATTTTAAATTTTTTATCAAGTTTAAGACCAATGATTCCTTTGCCGCCTTGAATGAAATGAAAATTCAATGATACAAGTCCAAACAAATACAGCTGTGAGTTAATACCAACAACAAATAACAGGTTTTATTATTTAATATAACAGTTGGCTCAGCTGTGTACAGAGTTGCCGCACCCGAGATTATATTGCATACAATTTTATTGATTGATATGGTATACAATATATATTGTGTTTGTTATTTAAGGTCTGTTTATAGTGTATGAAATGTCATTTCGAGCTCTATATATCATTTTAAATATCTATTTAAATGTGGTCTTTCCTATTAACACTGATTGTTGAGTACAGAAAATGTTTCGTCATACAAGTCATACAAGACTGTTGACAACATTGAAATTCGTGTTTTTTGTGGAGAGGACAATCATGTTTGATAAGGTCAGGGATGGAAAGTTCGATCCTATTTCAAATAATATGATATATATATGTATGTATGTATTTATTTATTTATCAGTAATATACGTTATAAAATAAATTTACAAAATATATAAATGTATGTATGTATTAGAAAAATATTGTATAGTAAATATATACGTATGTATGTATATACATATATCCATACAGCCTTTATATCAAACTTCTTACTCATTCTTTCTAAGTTTGCTTAAAGGGAAATCAAATATAATTCTAAAGATTTTAAATGGAATTAATTTCAAATAGGCTATTCTCTTTTTAATAAAGTGTGTGTGTGAAAGAGGGAAGGGAGTTGGTATTAAAAATCGCCTATATACGAATGTCTTTTTTGTGATGTGTATATTATTTTAATGAAATGAAAAATAATTCTTAAAACAAGAACAACAACCGATAGGAGACTTTAAGTATGAACTTGCTCCTAGTTGCCATCAAAGTCTCATTCTATGAATAGAACTTCCAGCGCTATATGTATCAGCCTTGTTACCCCATATACAAGCCCTTCTAAAAAAACAACTTGTTCAAGGAATTAGTTTGCCTTGTTTTGCCTATTTATAACAGTTCGACAGGCAATAATGAATGAAACTATACAATAAAGGAGCCAACATCATACACGCACGTTCTCATACACATACACACAGGTGTTGATGATGTACTCGAAAATTGATTTTTACGGAAATTGAAAGGAAAAGTGGAAAGTTAACACTAATTTAAAGAAAAAGTAATGCAATAATTTATTAAAATATAATGAAATTGTTCGAAGCGAGTGAATAAATATGAATACCACGGATTGTGAGAAAATCGAATGTAAATTGGAAAAAGAATTTAAATTTCAAAGACAATTTGAGGCAAACTTTGATGGACTAGAAAAGGAAGATGAAGGACAGTCAGACATAATTAACAAGGTTGAACCATTTAGTGGTATTGAAAAAAAAGACAAGGAGCAGGAAAATTGCGCTGTTAAAGAAGAATTTATATATAAAACTTTTAACAGCTGTGAAGAGAAAACCAACGAAAATGTATTTGGCATTCAGGCAAATATCCATATCCATGAAACCATAAATGACGCCCCCGCAAATTTGGTACAAAAAGAGACGTTGAAAGATACGCAGCCTACTATTCGTAGTGCTTTAGTCTTTACGTCATCTGAAGAGCAGGAACTGTCAGAACAAGTCGATAAAATGCCGGACATTTATAGTGACGATGGAGCAGTGGATTTTGATGATGGCTTGCAACCATTAAGTGAACGCTGGTCTCCCTTAGGAGCCAATTATGATGATGCGGTGACGCCCTCATCTGAACTATTAAGTCCCGAATCCGAAATGGAACTGCTGAGTTCAGATAGTCAAGATAAGCATGAGTTTCATCAGCATGAAGGCGGTGTTGCGGAAATAGCACGTTTAAAAGGTTTGGAGGAGGAGCAAGAAATTTTGACATCATCGTTAATGGCACTTACCTCTCATTTTGCTCATGTGCAACTAAGAGTAAGGCAAATTGTGGAAGCACCAGCCGATGAACGCGACCAACTTTTAAAAAACCTTGAAGAATTCGCATTTCAAGGTATACCCGAGACACATTCAGCTAATATAACTGCCGCATTCCGCAATGGCTCTTCTTTAGGCATTAATCATAATGGAGAAGATAATGCTGGAAATTTGGTCAGTGAGCAAAAGCAGTTCGAACTTATCGATCATTTAAAGAACCAGCTTATCGAGTTGGAAAAAATTGCTTATGAATCCGGTGCGCCAGTACTGCCTCAGCATATTTTGTTGGAGAAACAAAAAATAATTATTGATGAATTGAAACAAAAGCTCAACTTTAAGGTCGATGAGAATAAATTGCCAGAACTTACAGCTGATGAACTGAAATCTCAAGTTGACAGTGCCATTGGTGAATTTGTTGGTCCATTGAAAATGAAAGAGCAATTGGTTGCCCAATTGAAAACACAAATTACAGATCTCGAACGTTTTATTGCATTCCTGCAGTGCGACACAGATGAGAGCAAAATGAAAACTATTAATGGTAGTGAAAAGTTTTGCGAAGCTTATAATAGTTATGCTGCCAAGCAGAAAAAGGAATCACACAAACCTAAAGATGGTCTTGCGAAAATGGCACATAGTGCAGATATAGAAACAGTCCATTCACCAACTAATTCCAGTGCAAATGTAGATTTGAAGAAAAACTCAAATCTCGAAGATTCCTCAAGAAAGAGGGAAAGTCTCCATAGTAAGGCGCACGGTTTAATGGATAAGGCTTCATTAATAATGCATATGTTTGCCACGACACATTTTGGATCGAAACAGGAACAGTTTCAAAAGAATACTTTAAAGAAAACTAACAAAGGGAACCACTGGGGGTAAGTATTATATATAACATATACATATAGGTACACCGCAAAAAAATAGAGTTTCAAAATAAATAGTTAATGCATGTGAAAGTCATGACTTGAAGATTAATGTGACACTGAAGACCATGTGATCACAAGTAAAGTAGCTTGTCATTGAAATGAGTGTCTAGTGCCTGGTTTTGTAAGGGCTCTCGAAAGTTATTTATTTTTGAATCCGTGGATGAATTATGACGTATCTTGGGATTTTTTCGAGGCAAAAATTACGTTTAGCATTCCCGATAGGCCTGCGTTGGAAAATATTTTTATTTGAAATTTCAATTGCATTTTATTGGTTAATTTTAAATAATATTTTTCCTAACGACGTCACTCGATGTTGTGGCGAAGTATTAAACAGAATTAAATCAAAATTAATAATTATTTGTGTAAAAAGTACATGGACTTAGAATTAAAGTTATTTCATTAAGTAAAAAGGGTGAAAGAAAATGTCAGTAATATGTATATCAACAATTAAAATAGTAAAGCGATAATCGATCTTCAACAGTAAAACTTGAAGCAAATTTTATTAATCAAAAATATTTTTATAATTTTAATTTGTTTATTTTTTGAAAAAAGACGATTATAACTCTTTGTTTTGTCGTGTTTGTATTTATAAAAGCTTTCTAAAGCTATTATACTTATATGCTTTGTATATTACAAATAGAAAAATGTGATTGAGTTCTTTCGAATTCTCATATAGTATTTGTAAATTTTGTATAAGTATAGGAGTTTGAATACTTTTCAAACATTATTTGGCTAAAGGGTACTGATGATTTGTTTAGCGCCAATGAAATGTAGGCATATACTCAGCTAAGCCAACAACAAACAATGTTAAATAGTTTTTTTTTTTTGGAGAATATCTCTGATAATAAATTTGATAAATATAAAGTAAAAACTATTTTAGTTAAATATATTTTTAGAGTACAATTGTATTCACGCGTTTTTAAGTATTTCAAAAGATGATAATTTTATGCGACTATATAAACGCATTTTTGTTACAAGCTCCTTTTAGTGTTTTTAAGATATCATGTGTACATGTACTTATTACTGCTTCTAGTGACTTGCGTGCTCAGTTAGAAGTGGATGTACAAGAAGTGGCCTCACTGGCAGCTACCTTAAGTTTTGATCGAGAAAAACTTACTAAATTGCGTAAAGCGATGAAAAAATCGAAAACATTTGCAGATCTTGAGGATACTGCATTAAAAAATGGTATCATAACAAAAATACCTGCACCATGCAGTAGATATAATTCGAAAGTTTCGGCTTTAAAACAGCAAAAGCAGTTTAAAACCTACACTGTTTCTTCCGGTTCAGATGACGAGGACTTTGATGCATATGATTATTATGATTGGCAGCAGCAAAACAATAGACGCATGGTTCAATGTGCTCGAATTCGTGGCGATACCATTAATACTCTGAGCAAAGAATTAACAATAGCTGTGCGAAAAAACTTTGCTATGACTTTGATGAAACTAATGCAACATGGTCTAAGAGTTGTATCAATACC
The DNA here is from genome assembly GCA_963681545.1 of Germaria angustata. Classification (NCBI taxonomy): domain Eukaryota; kingdom Metazoa; phylum Arthropoda; class Insecta; order Diptera; family Tachinidae; genus Germaria; species Germaria angustata. Next base: position 62,967,978 of record OY813001.1, read on the forward strand.
GCCTGTAACTTCTAGTCTTATAGTTCCATTTATGCGCTGCCTTAATCCGTCCCCCGTGCTTGTTGCCGAACACAATTATCGTGCCCGCGACTTTGAATCTACTTCATTTATGTCATCGAATGCATCGTTTGGCTATGACGACTCGGAAGGAATGGACTCCAGCAATTTTGAAGGTGGTGGAATTTTTAGCAACAGCAGCACACGGCCTATGCACGCCTGGGAACTAATATTGGAATATTATTATCTTAAACATGGCGACGAGTACAACAACACTCCGGCTCGTAAACTTTCAGAAAGCTTCAATTTGGATATAATCAATTCTCAGGTGGTAACAGCAAAGCAGAATTTATTAAGTGTTGTCGGGTCCATTATTGCTATGCATCGTCCCTACAAAAGAAGCTACAGTGCCCATTTTAAGGCGTTTGTTTGTGCAGGCCTGAAGTAAGTTCATTAATGGTTATGTTTTAAGGAATTTATATATTGTTGTTTCTTTGGTTTTGGTATTTTGCAGTTGTCACCAATTAGTAGAATGGTTGAATTTGATATTTAGTTGCACCGATCTTATCGAAAATTACTACACCAGTTCAAGTTATGTTGCCTGCACTGGCTTTCGTGATGCTTTACGTTCCATTGATACGTTGTCGAAATATGATTTTGATCTACCAGTCGATTTAGCCATACGACATTTTCGTAATTTATAAAAATTTAAGATTCCAAATACATATTCATATATACTAGACAGATCTACATACATACATATTTATCAAAAAAAAAGCTAAAAATAATAAGAAAGAACTACAGTTTTATTATTATTATTATTACACTTATATTTCGTTCTAAGTATTAAGTCAAGGTAAAGAAAATATATTAGTAGTACAGTAAATGTGGTATGTATGTCTATGTTTATTAAAAATATGTATGTCTATGTTTATCAAAAATATTCGAAATATTTTTATGTAAATTTATCATTCAATGTATGTATTTTATATATAAGATAAACAAAACTTTCATCGATTTATGTATTTAATCGTATGTATAGTAGTTAATTTATCCCTCTTCCTTTTTTCCGTTAACATATAAATATATTCTACATAAAAAATATGCAAATATTGAAATCATTTTCATTTTAAATAAAACCTTGTTAACAAAAAATTAAAAATAGGCCGTAAAAAGTTTTAATTAACTTAGATATCCATAGATATCGGTGTGGGGGTACCTCTCTCACTGCCGCTTTCGCATACTGGTCAAAACGCGACCACTTCTGGGGCATAGCAATTTTGAACATTTTCACTATTACAGTCAGCCGGATATACCATAATTAGGTATTTAACCCAATTAGAAATATTAGCATTGAATTTATTCTCCGTGGAAAAAATATTCTCAAGAAAAAATTCGCTCAGTTATAAATTCTACAGGAAAGAAAGAGAGAGAGAGAGCGAAAAAAACTCGAGTCAGCTGTTTTGCAGAGAAGAAGATGTGTCTTACCCACATATTGTGTATGTTTTTCTGTTATATACGTAAAATTCTTACAACGCAGTCCCAACCTGCAACCTGGGTTAGCTTCCATTAAGGTCAATAAGTGTTTGTTTTTTGGTCTACTAAGGATATTAAAATCTTTTTCTTGTAAATTATGTTTATTTTTATTCAGGCTCTAGGTCATACATTAATTTCAGTAAAACTCCTGTTTTATTAAATTTTATTTTTTGGCGAAAATAAGAAAAAAATTTTTTTGATAATTTTTTCAAAAAAGCAAAGGGGTTAGTTCATCATAATTTTTGAGGAAAAAAATTTTTTCGCACTTCCCGCGAAAATAAAAATTCGAATTAAAGATAATACTTTTATCTATCCAACGCAGAATAAACCAAGTCGATACCTTGAAAACTGAGCAAGTTATGACCAAAAGTAGAACTGGTTACCATTTTGGTCATAACTTGCTCAGTTTTCAAGGTATCGACTTGGTTTCTTTTGCGTTGGATAGACAAACATATTGGCTTTCATTCGAATTTTTTTTTTGGCGAAAATAAGAAAAAAAAAATGTAATTTTTTCAAAAAAGCAAAGGGGTTGGGTCATCATAATTTTTGAGAAAAAAATTTTTTTCGCACTACCCGCGAAAATAAAAATTCGAATTAAAGCCAATACTTTTTTCTATCCAACGCAGAATAAATCAAGTCGATATCTTGAAAACTAAGCAAGTTATGACCAAAAAGGTAACTAGTTCTACTACTGCCTCCTCCCGGCCACTTTTTAGTAGAAGTGGTTACCTTTTTGGTCATAACATGCTTAGTTTTCAAGATATCAACTTGATTTATTCTGCGTTGGATAGACAAACATATTGGCTTTCATTCGAATTTTTTTTTTTTGGCGAAAATAAGAAAAAAAATTTTTTTGTAATTTTTTGAAAAAAGCAAAGGGGTTAGGTCATCATAATTTTTGAGGAAAAAATTTTTTTCGCACTAGCCGTGTAAATAAAAATTCTAATTAAAGCCAATACTTTTTTATCCAACGCAAAAGAAACCAAGTCGATATCTTGAAAACTGAGCAAGTTACGACCAAAATGGTAACCAGTTCTACTAAAAAGTGACCGGGAAGAGGCAGTAGTAGAACTGGTTACCTTTTTGGTCATAACTTGCTCAGTTTTCAAGATATCGACCTGGTTTCTATTGCGTTGGATAGGCAAACATTTTGGCTTTCATTCCAAATTTTTTTTTTGGCGAAAATAAGAAAAAAAATTTTTTTGTAATTTTTTCAAAAAAGCAAAGAGGTTAGGTCATCATAATTTTTGAGGAAAAAAATTTTTTTTCGCACTAGCCGCGTAAATAAAAATTCTAATTAAAGTCAATACTTTTTTCTATCCAACGCAAAAGAAACCAAGTCGATATCTTGAAAACTGAGCAAGTTATGACCAAAAAGGTAACCAGTTCTACTACTGCCTCTTCCCGGACACTTTTTAGTAGAACTGGTTACCATTTTGGTCATAACTTGCTCAGTTTTCAAGGTATCGACCTGGTTTCTATTGCGTTAGATAGACAAACATATTGGCTTTCATTCGTTCATTTTTTTTCGCACTACCCGCGGAAATAGAAATTCTAATTAAAGCTAAAAAAAATTTCGAATGAAAGCCAATATGTTTGTCTATCCAACGCAATAGAAACCAAGTCGATACCTTGAAAACTGAGCAAGTTATGACCAAAATGGTAACCAGTTCTACTAAAAAGTGGACGGGAAGAGGCAGTAGTAGAACTGGTTACCTTTTTGGTCATAACTTGCTCGGTTTTCAAGGTATCGACCTGGTTTCTATTGCGTTGGATAGACAAACATATTGGCTTTCATTCGAAATTTTTTTTAGCTTTAATTAGAATTTCTATTTCCGCGGGTAGTGCGAAAAAAAATTTTTTCCTCAAAAATTATGATGACCTAACCCCTTTGCTTTTTTGAAAAAATTACAAAAAAAAATTTTTTTTCTTATTTTCGCCAAAAAAAAAAAATTTGGAATGAAAGCCAATATGTTTGTCTATCTAACGCAATAGAAACCAGGTCGATACCTTGAAAACCGAGCAAGTTATGACCAAAAAGGTAACCAGTTCTACTACTGCCTCTTCCCGGCCACTTTTTACTAGAACTGGTTACCATTTTGGTCATAACTTGCTCGGTTTTCAAGGTATCGACCTGGTTTCTATTGCGTTGGATAGACAAACATATTGGCTTTCATTCGAAATTTTTTTTAGCTTTAATTAGAATTTCTATTTCCGCGGGTAGTGCGAAAAAAAATTTTTTCCTCAAAAATTATGATGACCTAACCCCTTTGCTTTTTTGAAAAAATTACAAAAAAAAATTTTTTTTCTTATTTTCGCCAAAAAAAAAAAATTTGGAATGAAAGCCAATATGTTTGTCTATCTAACGCAATAGAAACCAGGTCGATACCTTGAAAACTGAGCAAGTTATGACCAAAATGGTAACCAGTTCTAGTAAAAAGTGGCCGGGAAGAGGCAGTAGTAGAACTGGTTACCTTTTTGGTCATAACTTGCTCGGTTTTCAAGGTATCGACCTGGTTTCTATTGCGTTGGATAGACAAACATATTGGCTTTCATTCGAAATTTTTTTTAGCTTTAATTAGAATTTCTATTTCCGCGGGTAGTGCGAAAAAAAATTTTTTCCTCAAAAATTATGATGACCTAACCCCTTTGCTTTTTTGAAAAAATTACAAAAAAAAATTTTTTTTCTTATTTTCGCCAAAAAAAAAAATTTGGAATGAAAGCCAATATGTTTGTCTATCTAACGCAATAGAAACCAGGTCGATACCTTGAAAACTGAGCAAGTTATGACCAAAATGGTAACCAGTTCTACTAAAAAATGTCCGGGAAGAGGCAGTAGTAGAACTGGTTACCTTTTTGGTCATAACTTGCTCAATTTTCAAGATATCGACTTGGTTTCTTTTGCGTTGGATAGAAAAAAGTATTGGCTTTAATTAGAATTTTTATTTACGCGGCTAGTGCGAAAAAAATTTTTTTCCTCAAAAATTATGATGACCTAACCCCTTTGCTTTTTTGAAAAAATTACAAAAAAATTTTTTTTCTTATTTTCGCAAAAAAAAAAAAAATTTGGAATGAAAGCCAATATGTTTGTCTATCCAACGCAAAAAAAACCAAGTCGATACCTTGAAAACTGAGCAAGTTATGACCAAAATGGTAACCAGTTCTACTAAAAAGTGGACGGGAAGAGGCAGTAGTAGAACTGGTTACCTTTTTGGTCATAACTTGCTCAGTTTTCAAGATATCGACCTGGTTTCTATTGCGTTGGATAGGCAAACATTTTGGCTTTCATTCCAAATTTTTTTTTTTGGCGAAAATAAGAAAAAAAATTTTTTTGTAATTTTTTCAAAAAAGCAAAGAGGTTAGGTCATCATAATTTTTGAGGAAAAAAATTTTTTTTCGCACTAGCCGCGTAAATAAAAATTCTAATTAAAGTCAATACTTTTTTCTATCCAACGCAAAAGAAACCAAGTCGATATCTTGAAAACTGAGCAAGTTATGACCAAAAAGGTAACCAGTTCTACTACTGCCTCTTCCCGGACACTTTTTAGTAGAACTGGTTACCATTTTGGTCATAACTTGCTCAGTTTTCAACTGAGCAAGTTATGACCAAAAAGGTAACCAGTTCTACTACTGCCTCTTCCCGTCCACTTTTTAGTAGAACTGGTTACCTTTTTGGTCATAACTTGCTCGGTTTTCAAGGTATCGACCTGGTTTCTATTGCGTTGGATAGACAAACATATTGGCTTTCATTCGAAATTTTTTTTAGCTTTAATTAGAATTTCTATTTCCGCGGGTAGTGCGAAAAAAAATTTTTTCCTCAAAAATTATGATGACCTAACCCCTTTGCTTTTTTGAAAAAATTACAAAAAAAAATTTTTTTTCTTATTTTCGCCAAAAAAAAAAAATTTGGAATGAAAGCCAATATGTTTGTCTATCTAACGCAATAGAAACCAGGTCGATACCTTGAAAACTGAGCAAGTTATGACCAAAATGGTAACCAGTTCTACTAAAAAATGTCCGGGAAGAGGCAGTAGTAGAACTGGTTACCTTTTTGGTCATAACTTGCTCAATTTTCAAGATATCGACTTGGTTTCTTTTGCGTTGGATAGAAAAAAGTATTGGCTTTAATTAGAATTTTTATTTACGCGGCTAGTGCGAAAAAAATTTTTTTCCTCAAAAATTATGATGACCTAACCCCTTTGCTTTTTTGAAAAAATTACAAAAAATTTTTTTTTCTTATTTTCGCAAAAAAAAAAAAATTTGGAATGAAAGCCAATATGTTTGTCTATCCAACGCAAAAAAAACCAAGTCGATACCTTGAAAACTGAGCAAGTTATGACCAAAATGGTAACCAGTTCTACTAAAAAGTGGACGGGAAGAGGCAGTAGTAGAACTGGTTACCTTTTTGGTCATAACTTGCTCAGTTTTCAAGATATCGACCTGGTTTCTATTGCGTTGGATAGGCAAACATTTTGGCTTTCATTCCAAATTTTTTTTTTTGGCGAAAATAAGAAAAGAAATTTTTTTGTAATTTTTTCAAAAAAGCAAAGGGGTTAGGTCATCATAATTTTTGAGGAAAAAAATTTTTTTTCGCACTAGCCGCGTAAATAAAAATTCTAATTAAAGTCAATACTTTTTTCTATCCAACGCAAAAGAAACCAAGTCGATATCTTGAAAACTGAGCAAGTTATGACCAAAAAGGTAACCAGTTCTACTACTGCCTCTTCCCGGACACTTTTTAGTAGAACTGGTTACCATTTTGGTCATAACTTGCTCAGTATTCAAGGTATCGACCTGGTTTCTATTGCGTTAGATAGACAAACATATTGGCTTTCATTCGACATTTTTTTTTTGGGCGAAAATAAGAAAAAATTTTTTTGTAATTTTTTCAAAAAAGCAGAGGGGGTTAGGTCATCATAATTTTTGAGGAAAAAATTTTTTTTGGACTACCCGCGAAAATAAAAATTCGAATTAAAGCCAATACTTTTTTCTATCCAACGCAAAAGAAACCAAGTCGATACCTTGAAAACTGAGCAAGTTATGACCAAAATGGTAACCAGTTCTACTAAAAAGTGGCCGGGAAGAGGCAGTAGTAGAACTGGTTACCTATTTGGTCATAACTTGCTCAGTTTTCAAGGTATCGACTTGGTTTCTTTTGCGTTGGATAGACAAACATATTGGCTTTCATTCCAAATTTTTTTTTTTGATGAAAATAAGAAAAATTTTTTTTGTAATTTTTTCAAAAAAGCAAAGGGGTTAGGTCATCATAATTTTTGAGGAAAAAAATTTTTTTCGCACTACCCGCGTAAATAAAAATTCTAATTAAAGCCAATACTTTTTTCTATCCAACGCAAAAGAAACCAAGTCGATACCTGGAAAACTGAGCAAGTTATGACCAAAATTGTAACCAGTTCTAGTAAAAAGTGGCCGGGAAGAGGCAGTAGTAGAACTGGTTACCTTTTTGGTCATAACTTGCTCAGTTTTCAAGATATCGACTTGGTTTCTTTTGCGCTGGATAGAAAAAGGTATTGGCTTTAATTAGAATTTTTATTTTCGCGGGTAGTGCGAAAAAATTTTTTTCCTAAAAAATTATGATGACCTAACCCCTTTGCTTTTTTGAAAAAATTAAAAAAAAAAAATTTTTTTCTTATTTTCGCCAAAACAAAATTTCGAATGAAAGCCAATATGTTTGTCTATACAACGCAAAAGAAACCAAGTCGATACCTTGAAAACTGAGCAAGTTATGACCAAAAAGGTAACCAGTTCTACTAAAAAGTGGCCGGGAAGAGGCAGTAGTGGAACTGGTTACCTTTTTGGTCATAACTTGCTCAGTTTTCAAGGTACCGACTTGGTTTCTTTTGCGTTAGATAGAAAAAAGTATTAGCTTTAATTAGAATTTCTGTTTTCGCGGGTAGTGCGAAAAAAATTTTTTTCTCAAAAATTATGATGACCTAACCCCTTTGTTTTTTTGAAAAAATTACAAAAAAAATTTTTTTTTCTTATTTTCGCCAAAAAAAAAAATTTGGAATGAAAGCCAATATGTTTGTCTATCCAACGCAAAAGAAACCAAGTCGACACCTTGAAAACTGAGCAAGTTATGACCAAAATGGTAACCAGTTCTAGTAAAAAGTGGCCGGGAAGAGGCAGTAGTAGAACTGGTTACCTTTTTGGTCATAACTTGCTCGGTTTTCAAGGTATCGACCTGGTTTCTATTGCGTTGGATAGACAAACATATTGGCTTTCATTCGAAATTTTTTTTAGCTTTAATTAGAATTTCTATTTCCGCGGGTAGTTCGAAAAAAAATTTTTTCCTCAAAAATTATGATGACCTAACCCCTGTGCTTTTTTGAAAAAATTACAAAAAAATTTTTTCTTATTTTCGCCAAAAAAAAAAAAAAAATGTCGAATGAAAGCCAATATGTTTGTCTATCTAACGCAATAGAAACCAGGTCGATACCTTGAAAACTGAGCAAGTTATGACCAAAATGGTAACCAGTTCTACTAAAAAATGTCCGGGAAGAGGCAGTAGTAGAACTGGTTACCTTTTTGGTCATAACTTGCTCAGTTTTCAAGATATCGACTTGGTTTCTTTTGCGTTGGATAGAAAAAAGTATTGGCTTTAATTAGAATTTTTATTTACGCGGCTAGTGCGAAAAAAATTTTTTTCCTCAAAAATTATGATGACCTAACCCCTTTGCTTTTTTGAAAAAATTACAAAAAAAATTTTTTTCTTATTTTCGCCAAAAAAAAAAATTTGGAATGTAAGCCAATATGTTTGTCTATCCAACGCAAAAAAAAAAAACCAAGTCGATACCTTGAAAACTAAGCAAGTTATGACCAAAATGGTAACCAGTTCTACTAAAAAGTGGACGGGAAGAGGCAGTAGTAGAACTGGTTACCTTTTTGGTCATAACTTGCTCAGTTTTCAAGGTATCGACCTGGTTTCTATTGCGTTGGATAGACAAACATTTTGGCTTTCATTCCAATTTTTTTTTTTGGCGAAAATAAGAAAAAAAATTTTTTTGTAATTTTTTCAAAAAAGCAAAGGGGTTAGGTCATCATAATTTTTGAGGAAAAAAATTTTTTTCGCACTACCCGCGAAAATAAAAATTCGAATTAAAGCCAATACTTTTTCTATTCAACGCAAAAGAAACCAAGTCGATACCTTGAAAACTGAGAAAGTTATGACCAAAATGGTAACCAGTTCTTCTAAAAAGTGGCCGGGAAAAGGCAGTAGTAGAACTGGTTACCTTTTTGGTCATAACTTGCTCAGTTTTCAAGATATCGACCTGGTTTCTATTGCGTTAGATAGACAAACATATTGGCTTTCATTCGATATTTTTTTTTGGGCGAAAATAAGAAAAAATTTTTTTGTAATTTTTTCAAAAAAGCAGAGGGTCATCATCCAACGCAATAGAAACCAGGTCGATACCTTGAAAACTGAGCAAGTTATGACCAAAAAGGTAACCATAAAGGTCATCATAATTTTTGAGGAAAAAAATTTTTTTCGCACTACCCGCGTAAATAAAAATTCTAATTAAAGCCGATACTTTTTTCTATCCAACGCAAAAGAAACCAAGTCGATATCTTGAAAACTGAGCAAGTTATGACCAAAAAGGTAACCAGTTTTACTACTGCCTCTTCCCGGACACTTTTTAGTACAACTGGTTACCATTTTGGTCATAACTTGCTCAGTTTTCAAGGTTACGACTTGGTTTTTTTTGCGTTGGATAGACAAACATATTGGCTTTCATTCGAATTTTTTTTGGCGAAAATAAGAAAAAAATTTTTTGTAATTTTTTTAAAAAAGCAAAGGGGTTAGGTCATCATAATTTTTGAGGAAAAAAATTTTTTCGCACTACCCGCGAAAATAAAAATTCGAATTAAAGCCAATACTTTTTCTATTCAACGCAAAAGAAACCAAGTCGATACCTTGAAAACTGAGCAAGTTATGACCAAAATGGTAACCAGTTCTACTAAAAAGTGGCCGGGAAAAGGCAGTAGTAGAACTGGTTACCTTTTTGGTCATAACTTGCTCAGTTTTCAAGGTATCGACTTGGTTTTTTTTTGCGTTGGATAGACAAACATATTGGCTTTCATTCCAAATTTTTTTTTGGCGAAAATAAAAAAAAAAATTTTTTTGTAATTTTTTCAAAAAAGCAAAGGGGTTAGGTCATCATAATTTTTGAGGAAAAAATTTTTTTCGCACTAGCCGCGTAAATAAAAATTCTAATTAAAACCAATACTTGTTTCTATCCAACGCAAAAGAAACCAAGTCGATATCTTGAAAACTGAGCAAGTTATGACCAAAAAGGTAACCAGTTCTACTACTGCCTCTTCCCGCACACTTTTTAGTAGAACTGGTTACCATTTTGGTCATAACTTGCTCAGTTTTCAAGGTATCGACCTGGTTTCTATTGCGTTAGATAGACAAACATATTGGCTTTCATTCGACATTTTTTTTTTTTTTTTGGGCGAAAATAAGAAAAATTTTTTTTGTAATTTTTTCAAAAAAGCAAAGGGGTTAGGTCATCATAATTTTTGAGGAAAAAAATTTTTCTCGCACTACCCGCGAAAATAAAAATTCTAATTAAAGCTAATACTTTTTCTATTCAACGCAAAAGAAACCAAGTCGATACCTTGAAAACTGAGCAAGTTATGACCAAAATGGTAACCAGTTCTACTAAAAAGTGGCCGGGAAAAGGCAGTAGTAGAACTGGTTACCTTTTTGGTCATAACTTGCTCAGTTTTCAAGATATCGACCTGGTTTCTATTGCGTTGGATAGACAAACATATTGGCTTTCATTCGAATTTTTTTTTGGCGAAAATAAGAAAAAATTTTTTTTTTGGAATTTTTTCAAAAAAGCAAAGGGGTTAGGTCATCATAATTTTTGAGGAAAAAAATTTTTTCGCACTACCCGCGTAAATAAAAATTCTAATTAAAGTCAATACTTTTTTCTATCCAACGCAAAATAAACCAAGTCGATATCTTGAAAACTGAGCAAGTTATGACCAAAAAGGTAACCAGTTCTACTACTGCCTCTTCCCGGACACTTTTTAGTAGAACTGGTTACCATTTTGGTCATAACTTGCTCAGTTTTCAAGGTATCGACCTGGTTTCTATTGCGTTAGATAGACAAACATATTGGCTTTCATTCGAAATTTTTTTTAGCTTTAATTAGAATTTCTATTTCCGCGGGTAGTTCGAAAAAAAATTTTTTCCTCAAAAATTATGATGACCTAACTAACCCCTTTGCTTTTTTGAAAAAATTACAAAAAATTTTTTTTCTTATTTTCGCCAAAAAAAAAAAAATTTGGAATGAAAGCCAATATGTTTTTCTATCCAACGCAAAAGAAACCAAGTCGATATCTTGAAAACTGAGCAAGTTATGACCAAAAAGGTAACCAGTTCTACTACTGCCTCTTCCCGGCCACTTTTTAGTAGAACTGGTTACCATTTTGGTCATAACTTGCTCAGTTTTCAAGGTATCGACTTGGTTTTTTTTGCGTTGGATAGACAAACATATTGGCTTTCATTCGAAATTTTTTTTTTTTGCGAAAATAAGAAAAAAATTTTTTTTGTAGTTTTTTCAAAAAAGCAAAGGGGTTAGGTCATCATAATTTTTGAGGAAAAAATTTTTTTTCGCACTAGCCGCGTAAATAAAAATTCTAATTAAAGCCAATACTTTTTTCTATCCAACGCAAAAGAAACCAAGTCGATACCTTGAAAACTGAGCAAGTTATGACCAAAAAGGTAATCAGTTCTACTACTGCCTTTTCCCGGCCACTTTTTACTAGAACTGGTTACCATTTTGGTCATAACTTGCTCAGTTTTCAAGGTATTGACTTGGTTTCTTTTGCGTTGGATAGACAAACATATTGGCTTTCATCCGAATTTTTTTTTGGCGAAAATAAGAAAAAAAATTTTTTGTAATTTTTTCAAAAAAGCAAAGGGGTTAAGGTCATCATAATTTTTGAGGAAAAAATTTTTTTCGCACTACCCGCGAAAATAAAAATTCGAATTAAAGCCAATACTTTTTCTATTCAACGCAAAAGAAACCAAGTCGATACCTTGAAAACTAAGCAAGTTATGACCAAAATGGTAACCAGTTCTACTAAAAAGTGGCCGGGAAAAGGCAGTAGTAGAACTGGTTACCTTTTTGGTCATAACTTGCTCAGTTTTCAAGATATCGACTTGGTTACTTTTGCGCTGGATAGAAAAAGGTATTGGCTTTAATTAGAATTTTTATTTTCGCGGGTAGTCCGAAAAAAATTTTTTTCCTCAAAAATTATGATGACCTAACCCCTTTGCTTTTTTGAAAAAATTACAAAAAAATTTTTTCTTATTTTCGCCAAAAAAAAAATTTCGAATGAAAGCCAATATGTTTGTCTATCTAACGCAATAGAAACCAGGTGGATACCTTGAAAATTGAGCAAGTTATGACCAAAATGGTAACCCGTTCTACTAAAAAGTGGACGGGAAGAGGCAGTAGTAGAACTGGTTACCTTTTTGGTCATAACTTGCTCAGTTTTCAAGGTATCGACTTGGTTTCTTTTGCGTTGAATAGAAAAAAGTATTGGCTTTAATTCGAAATTTTTTTTGGCGAAAATAAGAAAAAAATTTTTTTGTAATTTTTTCAAAAAAGCATCATAATTTTTGAGGAAAAAATTTTTTTTCGCACTACCCGCGAAACTAAAAATTCGAATTAAAGCCAATACTTTTTTCTATCCAACGCAAAAGAAACCAAGTCGATATCTTGAAAACTGAGCAAGTTATGACCAAAAAGGTAACCAGTTCTACTACTGCCTCTTCCCGGCCACTTTTTACTAGAACTGGTTACCATTTTGGTCATAACTTGCTCAGTTTTCAAGGTATCGACTTGGTTTCTTTTGCGTTGGATAGACAAACATATTGGCTTTCATTCCAAATTTTTTTTTTGGCGAAAATAAGAAAAAAAATTTTTTTTTGTAATTTTTTCAAAAAAGCAAAGGGGTTAGGTCATCATAATTTTTGAGGAAAAAAATTTTTTTCGCACCAGCCGCGTAAATAAAAATTCTAATTAAAGCCAATACTTTTTTCTATCCAACGCAAAAGAAACCAAGTCGATATCTTGAAAACTGAGCAAGTTATGACCAAAAAGGTAACCAGTTCTACTACTGCCTCTTCCCGGACACTTTTTAGTAGAACTGGTTACCATTTTGGTCATAACTTGCTCAGTTTTCAAGGTATCGACCTGGTTTCTATTGCGTTGGATAGACAAACATATTGGCTTTCATTCGACATTTTTTTTTTTTGGGCGAAAATAAGAAAAAATTTTTTGGAATTTTTTCAAAAAAGCAAAGGGGTTAGGTCATCATAATTTTTGAGGAAAAAATTTTTTTTCGCACTACCCGCGAAACTAAAAATTCGAATCAAAGCCAATACTTTTTCTATTCAACGCAAAAGAAACCAAGTTGATACCTTGAAAACTGAGCAAGTTATGACCAAAAAGGTAACCAGTTCTACTACTGCCTTTTCCCGGCCACTTTAGGTAACCAGTTCTACTACTGCCTCTTCCCGGACACTTTTTAGTAGAACTGGTTACCATTTTGGTCATAACTTGCTCAGTTTTCAAGGTATCGACCTGGTTTCTATTGCGTTAGATAGACAAACATATTGGCTTTCATTCGACATTTTTTTTTTTTTTTTTTGGGCGAAAATAAGAAAAAATTTTTTGGAATTTTTTCAAAAAAGCAAAGGGGTTAGGTCATCATAATTTTTGAGGAAAAAATTTTTTTTCGCACTACCCGCGAAACTAAAAATTCGAATCAAAGCCAATACTTTTTCTATTCAACGCAAAAGAAACCAAGTTGATACCTTGAAAACTGAGCAAGTTATGACCAAAAAGGTAACCAGTTCTACTACTGCCTTTTCCCGGCCACTTTAGGTAACCAGTTCTACTACTGCCTCTTCCCGCACACTTTTTAGTAGAACTGGTTACCTTTTTGGTCATAACTTGCTCAGTTTTCAAGATATCGACCTGGTTTCTATTGCGTTGGATAGACAAACATATTGGCTTTCATTCGAATTTTTTTTGGGGAAAATAAGAAAAAAAATTTTTTGTAATTTTTTCAAAAAAGCAAAGGGGTTAGGTCATCATAATTTTTGAGGAAAAAAATTTTTTTCGCACTACCCGCGAAAATAAAAATTCGAATTAAAGCCAATACTTTTTCTATTCAACGCAAAAGAAACCAAGTCGATACCTTGAAAACTGAGCAAGTTATGACCAAAATGGTAACCAGTTCTACTAAAAAGTGGCCGGGAAAAGGCAGTAGTAGAACTGGTTACCTTTTTGGTCATAACTTGCTCAGTTTTCAAGATATCGACCTGGTTTCTATTGCGTTGGATAGACAAACATATTGGCTTTCATTCGAATTTTTTTTTGGCGAAAATAAGAAAAACAATTTTTTTGTAATTTTTTCAAAAAAGCAAAGGGGTTAGGTCATCATAATTTTTGAGGAAAAAAATTTTTTTCGCACTACCCGCGAAAATAAAAATTCTAATTAAAGCTAATACTTTTTTCTATCCAACGCAAAAGAAACCAAGTCGATACCTTGAAAACTGAGCAAGTTATAACCAAAAAGGTAACCAGTTCTACTACTGCCTCTTCCCGGCCACTTTTTAGTAGAACTGGTTACCATTTTGGTCATAACTTGCTCAGTTTTCAAGATATCGACTTGGTTACTTTTGCGCTGGATAGAAAAAGGTATTGGCTTTAATTAGAATTTTTATTTTCGCGGGTAGTGCGAAAAAATTTTTTTCCTCAGAAATTATGATGACCTAACTAACCCCTTTGCTTTTTTGAAAAAATTAAAAAAAAATTTTTTTTCTTATTTTCGCCAAAAAAAATTTCGAATGAAAGCCAATATGTTTGTCTATACAACGCAAAAGAAACCAAGTCGATACCTTGAAAATTGAGCAAGTTGTGACCAAAGAGGTAACCAGTTCTACTAAAAAGTGGCCGGGAAGAGGCAGTAGTAGAACTGGTTACCTTTTTGGTCATAACTTGCTCAGTTTTCAAGGTATCGACTTGGTTTCTTTTGCGTTGGATAGAAAAAAGTATTAGCTTTAATTAGAATTTCTATTTTCGCGGGTAGTCCGAAAAAAATTTTTTTCCTCAAAAATTATGATGACCTAACCCCTTTGCTTTTTTGAAAAAATTACAAAAAATTTTTTTTCTTATTTTCGCCCAAAAAAAAAAAAAAAATTTCGAATGAAAGCCAATATGTTTGTCTATCTAACGCAATAGAAACCAGGTGGATACCTTGAAAACTGAGCAAGTTATGACCAAAATGGTAACCCGTTCTACTAAAAAGTGGACGGGAAGAGGCAGTAGTAGAAATGGTTACCTTTTTGGTCATAACTTGCTCAGTTTTCAAGATATCGACTTGGTTTCTTTTGCGTTGGATAGAAAAACATATTGGCTTTCATTCCAAATTTTTTTTTTGGCGAAAATAAGAAAAAAAAATTTTTTGTAATTTTTTCAAAAAAGCAAAGGGGTTAGGTCATCATAATTTTTGAGGAAAAAAATTTTTTTCGCACTACCCGCGAAAATAAAAATTCGAATTAAAGCCAATACTTTTTCTATTCAACGCAAAAGAAACCAAGTCGATACCTTGAAAACTGAGCAAGTTATGACCAAAATGGTAACCAGTTCTACTAAAAAGTGGCCGGGAAAAGGCAGTAGTAGAACTGGTTACCTTTTTGGTCATAACTTGCTCAGTTTTCAAGATATCGACTTGGTTTCTATTGCGTTGGATAGACAAACATATTGGCTTTCATTCGAATTTTTTTTTTGGCGAAAATAAGAAAAAAAAATTTTGTAATTTTTTCAAAAAAGCAAAGGGGTTAGGTCATCATAATTTTTGAGGAAAAAAATTTTTTCGCACTACCCGCGAAAATAAAAATTCTAATTAAAGCCAATACCTTTTTCTATCCAGCGCAAAAGTAACCAAGTCGATATCTTGAAAACTGAGCAAGTTATGACCAAAATGGTAACCAGTTCTACTAAAAAGTGGACGGGAAGAGGCAGTAGTAGAAATGGTTACCTTTTTGGTCATAACTTGCTCAGTTTTCAAGGTATCGACTTGGTTTCTTTTGCGTTGAATAGAAAAAAGTATTGGCTTTAATTCGAAATTTTTTTTGGCGAAAATAAGAAAAAAATTTTTTTTTGTAATTTTTTCAAAAAAGCAAAGGGGTTAGGTCATCATAATTTTTGAGGAAAAAAATTTTTTTCGCACTACCCGCGAAAATAAAAATTCGAATTAAAGCCAATACTTTTTCTATTCAACGCAAAAGAAACCAAGTCGATACCTTGAAAACTGAGCAAGTTAGGACCAAAATGGTAATCAGTTCTACTACTGCCTCTTCCCGGCCACTTTTTACTAGAACTGGTTACCATTTTGGTCATAACTTGCTCAGTTTTCAAGGTATCGACTTGGTTTCTTTTGCGTTGTATAGACAAACATATTGGCTTTCATTCGAATTTTTTTTTGGCGAAAATAAGAAAAAAAAATTTTTTTTAATTTTTTCAAAAAAGCAAAGGGGTTAGGTCATCATAATTTTTGAGGAAAAAAATTTTTTTCGGACTACCCGCGAAAATAGAAATTCTAATTAAAGCTAATACTTTTTTCTATCCAACGCAGAATAAATTAAGTCGATACCTTGAAAACTGAGCAAGTTATGACCAAAATGGTAACCAGTTCTACTAAAAAGTGGCCGGGAAAAGGCAGTAGTAGAACTGGTTACCTTTTTGGTCATAACTTGCTCAGTTTTCAAGATATCGACTTGGTTTCTATTGCGTTGGATAGACAAACATATTGGCTTTCATTCGAATTTTTTTCTTGGCGAAAATAAGAAAAAAAAATTTTGTAATTTTTTCAAAAAAGCAAAGGGGTTAGGTCATCATAATTTTTGAGGAAAAAAATTTTTTTCGCACTACCCGCGAAAATAAAAATTCGAATTAAAGCCAATACTTTTTCTATTCAACGCAAAAGAAACCAAGTCGATACCTTGAAAACTGAGCAAGTTAGGACCAAAATGGTAATCAGTTCTACTAAAAAGTGGACGGGAAGAGGCAGTAGTAGAAATGGTTACCTTTTTGGTCATAACTTGCTCAGTTTTCAAGGTATCGACTTGGTTTCTTTTGCGTTGAATAGAAAAAAGTATTGGCTTTAATTCGAAATTTTTTTTGGCGAAAATAAGAAAAAAATTTTTTTTTGTAATTTTTTCAAAAAAGCAAAGGGGTTAGTTAGGTCATCATAATTTTTGAGGAAAAAAATTTTTTCGCACTACCCGCGAAAATAAAAATTCTAATTAAAGCCAATACCTTTTTCTATCCAGCGCAAAAGTAACCAAGTCGATATCTTGAAAACTGAGCAAGTTATGACCAAAATGGTAACCAGTTCTACTAAAAAGTGGACGGGAAGAGGCAGTAGTAGAAATGGTTACCTTTTTGGTCATAACTTGCTCAGTTTTCAAGGTATCGACTTGGTTTCTTTTGCGTTGAATAGAAAAAAGTATTGGCTTTAATTCGAAATTTTTTTTGGCGAAAATAAGAAAAAAATTTTTTTTTGTAATTTTTTCAAAAAAGCAAAGGGGTTAGGTCATCATAATTTTTGAGGAAAAAAATTTTTTTCGCACTACCCGCGAAGATAAAAATTCTAATTAAAGCTAATACTTTTTTCTATCCAACGCAAAAGAAACTAAGTCGATATCTTGAAAACTGAGCAAGTTATGACCAAAAAGGTAACCAGTTCTACTACTGCCTCTTCCCGTCCACTTTTTAGTAGAACTGGTTACCATTTTGGTCATAACTTGCTCAGTTTTCAAGGTATCGACTTGGTTTCTTTTGCGTTGGATAGACAAACATATTGGCTTTCATTCGAATTTTTTTTTGGCGAAAATAAAAAAAAAAAAATTTTTTAATTTTTTCATAAAAGCAAAGGGGTTAGGTCATCATAATTTTTGAGGAAAAAATTTTTTTTCGCACTACCCGCGAAAATAAATATTTCGAATTAAAGCCAATAATTTTTTTCTATCCAACGCAAAAGAAACCAATCCGATATCTTGAGAACTGAGCAAGTTATGACCAAAAAGGTAACCAGTTCTACTACTGCCTCTACCCGGCCACTTTTTAGTAGAACTGGTTACCATTTTGGTCATAACTTGCTCAGTTTTCAAGGTATCGACTTGGTTTCTTTTGCGTTGGATAGACAAACATATTGGCTTTCATTCGAATTTTTTTTTTGGCGAAAATAAGAAAAAAAATTTTTTGTAATTTTTTCAAAAAAGCAAAGGGGTTAGGTCATCATAATTTTTGAGGAAAAAATTTTTTTTCGCACTACCCGCGAAAATAAAAATTCGAATTAAAGCCAATACTTTTTCTATTCAACGCAAAAGAAACCAAGTCGATACCTTGAAAACTAAGCAGGTTATCACCAAAATGGTAACCAGTTCTACTAAAAAGTGGCCGGGAAAAGGCAGTAGTAGAACTGGTTACCTTTTTGGTCATAACTTGCTCAGTTTTCAAGGTATCGACTTGGTTTCTTTTGCGTTGGATAGAAAAAAGTATTAGCTTTAATTAGAATTTCTATTTTCGCGGGTAGTCCGAAAAAATATTTTTCCTCAAAAATTATGGTGACCTAACCCCTTTGCTTTTTTGAAAAAATTACAAAAAATTTTTTTCTTATTTTCGCCCAAAAAAAAAAAAAAATTTCGAATGAAAGCCAATATGTTTGTCTATCTAACGCAATAGAAACCAGGTGGATACCTTGAAAATTGAGCAAGTTATGACCAAAATGGTAACCAGTTCTACTAAAAAGTGGACGGGAAGAGGCAGTAGTAGAAATGGTTACCTTTTTGGTCATAACTTGCTCAGTTTTCAAGGTATCGACTTGGTTTCTTTTGCGTTGAATAAAAAAAAGTATTGGCTTTAATTCGAAATTTTTTTTTGGCGAAAATAAGAAAAAAATTTTTTTTTTGTAATTTTTTCAAAAAAGCAAAGGGTCATCATAATTTTTGAGGAAAAAAATTTTTTTCGCACTACCCGCGTAAATAAAAATACTAATTAAAGCCAATACTTTTTTCTATCCAACGCAAAAGAAACGAAGTCGATATCTTGAAAACTGAGCAAGTTATGACCAAAAAGGTAACCAGTTCTACTACTGCCGCTTCCCGTCCACTTTTTAGTAGAACTGGTTACCATTTTGGTCATAACTTGCTCACTTTTCAAGGTATCGACTTGGTTTTTTTTGCGTTGGATAGACAAACATATTGGCTTTCATTCCAAATTTTTTTTTGGCGAAAATAAGAAAAAAATTTTTTTGTAATTTTTTCAAAAAAGCAAAGGGGTTAGGTCACCATAATTTTTGAGGAAAAAAATTTTCTTCGCAATAGCCGCGTAAATAAAAATTCTAATTAAAGCCAATACTTTTTTCTATCCAACGCAAAAGAAACCAAGTCGATATCTTGAAAACTGAGTAAGTTATGACCAAAAAGGTAACCAGTTCTACTACTGCCTCTTCCCGGCCACTTTTTACTTGAACTGGTTACCATTTTGGTCATAACTTGCTTAGTTTTCAAGGTATCGACTTAATTTATTCTGCGTTGGATAGAAAAAAGTATTGGCTTTAATTCGAATTTTTATTTTCGCGGGTAGTGCGAAAAAAATTTTTTCCTCAAAAATTATGATGACCTAACCCCTTTGCTTTTTTGAAAAAATTACAAAAAAATTTTTTCTTATTTTCGCACAAAAAAAATCGAATGAAGGCCAATATGTTTGTCTATCCAACGCAAAAGAAACCGAATCGATATCTTGAAAAATGCGCAAGTTATGACCAAAAAGGTAATCAGTTCTATTACTGCCTCTTCCCGTCCACTTCTTAGTAGAACTGGTTACCATTTTGGTCATAACTTGCTCAGTTTTCAAGGTATCGACTTGGTTTCTTTTGCGTTGGATAGAAGAAAAAAAATTGGCTTTCATTCGATTTTTGTTTTGGCGAAAATAAGAAAAAAAATTTTTTGTAATTTTTTCAAAAAAGCAAAGGGGTTAGGTCATCATAATTTTTGAGGAAAAAAAATTTTTCCGCGCTACCCGCGAAAATAAAAATTCTAATTAAAGCCAATACTTTTTTCTATCCAACGCAAAAGAAACCAAGTCGATATCTTGAAAACTGAGCAAGTTATGACCAAAAAGGTAACCAGTTCTACTACTGCCTCTTCCCGGCCACTTCTTAGTAGAACTGGTTACCATTTTGGTCATAACTTGCTTAGTTTTCAAGGTATCGACTTAATTTATTCTGCGTTGGATAGAAAAATGTATTGGCTTTAATTCGAATTTTTACTTTCGCGGGTAGTGCGAAAAAATTTTTTTTCTCAAAAATTATGCTGACCTAACCCCTTTGCTTTTTTGAAAAAATTACAAAATTTTTTTTTCTTATTTTCGCCAAAAAAATTTTCGAATGAAAGAAAATATGTTTGCTTATTCAAAGCAAAAGAAACTAAGTCGATACCTTGAAAACTGAGCAAGTTATGACCAAAATGGTAACCAGTTCTAGTAAAAAGTGGCCGGGAAGAGGCAGTAGTAGAACCGGTTACCTTTTTGGTCATAACTTGCTCAGTTTTCAAGATATCGGCTTGGTTTCTTTTGCGTTGGATAGAAAAAAGGATTGGCTTTAATTAGAATTTTTATTTTCGCGGGTAGCGCGGAAAAAATTTTTTTCCTCAAAAATTATGATGACCTAACCCCTTTGCTTTTTTGAAAAAATTACAAAAAAAAAAATTTTTTCTTATTTTCACCAAAAAAAAAAAATCCGAATGAAAGCCTATTGGAAAAAATAAAACTCTTTTTCCAGTTATAATTTTTGAAGAAGTGAAAATACAAACTTATTTATTGAAGACTAAAACAAAGAATGAATGATTGAAAATCTTATTAAATCAAATTATAAAAACTTAACTATAACAAGTGTTTTTTAAACAAAGAAAGTGTTACCGGGCAATTATAACAATTTTAAGTGTTGCCATTTCACACTCCCTCTCAACACTACAAAAATTTAATTTATTAATATAATCCCATAGTTCTACAAAATGTTAAATGTTTGACTTTACAGAGATTTTTGGTAAATATATCAGATAGCATTTCCTCAGTAGGAATATAACCAATGTCGATCAAGCCTTTGGAATAAATGTCTCGAACGTGATGGTACTTCAGATCTATGTGTTTACTTCTAGAATGGTATGTTGCATTTCTTACTAGGCACTGTGCACTGAGAGTATCACCATATAAATGTAAAGGCTTACTTTCTTTAAAGCCTAATTTTTCAAGTAAATTCCTTATATAAATCGCCTCTTTAGCTGCTGAAGATAAAGCAATATATTCCGCTTCCATGCTACTTAAGGCAACTACGTTCTGCTTTTTGGCCTCCCAGGAGAAAACACAATTAGCTTTTATAAAATCAAAGCCTGAATATGACTTTCTGTTAGTAGCATCACTACCCCAATCTGCGTCTGCATACCCGACTGTTGATTTACCTGTTTTATCAAAATTGAGCTTGAAGTCAATTGTCTTTTTGAGGTATCGCAGCACGTGCTTCACGGCTGACAAATGTTCAACATGTGGAGCTGTATTACACTGGGTAACCTTACTCACTGAATGCAGGATATCCGGTCGCGTTGAAATTGCAAGATACATCATTGCTCCAATTGCTGATTGATAATCCTTAGAATCTACTTTTCTACAGTCGCTAATATTGCATTTTAACTGGAACCCAACTTCAAGTGGGATTGAAACCTCTTTACAGTCTTGCATTCCGAAATCTTTTAATAATTTTTGTATATATTGCCGCTGGCATACCTTAACTGAACCAGTTTCACCGATGCGATCAAATTCCATTCCCAGAAAGTGGTGAAGCTGACCTCCATCTTTGACATCAAATTCTTTGGCTATTGCTTCTTTAATACTATTAAGTTCTACCTTTGATGAACTAGCAATAATAAGATCATCTACGTATATCGCAATGATGTTGAACATATTATCATGATTTTTAGTATACATACACTGTTCATTAGTACATTTCTTGAACCCAATTTTAATTAATGCATTGGATTACGAGTATCTTTGAAACCTTCTGGTTGTGCCATATACACTTACTTCATCATCTAAATCTGCATTCAAATAAGCGGTCGAAACATCCATCTGATGCATGTATAGCTCGTGTTCTACAGCTAAAGCAACTAGTAGTCTGATATCAGCATACCTCACAACTGGTGAAAAGGTTTCCATATAATTTATTCCATATTTCTGGCCAAAACCTTTTGCAACCAGTCTAGCGTTAAGAGTCTCTACGTTTCCATTTTCATAGTTTCCGTTTCATAGCAAAAACCCATTTACAGCCTATAGCACTTTGCCCTATAGGTAATTCTTTTAACTCCCACGTATTATTTTTTATTAGAGATGCATATTCTTTTTGCATTGCAGATTTCCACAAACTACCATTTGATCCATTCAATGCCTCGTCAACACTGCTAGGGATAGCTACATTAATTAAATTTACTGTATTATATACTTTTTTTGGGCGGCCTACTAATCCGGTTCTGACTAGTTTGGGACGACCTGGATCAATTTTTTGCTGTGTTTCTTGATTCCTAATCTTCATACAGCCTGTATGCTTTTGCCTGTTCACTATATCCGATCATAATCATTTCCTTACCTTTAGGTAAAAACTTTTTATTATGTGTCTTGTCTAACACAATGGCCTTCGTACCAAATACCTTTAAATGTCCTACTGACGGTTTAAATCCATACCAAAATTCGAATGTTAAGTACTTATTAAATTCCTTGTTTACATATTCTCGTCCATTATCAGTTCTTAAGCATTTTATATGACAACCAGTTTGCTTTTCAGCAAGTGCTTTATATTCTTTAAAAGCATTGAAAACTTGGTCTTTAGTTTTAAGGAAAAACACAACGGTAAAACGAGATTTATCGTCAATAAATGTTGCAAAATATCTGGATCCAGCAATAGATGGTGTATTTACTGGTCCACAAATATCACTATGAACGAAATTGCGATCTTTCAAAGGGTTTGACAGTTATTTTAGCCTTGGAACATGTTTCACATGCAAGTTTCCTGTGGTAATCTTTTATTTTAAATCCTTTTACCACGTTCTTTTTCGACATCTCCTTTAAACACTCAAAATTCACATGGCCATATTTGAGATGCCAACTCATAAAATTATTTTGCAACTCTACACTTAAACATTTGTTTTGCTTAGTTTCATATATAAATATGCCATTATTGTTAAATGCTTTTAATATTAAGTTATTATCTTTATCTTTCATATGCAAAAAATTTTCTTTGCATGTAACAATTGCACCATTATAAATCATTTTGCTTATAGAAATAAAATTTCCTTTGAGCTCTGGCACATGCAAAACATTTTTGAGATTTATTCTGCAATGTTTTTCATTAATTATTACATTACCTCGGCCAATTGCTTTTAAGCAGCTGTTGTTTGGTAGATAAACATGTTCATTGCACTCTTCGTATTTTTCGAACAAATTATAGTCACAGCAAAAATGGGACGAAGCTCCACTATCTACGCACCATTGTATATTATTGTTGTTTGTTGATTTTATGCTTGCTAATGATACAAAACCATTAAATTCATTTCTCTTTTCATGCTTCTCGAATTTATCTTTATTTCTACATTTTGCTGCAAAATGACCTCTGCGCCCGCAGTTATAACATTTTTTATCATTGGCATTGTTATGATTCTTGTTGCGCTCCTTATTATATTGTTGTTTCTTCTCTCTGTGTTGTTGATAACCTCTACTTGAACGCATAATATTCAAAACTTCAGAATTATTGTTATCTGCATTAGTTTCTTTTTGACGTGCGCCTTCTTCTAATAATTTTACTTTCAATGACGATAGGTTAGGTAACGAATCTCTAGATTCCATTGGTAAGCTGGACAATAGTAATATAACAAGAATTTCATCTGGAACTATAACTTCTATTTCCGATAATTGGTCTGTTAAAATTGAAAAACGGTCATTCATATTAACATTCTCTTGCATTGATAAATACAGCAACTTTTTTAAATAACATAATTTTCCTTGCAGGCCCTTTTGGCTGATGTATTTCTTTTAACTTTTGCCATGCTTCTGACGACGATATACAGTTTTTAATATGGTTAACTTGGTTGGCGTTCACGGACAATAAAATCGAAGCTAAGGCCTTTTCATTTCTCGTTTCATACAAAGCAAATGATGGCGATGCGTTATCTTCTGGTTTCACTTCACGGCCACTGACTACGCTCCATAAATCGGAGTGTACCAATATACTTTTCATTTGAATGTTCCATACTGAGTAACTCTGTGTGTAATTTTTTAAATCGTGGCAAAATAACCATATACGGACACCACTACGTGATAAAAGACAAAAAAAAAAAGACCCGTGTCTCCCAATTTTTCCCAAAGTCATGCACTTTTTTTATGGGCCGCCAAAGATTTGGGGCCTCAGTATCATTTTCGCAATAAAGTGATCATTTTCTCGGGCTCATATCTTGCAAACCGTTCCGAATTTCAATTTACTCTCTGAGGCAAACTTGTAGCTCTTGTCATAAAGAACAAAAATTGCGAACATATAAAATCAAAAAAACTTCACCTTCCAGATAAAAATCGCAAAAAACTTAAAAAAAATTAGATTTTTTTTAGCTTTTTCTCTTGTTCAGGTCCATAGGTAGCAAACCGTTCAAAATTCAAGGAAACAATCAACTACAAAAACACACTGCGTACTGAAACTGTCAGTTGACACTGTTGTGTACGAATTATGTTGTAGCACTTTATACCGCGTCACTTTTTTCACTTTTGCGGCTACCTAAGCGCTACCTAAACGGTATTCAGAATTATTCCCAGGAAGTTTATATGTTGTAGAAATTTGTTTATTGAGATCTTAGGTAAATTTTTGTAGTTGATTGTTTCCTTGAATTTTGAACGGTTTGCTGCCTATGGACCTGAACAAGAGAAAAAGGTAAAAAAATCGATTTTTTTAAGTTTTTTGCGATTTTTATCCGGAAGGTGAAGTTTTTTGATTTTATATGTTTGCAATTTTTGTTCTTTATGACAAGAGCTACAAGTTTGCCTCAGAGAGTAAATCGAAATTCGGAACGGTTTGCAAGATATGAGCCCGAGAAAATGATCACTTTTTTGCGAAAATGATACCGAGGTCCCAAATCTTTGGCGGCACATAAAAAAAGTGCATGACTTTGGGAAAAATTGGGACACACTGGTTTTTTTTTAGTCTTTTATCACGTAGTGGTGTCCGTATATGGTTATTTTTTTCGTGTTGCGCTATGTAATTGGAATCATCCAATTTATCGATTTGGAATAATGATGACATAGCAACAAATTAAACTCCCTCTGAATTGGCAGGATAATAATAAATGCGACAAACGTTACAAAGTATTAAATCGCGACACACGCTTATTTATTTAATTAAATTTGATTATTCTATTCGCACGCCTGGGCCCATAACCTATTGGAAAAAATAAAACTCTTTTTCCAGTTATAATTTTTGAAGAAGTGAAAATACAAACTTATTTATTGAAGACTAAAACAAAGAATGAATGATTGAAAATCTTATTAAATCAAATTATGAAAACTTAACTATAACAAGTGTTTTTTAAACAAAGAAAGTTTTATCAGGCAATTATAACAATTTTAAGTGTTGCTATTTCACAAAGCCAATATGTTTGTCTATCCAACGCAAAAGAAACCAAGTCGATACCTTGAAAACTGAGCAAGTTATGACAAAAAAGACACCAAGTCGATATCTTGAAAACTGAGCAAGTTATGACCAAAAAGGTAACCAGTTCTACTACTGCCTCTTCCCGGCCACTTTTTAGTAGAACTGGTTACCATTTTGGTCATAACTTGCTCAGTTTTCAAGGTATCGATCTGGTTTCTTTTGCTTTGGATGGACAAACATATTGGCTTTTATTAAAAAAATTTTTTTTGGCGAAAATAAGAAAAATTTTTTTTTGCAATTTTTTCAAAAAAGCAAAGGGGTTAGGTCATCATAATTTTTGAGGGAAAAAATTTTTTTCGCACTACCCGCGGAAATAAAAATTCTAATTAAAGCCAATACGTTTTTCTATCCAACGCAAAAGAAACCAAGTCGATATCTTGAAAACTGAGCAAGTTATGACCAAAAAGGTAACCTGTTCTACTACTGCCTCTTCCCGGCCACTTTTTAGTAGAACTGGTTACCATTTTGGTCATAACTTGCTCAGTTTTCAAGGTATCGACCTGGTTTCTTTTGCTTTGGATGGACAAACATATTGGCTTTTATTAACAAAATTTTTTTGGCGAAAATAAGAAAAAATTTTTTTTTGCAATTTTTTCAAAAAAGCAAAGGGGTTAGGTCATCATAATTTTTGAGGGAAAAAATTTTTTTCGCACTACCCGCGAAAATAAAAATTCTAATTAAAGCTAATACTTTTTTCTATCCAACGCAGAATAAATCAAGTCGATATCTTGAAAACTAAGCAATTTATGACCAAAAAGGTAACCAGTTCTACTACTGCCTCTACCCGGCCACTTTTTAGTAGAACTGGTTACCATTTTGGTCATAACTTGCTCAGTTTTCAAGGTATCGATCTGGTTTCTTTTGCTTTGGATGGACAAACATATTGGCTTTTATTAACAAAATTTTTTTGGCGATAATAAGAAAAAAATTTTTTTTGCAATTTTTTCAAAAAAGCAAAGGGGTTAGGTCATCATAATTTTTGAGGGAAAAAATTTTTTTCGCACTACCCGCGAAAATAAAAATTCTAATTAAAGCCAATACGTTTTTCTATCCAACGCAAAAGAAACCAAGTCGATACCTTGAAAACTGAGCAAGTTATGACCAAAATGGTAACCAGTTCTACTAAAAAGTGGCCGGGAAGAGGCAGTAGTAGAACTGGTTACCTTTTTGGTCATAACTTGCTCAGTTTTCAAGATATCGACTTGGTTTCTTTTGCGTTGGATAGAAAAAGGTATTGGCTTTAATTAGAATTTTTATTTACGCGGCTAGTGCGAAAAAAAATTTTTTCCTCAAAAATTATGATGACCTAACCCCTTTGCTTTTTTGAAAAAATTACAAAAAAATTTTTTCTTATATTCGCCCAAAAAAAAAAAAAAAAATGTCGAATAAAAACCAATATGTTTGTCTATCCAACGCAAAAGAAACCAAGTCGATACCTTCAAAACTGAGCAAGTTATGACCAAAATGGTAACCAGTTCTACTAAAAAGTGGCCGGGAAGAGGCAGTAGTAGAACTGGTTACCTTTTTGGTCATAAATTGCTTAGTTTTCAAGATATCGACTTGGTTTCTTTTGCGTTGGATAGAAAAAGGTATTGGCTTTAATTAGAATTTCTATTTTCGCGAGCAGTGCGAAAAAAAATTTTTTCCTCAAAAATTATGATGACCTAACCCCTTTGCTTTTTTGAAAAAATTAAAAAAATTTTTTTTTCTTATTTTCGCCAAAAAAAATATTCGAATGAAAGCCAATATGTTTGTCTATCCAACGCAAAAGAAACCAAGTCGATACCTTGAAAACTGAGCAAGTTATGACCAAAATGGTAACCAGTTCTACTAAAAAGTGGCCGGGAAGAGGCAGTAGTAGAACTGGTTACCTTTTTGGTCATAAATTGCTTAGTTTTCAAGATATCGACTTGGTTTCTTTTGCGTTGGATAGAAAAAGGTATTGGCTTTAATTAGAATTTTTATTTTCGCGGGTAGTGCGAAAAAATTTTTTTCCTCAAAAATTATGATGGCCTAACCCCTTTGCTTTTTTGAAAAAATTACAAAAAATTTTTTTCTTATTTTCGCCCAAAAAAAAAAAAAAATTTCGAATGAAAGCCAATATGTTTGTCTATCTAACGCAATAGAAACCAGGTGGATACCTTGAAAATTGAGCAAGTTATGACCAAAATGGTAACCAGTTCTACTAAAAAGTGGACGGGAAGAGGCAGTAGTAGAAATGGTTACCTTTTTGGTCATAACTTGCTCAGTTTTCAAGGTATCGACTTGGTTTCTTTTGCGTTGAATAAAAAAAAGTATTGGCTTTAATTCGAAATTTTTTTTTGGCGAAAATAAGAAAAAAATTTTTTTTTGTAATTTTTTCAAAAAAGCAAAGGGTCATCATAATTTTTGAGGAAAAAAATTTTTTTCGCACTACCCGCGTAAATAAAAATACTAATTAAAGCCAATACTTTTTTCTATCCAACGCAAAAGAAACGAAGTCGATATCTTGAAAACTGAGCAAGTTATGACCAAAAAGGTAACCAGTTCTACTACTGCCGCTTCCCGTCCACTTTTTAGTAGAACTGGTTACCATTTTGGTCATAACTTGCTCACTTTTCAAGGTATCGACTTGGTTTTTTTTGCGTTGGATAGACAAACATATTGGCTTTCATTCCAAATTTTTTTTTGGCGAAAATAAGAAAAAAATTTTTTTGTAATTTTTTCAAAAAAGCAAAGGGGTTAGGTCACCATAATTTTTGAGGAAAAAAATTTTCTTCGCACTAGCCGCGTAAATAAAAATTCTAATTAAAGCCAATACTTTTTTCTATCCAACGCAAAAGAAACCAAGTCGATATCTTGAAAACTGAGTAAGTTATGACCAAAAAGCTAACCAGTTCTACTACTGCCTCTTCCCGGCCACTTTTTACTTGAACTGGTTACCATTTTGGTCATAACTTGCTTAGTTTTCAAGGTATCGACTTAATTTATTCTGCGTTGGATAGAAAAAAGTATTGGCTTTAATTCGAATTTTTATTTTCGCGGGTAGTGCGAAAAAAATTTTTTCCTCAAAAATTATGATGACCTAACCCCTTTGCTTTTTTGAAAAAATTACAAAAAAATTTTTTCTTATTTTCGCACAAAAAAAATCGAATGAAGGCCAATATGTTTGTCTATCCAACGCAAAAGAAACCGAATCGATATCTTGAAAAATGCGCAAGTTATGACCAAAAAGGTAATCAGTTCTATTACTGCCTCTTCCCGTCCACTTCTTAGTAGAACTGGTTACCATTTTGGTCATAACTTGCTCAGTTTTCAAGGTATCGACTTGGTTTCTTTTGCGTTGGATAGAAGAAAAAAAATTGGCTTTCATTCGATTTTTGTTTTGGCGAAAATAAGAAAAAAAATTTTTTGTAATTTTTTCAAAAAAGCAAAGGGGTTAGGTCATCATAATTTTTGAGGAAAAAAAATTTTTCCGCGCTACCCGCGAAAATAAAAATTCTAATTAAAGCCAATACTTTTTTCTATCCAACGCAAAAGAAACCAAGTCGATATCTTGAAAACTGAGCAAGTTATGACCAAAAAGGTAACCAGTTCTACTACTGCCTCTTCCCGGCCACTTCTTAGTAGAACTGGTTACCATTTTGGTCATAACTTGCTTAGTTTTCAAGGTATCGACTTAATTTATTCTGCGTTGGATAGAAAAATGTATTGGCTTTAATTCGAATTTTTACTTTCGCGGGTAGTGCGAAAAAATTTTTTTTCTCAAAAATTATGCTGACCTAACCCCTTTGCTTTTTTGAAAAAATTACAAAATTTTTTTTTCTTATTTTCGCCAAAAAAATTTTCGAATGAAAGAAAATATGTTTGCTTATTCAAAGCAAAAGAAACTAAGTCGATACCTTGAAAACTGAGCAAGTTATGACCAAAATGGTAACCAGTTCTAGTAAAAAGTGGCCGGGAAGAGGCAGTAGTAGAACCGGTTACCTTTTTGGTCATAACTTGCTCAGTTTTCAAGATATCGGCTTGGTTTCTTTTGCGTTGGATAGAAAAAAGGATTGGCTTTAATTAGAATTTTTATTTTCGCGGGTAGCGCGGAAAAAATTTTTTTCCTCAAAAATTATGATGACCTAACCCCTTTGCTTTTTTGAAAAAATTACAAAAAAAAAATTTTTTCTTATTTTCACCAAAAAAAAAAAATCCGAATGAAAGCCTATTGGAAAAAATAAAACTCTTTTTCCAGTTATAATTTTTGAAGAAGTGAAAATACAAACTTATTTATTGAAGACTAAAACAAAGAATGAATGATTGAAAATCTTATTAAATCAAATTATAAAAACTTAACTATAACAAGTGTTTTTTAAACAAAGAAAGTGTTACCGGGCAATTATAACAATTTTAAGTGTTGCCATTTCACACTCCCTCTCAACACTACAAAAATTTAATTTATTAATATAATCCCATAGTTCTACAAAATGTTAAATGTTTGACTTTACAGAGATTTTTGGTAAATATATCAGATAGCATTTCCTCAGTAGGAATATAACCAATGTCGATCAAGCCTTTGGAATAAATGTCTCGAACGTGATGGTACTTCAGATCTATGTGTTTACTTCTAGAATGGTATGTTGCATTTCTTACTAGGCACTGTGCACTGAGAGTATCACCATATAAATGTAAAGGCTTACTTTCTTTAAAGCCTAATTTTTCAAGTAAATTCCTTATATAAATCGCCTCTTTAGCTGCTGAAGATAAAGCAATATATTCCGCTTCCATGCTACTTAAGGCAACTACGTTCTGCTTTTTGGCCTCCCAGGAGAAAACACAATTAGCTTTTATAAAATCAAAGCCTGAATATGACTTTCTGTTAGTAGCATCACTACCCCAATCTGCGTCTGCATACCCGACTGTTGATTTACCTGTTTTATCAAAATTGAGCTTGAAGTCAATTGTCTTTTTGAGGTATCGCAGCACGTGCTTCACGGCTGACAAATGTTCAACATGTGGAGCTGTATTACACTGGGTAACCTTACTCACTGAATGCAGGATATCCGGTCGCGTTGAAATTGCAAGATACATCATTGCTCCAATTGCTGATTGATAATCCTTAGAATCTACTTTTCTACAGTCGCTAATATTGCATTTTAACTGGAACCCAACTTCAAGTGGGATTGAAACCTCTTTACAGTCTTGCATTCCGAAATCTTTTAATAATTTTTGTATATATTGCCGCTGGCATACCTTAACTGAACCAGTTTCACCGATGCGATCAAATTCCATTCCCAGAAAGTGGTGAAGCTGACCTCCATCTTTGACATCAAATTCTTTGGCTATTGCTTCTTTAATACTATTAAGTTCTACCTTTGATGAACTAGCAATAATAAGATCATCTACGTATATCGCAATGATGTTGAACATATTATCATGATTTTTAGTATACATACACTGTTCATTAGTACATTTCTTGAACCCAATTTTAATTAATGCATTGGATTACGAGTATCTTTGAAACCTTCTGGTTGTGCCATATACACTTACTTCATCATCTAAATCTGCATTCAAATAAGCGGTCGAAACATCCATCTGATGCATGTATAGCTCGTGTTCTACAGCTAAAGCAACTAGTAGTCTGATATCAGCATACCTCACAACTGGTGAAAAGGTTTCCATATAATTTATTCCATATTTCTGGCCAAAACCTTTTGCAACCAGTCTAGCGTTAAGAGTCTCTACGTTTCCATTTTCATAGTTTCCGTTTCATAGCAAAAACCCATTTACAGCCTATAGCACTTTGCCCTATAGGTAATTCTTTTAACTCCCACGTATTATTTTTTATTAGAGATGCATATTCTTTTTGCATTGCAGATTTCCACAAACTACCATTTGATCCATTCAATGCCTCGTCAACACTGCTAGGGATAGCTACATTAATTAAATTTACTGTATTATATACTTTTTTTGGGCGGCCTACTAATCCGGTTCTGACTAGTTTGGGACGACCTGGATCAATTTTTTGCTGTGTTTCTTGATTCCTAATCTTCATACAGCCTGTATGCTTTTGCCTGTTCACTATATCCGATCATAATCATTTCCTTACCTTTAGGTAAAAACTTTTTATTATGTGTCTTGTCTAACACAATGGCCTTCGTACCAAATACCTTTAAATGTCCTACTGACGGTTTAAATCCATACCAAAATTCGAATGTTAAGTACTTATTAAATTCCTTGTTTACATATTCTCGTCCATTATCAGTTCTTAAGCATTTTATATGACAACCAGTTTGCTTTTCAGCAAGTGCTTTATATTCTTTAAAAGCATTGAAAACTTGGTCTTTAGTTTTAAGGAAAAACACAACGGTAAAACGAGATTTATCGTCAATAAATGTTGCAAAATATCTGGATCCAGCAATAGATGGTGTATTTACTGGTCCACAAATATCACTATGAACGAAATTGCGATCTTTCAAAGGGTTTGACAGTTATTTTAGCCTTGGAACATGTTTCACATGCAAGTTTCCTGTGGTAATCTTTTATTTTAAATCCTTTTACCACGTTCTTTTTCGACATCTCCTTTAAACACTCAAAATTCACATGGCCATATTTGAGATGCCAACTCATAAAATTATTTTGCAACTCTACACTTAAACATTTGTTTTGCTTAGTTTCATATATAAATATGCCATTATTGTTAAATGCTTTTAATATTAAGTTATTATCTTTATCTTTCATATGCAAAAAATTTTCTTTGCATGTAACAATTGCACCATTATAAATCATTTTGCTTATAGAAATAAAATTTCCTTTGAGCTCTGGCACATGCAAAACATTTTTGAGATTTATTCTGCAATGTTTTTCATTAATTATTACATTACCTCGGCCAATTGCTTTTAAGCAGCTGTTGTTTGGTAGATAAACATGTTCATTGCACTCTTCGTATTTTTCGAACAAATTATAGTCACAGCAAAAATGGGACGAAGCTCCACTATCTACGCACCATTGTATATTATTGTTGTTTGTTGATTTTATGCTTGCTAATGATACAAAACCATTAAATTCATTTCTCTTTTCATGCTTCTCGAATTTATCTTTATTTCTACATTTTGCTGCAAAATGACCTCTGCGCCCGCAGTTATAACATTTTTTATCATTGGCATTGTTATGATTCTTGTTGCGCTCCTTATTATATTGTTGTTTCTTCTCTCTGTGTTGTTGATAACCTCTACTTGAACGCATAATATTCAAAACTTCAGAATTATTGTTATCTGCATTAGTTTCTTTTTGACGTGCGCCTTCTTCTAATAATTTTACTTTCAATGACGATAGGTTAGGTAACGAATCTCTAGATTCCATTGGTAAGCTGGACAATAGTAATATAACAAGAATTTCATCTGGAACTATAACTTCTATTTCCGATAATTGGTCTGTTAAAATTGAAAAACGGTCATTCATATTAACATTCTCTTGCATTGATAAATACAGCAACTTTTTTAAATAACATAATTTTCCTTGCAGGCCCTTTTGGCTGATGTATTTCTTTTAACTTTTGCCATGCTTCTGACGACGATATACAGTTTTTAATATGGTTAACTTGGTTGGCGTTCACGGACAATAAAATCGAAGCTAAGGCCTTTTCATTTCTCGTTTCATACAAAGCAAATGATGGCGATGCGTTATCTTCTGGTTTCACTTCACGGCCACTGACTACGCTCCATAAATCGGAGTGTACCAATATACTTTTCATTTGAATGTTCCATACTGAGTAACTCTGTGTGTAATTTTTTAAATCGTGGCAAAATAACCATATACGGACACCACTACGTGATAAAAGACAAAAAAAAAAAAGACCCGTGTCTCCCAATTTTTCCCAAAGTCATGCACTTTTTTTATGGGCCGCCAAAGATTTGGGGCCTCAGTATCATTTTCGCAATAAAGTGATCATTTTCTCGGGCTCATATCTTGCAAACCGTTCCGAATTTCAATTTACTCTCTGAGGCAAACTTGTAGCTCTTGTCATAAAGAACAAAAATTGCGAACATATAAAATCAAAAAAACTTCACCTTCCAGATAAAAATCGCAAAAAACTTAAAAAAAATTAGATTTTTTTTAGCTTTTTCTCTTGTTCAGGTCCATAGGTAGCAAACCGTTCAAAATTCAAGGAAACAATCAACTACAAAAACACACTGCGTACTGAAACTGTCAGTTGACACTGTTGTGTACGAATTATGTTGTAGCACTTTATACCGCGTCACTTTTTTCACTTTTGCGGCTACCTAAGCGCTACCTAAACGGTATTCAGAATTATTCCCAGGAAGTTTATATGTTGTAGAAATTTGTTTATTGAGATCTTAGGTAAATTTTTGTAGTTGATTGTTTCCTTGAATTTTGAACGGTTTGCTGCCTATGGACCTGAACAAGAGAAAAAGGTAAAAAAATCGATTTTTTTAAGTTTTTTGCGATTTTTATCCGGAAGGTGAAGTTTTTTGATTTTATATGTTTGCAATTTTTGTTCTTTATGACAAGAGCTACAAGTTTGCCTCAGAGAGTAAATCGAAATTCGGAACGGTTTGCAAGATATGAGCCCGAGAAAATGATCACTTTTTTGCGAAAATGATACCGAGGTCCCAAATCTTTGGCGGCACATAAAAAAAGTGCATGACTTTGGGAAAAATTGGGACACACTGGTTTTTTTTTAGTCTTTTATCACGTAGTGGTGTCCGTATATGGTTATTTTTTTCGTGTTGCGCTATGTAATTGGAATCATCCAATTTATCGATTTGGAATAATGATGACATAGCAACAAATTAAACTCCCTCTGAATTGGCAGGATAATAATAAATGCGACAAACGTTACAAAGTATTAAATCGCGACACACGCTTATTTATTTAATTAAATTTGATTATTCTATTCGCACGCCTGGGCCCATAACCTATTGGAAAAAATAAAACTCTTTTTCCAGTTATAATTTTTGAAGAAGTGAAAATACAAACTTATTTATTGAAGACTAAAACAAAGAATGAATGATTGAAAATCTTATTAAATCAAATTATGAAAACTTAACTATAACAAGTGTTTTTTAAACAAAGAAAGTTTTATCAGGCAATTATAACAATTTTAAGTGTTGCTATTTCACAAAGCCAATATGTTTGTCTATCCAACGCAAAAGAAACCAAGTCGATACCTTGAAAACTGAGCAAGTTATGACAAAAAAGACACCAAGTCGATATCTTGAAAACTGAGCAAGTTATGACCAAAAAGGTAACCAGTTCTACTACTGCCTCTTCCCGGCCACTTTTTAGTAGAACTGGTTACCATTTTGGTCATAACTTGCTCAGTTTTCAAGGTATCGATCTGGTTTCTTTTGCTTTGGATGGACAAACATATTGGCTTTTATTAAAAAAATTTTTTTTGGCGAAAATAAGAAAAATTTTTTTTTGCAATTTTTTCAAAAAAGCAAAGGGGTTAGGTCATCATAATTTTTGAGGGAAAAAATTTTTTTCGCACTACCCGCGGAAATAAAAATTCTAATTAAAGCCAATACGTTTTTCTATCCAACGCAAAAGAAACCAAGTCGATATCTTGAAAACTGAGCAAGTTATGACCAAAAAGGTAACCTGTTCTACTACTGCCTCTTCCCGGCCACTTTTTAGTAGAACTGGTTACCATTTTGGTCATAACTTGCTCAGTTTTCAAGGTATCGACCTGGTTTCTTTTGCTTTGGATGGACAAACATATTGGCTTTTATTAACAAAATTTTTTTGGCGAAAATAAGAAAAATTTTTTTTTTGCAATTTTTTCAAAAAAGCAAAGGGGTTAGGTCATCATAATTTTTGAGGGAAAAAATTTTTTTCGCACTACCCGCGAAAATAAAAATTCTAATTAAAGCTAATACTTTTTTCTATCCAACGCAGAATAAATCAAGTCGATATCTTGAAAACTAAGCAATTTATGACCAAAAAGGTAACCAGTTCTACTACTGCCTCTACCCGGCCACTTTTTAGTAGAACTGGTTACCATTTTGGTCATAACTTGCTCAGTTTTCAAGGTATCGATCTGGTTTCTTTTGCTTTGGATGGACAAACATATTGGCTTTTATTAACAAAATTTTTTTGGCGATAATAAGAAAAAAATTTTTTTTGCAATTTTTTCAAAAAAGCAAAGGGGTTAGGTCATCATAATTTTTGAGGGAAAAAATTTTTTTCGCACTACCCGCGAAAATAAAAATTCTAATTAAAGCCAATACGTTTTTCTATCCAACGCAAAAGAAACCAAGTCGATACCTTGAAAACTGAGCAAGTTATGACCAAAATGGTAACCAGTTCTACTAAAAAGTGGCCGGGAAGAGGCAGTAGTAGAACTGGTTACCTTTTTGGTCATAACTTGCTCAGTTTTCAAGATATCGACTTGGTTTCTTTTGCGTTGGATAGAAAAAGGTATTGGCTTTAATTAGAATTTTTATTTACGCGGCTAGTGCGAAAAAAAATTTTTTCCTCAAAAATTATGATGACCTAACCCCTTTGCTTTTTTGAAAAAATTACAAAAAAATTTTTTCTTATATTCGCCCAAAAAAAAAAAAAATGTCGAATAAAAACCAATATGTTTGTCTATCCAACGCAAAAGAAACCAAGTCGATACCTTGAAAACTGAGCAAGTTATGACCAAAATGGTAACCAGTTCTACTAAAAAGTGGCCGGGAAGAGGCAGTAGTAGAACTGGTTACCTTTTTGGTCATAAATTGCTTAGTTTTCAAGATATCGACTTGGTTTCTTTTGCGTTGGATAGAAAAAGGTATTGGCTTTAATTAGAATTTTTATTTTCGCGGGTAGTGCGAAAAAATTTTTTTCCTCAAAAATTATGATGGCCTAACCCCTTTGATTTTTTGAAAAAATTACAAAAAAATTTTTTCTTATTTTCGCAAAAAAATGTCGAATAAAAGCCAATATGTTTGTCTATCCAACGCAAAAGAAACCAAATCGATACCTTGAAAACTGAGCAAGTTATGACCAAAATGGTAACCAGTTCTACTAAAAAGTGGCCGGGAAGAGGCAGTAGTAGAACTGGTTACCTTTTTGGTCATAACTTGCTCAGTTTTCAAGATATCGACTTGGTTTCTTTTGCGCTGGATAGAAAAAGATATTGGCTTTTATTCGACATTTTTTTGCGAAAATAAGAAAAAATTTTTTTGTAATTTTTTCAAAAAAGCAAAGGGGTTAGGCCATCATAATTTTTGAGGAAAAAAATGTTTTTCGTATCGACCTGGTTTCTTTTGCTTTGGATGGACAAACATATTGGCTTTCATTCAAAAATTTTTTTTGGCGAAAATAAGAAAAAATTTTTGTCTATCCAACGCAAAAGAAACCAAGTCGATACCTTGAAAACTAAGCAAGTTATGACCAAAATGGTAACCAGTTCTAGTAAAAAGTGGCCGGGAAGAGGCAGTAGTAGAACTGGTTACCTTTTTGGTCATAAATTGCTTAGTTTTCAAGATATCGACTTGATTTATTCTGCGTTGGATAGAAAAAAGTATTAGCTTTAATTAGAATTTTTATTTTCGCGGGTAGTGCGAAAAAAATTTTTTTCCTCAAAAATTATGATGGCCTAACCCCTTTGCTTTTTGAAAAAAATACAAAAAAATTTTTTCTTATTTTCGCAAAAAAATGTCGAATAAAAGCCAATATGTTTGTCTATCCAACGCAAAAGAAACCAAGTCGATACCTTGAAAACTGAGCAAGTTATGACCAAAATGGTAACCAGTTCTACTAAAAAGTGGCCGGGAAGAGGCAGTAGTAGAACTGGTTACCTTTTTGGTCATAAATTGCTTAGTTTTCAAGATATCGACTTGGTTTCTTTTGCGTTGGATAGAAAAAGGTATTGGCTTTAATTAGAATTTCTATTTTCGCGGGTAGTGCGAAAAAAATTTTTTTTGTAATTTTTTCAAAAAAGCAAAGGGGTTAGGCCATCATAATTTTTGAGGGAAAAAATTTTTTTTGCACTACCCGCGAAAATAAAAATTCTAATTAAAGCCAATACGTTTTTCTATCCAACGCAAAAGAAACCAAGTCGATACCTTGAAAACTGAGCAAGTTATGACCAAAATGGTAACCAGTTCTACTAAAAAGTGGCCTGGAAGAGGCAGTAGTAGAACTTGTTACCTTTTTGGTCATAAATTGCTTAAAAGCCAATATGTTTGTCTATCCAACGCAAAAGAAACCAAGCCGATACCTTGAAAACTAAGCAAGTTATGACCAAAATGGTAACCAGTTCTAGTAAAAAGTGGCCGGGAAGAGGCAGTAGTAGAACTGGTTACCTTTTTGGTCATAAATTGCTTAAAAGCCAATATGTTTGTCTATCCAACGCAAAAGAAACCAAGTCGATACCTTAAAAACTAAGCAAGTTATGACCAAAAAGGTAACCAGTTCTACTACTGCCTCTTCCCGGCCACTTTTTAGTAGAACTGGTTACCATTTCATAATTTTTGAGGAAAAAAATTTTTTTCGCACTACCCGCGAAAATAAAAATTCTAATTAAAGCTAATACTTTTTTCTATCCAACGCAGAATAAATCAAGTCGATATCTTGAAAACTAAGCAATTTATGACCAAAAAGGTAACCAGTTCTACTACTGCCTCTTCCCGGCCACTTTTTACTAGAACTGGTTACCATTTTGGTCATAACTTGCTTAGTTTTCAAGGTATCGACTTGGTTTCTTTTGCGTTGGATAGACAAAAATTTTTTCTTATTTTCGCCAAAAAAAATTTTTGAATGAAAGCCAATTTGTTTGTCCATCCAAAGCAAAAGAAACCATGTCGATACGAAAAACATTTTTTTCCTCAAAAATTATGATGACCTAACCCCTTTGCTTTTTTGAAAAAACTACAAAAAAATTTTTTTTCTTATTTTCGCCAAAAAAAAAAAAAAATTGGAATGAAAGCCAATATGTTTGTCTATCCAACGCAAAAGAAACCAAGTCGATACCTTGAAAACTGAGCAAGTTATGACCAAAATGGTAACCAGTTCTACTAAAAAGTGGCCGGGAAGAGGCAGTAGTAGAAGTGGTTACCTTTTTGGTCATAACTTGCTCAGTTTTCAAGATATCGACTTGGTTTCTTTTGCGTTGGAAAAAGGTGTTGGCTTTAATTAGAATTTTTATTTACGCGGCTAGTGCGAAAAAAATTTTTTTCCTCAAAAATTATGATGGCCTAACCCCTTTGCTTTTTTGAAAAAATTACAAAAAATTTTTTTCTTATTTTCGCAAAAAAAATGTCGAATAAAAGCCAATATGTTTGTCTATCCAACGCAAAAGAAACCAAGTCGATACCTTGAAAACTGAGCAAGTTATGACCAAAAAGGTAACCAGTTCTACTACTGCCTCTACCCGGCCACTTTTTGTGACCAAAATGGTAACCAGTTCTACTAAAAAGTGGTCGGGGTATCGACTTGGTTTCTTTTGCGTTGGATAGACAAACATATTGGCTTTCATTCGAATTTTTTTTTGGTGAAAATAAGAAAAAAAATTTTTATAATTTTTTCAAAAAAGTAAAGGGGTTAGGTCATCATAATTTTTGAGGAAAAAAATTTTTTTCGCACTACCCGCGAAAATAAAAATTCTAATTAAAGCCAATACTTTTTTCTATCCAACGCAAAAGAAACCAAGTCGATACCTTGAAAACTGAGCAAGTTATGACCAAAATGGTAACCAGTTCTACTACTGCCTCTACCCGGCCACTTTTTAGTAGAACTGAAAACCTTGAAAACTGAGCAAGTTATGACCAAAATGGTAACCAGTTCTACTAAAAAGTGGCCGGGTAGAGGCAGTAGTAGAACTGGTTACCTTTTTGGTCATAACTTGCTCAGTTTTCAAGATATCGGATTGGTTTCTTTTGCGTTGGATAGAAAAAAATTATTGGCTTTAATTAGAATTTTTATTTTCGCGGGTAGTGCGAAAAAAATTTTTTTCCCCAAAAATTATGATGACCTAACCCCTTTGCTTTTTTGAAAAAATTAAAAAAAATTTTTTTTCTTATTTTCGCCAAAAAAAATTTCGAATAAAAGCCAATATGTTTGTCTATCCAACGCAAAAGAAACCAAGTCGATACCTTGAAAACTGAGGAAGTTGTGACCAAAATGGTAACCAGTTCTACTAAAAAGTGGCCGGGTAGAGGCAGTAGTAGAACTGGTTACCTTTTTGGTCATAACTTGCTCAGTTTTCAAGATATCGGATTGGTTTCTTTTGCGTTGGATAGAAAAAAATTATTGGCTTTAATTAGAATTTTTATTTTCGCGGGTAGTGCGAAAAAAATTTTTTTCCCAAAAATTATGATGACCTAACTAACCCCTTTGCTTTTTTGAAAAAATTAAAAAAAATTTTTTTTCTTATTTTCGCCAAAAAAAATTTCGAATAAAAGCCAATATGTTTGTCTATCCAACGCAAAAGAAACCAAGTCGATACCTTGAAAACTGAGGAAGTTATGACCAAAATGGTAACCAGTTCTACTAAAAAGTGGCCGGGTAGAGGCAGTAGTAGAACTGGTTACCTTTTTGGTCATAAATTGCTTAAAAGCCAATATGTTTGTCTATCCAACGCAAAAGAAACCAAGTCGATACCTTGAAAACTGAGCAAGTTATGACCAAAATGGTAACCAGTTCTACTAAAAAGTGGCCGGGAAGAGGCAGTAGTAGAACTTGTTACCTTTTTGGTCATAAATTGCTTAAAAGCCAATATGTTTGTCTATCCAACGCAAAAGAAACCAAGTCGATACCTTAAAAACTAAGCAAGTTATGACCAAAATGGTAACCAGTTCTAGTAAAAAGTGGCCGGGAAGAGGCAGTAGTAGAACTGGTTACCTTTTTGGTCATAAATTGCTTAAAAGCCAATATGTTTGTCTATCCAACGCAAAAGAAACCAAGTCGATACCTTGAAAACTGAGCAAGTTATGACCAAAATGGTAACCAGTTCTACTAAAAAGTGGCCGGGAGAAGGCAGTAGTAGAACTTGTTACCTTTTTGGTCATAAATTGCTTAAAAGCCAATATGTTTGTCTATCCAACGCAAAAGAAACCAAGTCGATACCTTGAAAACTGAGCAAGTTATGACCAAAATGGTAACCAGTTCTACTACTGCCTCTACCCGGCCACTTTTTAGTAGAACTGAAAACCTTGAAAACTGAGCAAGTTATGACCAAAATGGTAACCAGTTCTACTAAAAAGTGGCCGGGTAGAGGCAGTAGTAGAACTGGTTACCTTTTTGGTCATAACTTGCTCAGTTTTCAAGATATCGGATTGGTTTCTTTTGCGTTGGATAGAAAAAAATTATTGGCTTTAATTAGAATTTTTATTTTCGCGGGTAGTGCGAAAAAAATTTTTTTCCCCAAAAATTATGATGACCTAACCCCTTTGCTTTTTTGAAAAAATTAAAAAAAATTTTTTTTCTTATTTTCGCCAAAAAAAATTTCGAATAAAAGCCAATATGTTTGTCTATCCAACGCAAAAGAAACCAAGTCGATACCTTGAAAACTGAGGAAGTTATGACCAAAATGGTAACCAGTTCTACTAAAAAGTGGCCGGGCAGAGGCAGTAGTAGAACTGGTTACCTTTTTGGTCATAACTTTCTCAGTTTTCAAGATATCGATTTGGTTTCTTTTACGGTGGATAGACAAACATATTGGCTTTAATTAGAATTTTTATTTTCGCGGGTAGTGCGAAAAAAATTTTTTTCCCCAAAAATTATGATGACCTAACCCCTTTGCTTTTTTGAAAAAATTAAAAAAAATTTTTTTTCTTATTTTCGCCAAAAAAAATTTCGAATAAAAGCCAATATGTTTGTCTATCCAACGCAAAAGAAACCAAGTCGATACCTTGAAAACTGAGGAAGTTATGACCAAAATGGTAACCAGTTCTACTAAAAAGTGGCCGGGAAGAGGCAGTAGTAGAACTGGTTACCTTTTTGGTCATAACTTTCTCAGTTTTCAAGATATCGGATTGGTTTCTTTTGCGTTGGATAGAAAAAAATTATTGGCTTTAATTCGAATTTTTATTTTCGCGGGTAGTGCGAAAAAATTTTTTCCCCAAAAATTATGATGACCTAACCCCTTTGTTTTTTGAAAAAATTACAAAAATTTTTTTTCTTATTTTCGCCAAAAAAAAAATTCGAATGAAAGCCAATATGTTTGTCTATCCAACGCAAAAGAAACCAAGTCGATACCTTGAAAACTGAGCAAGTTATGACCAAAATAGTAACCAGTTCTACTAAAAAAGTGGCCGGGAAGAGCCAGTAGTAGAACTGGTTACCATTTTGGTCATAACTTGCTCAGTTTTCAAGGTATCGACTTGGTTTCTTTTGCGTTGGATAGACAAACATATTGGCTTTAATTCGAATTTTTATTTTCGCGGGTAGTGCGAAAAAATTTTTTTCCTCAAAAATTATGATGACCTAACCCCTTTGCTTTTTTGAAAAAACTACAAAAAAATTTTTTTTCTTATTTTCGCCAAAAAA
Source organism: Germaria angustata (assembly GCA_963681545.1). Lineage (NCBI taxonomy): Eukaryota > Metazoa > Arthropoda > Insecta > Diptera > Tachinidae > Germaria > Germaria angustata. The sequence goes on from OY813001.1 coordinate 63,009,828, forward strand.
AAAATTTCGAATGAAAGCCAATATGTTTGTCTATCCAACGCAAAAGAAACCAAGTCGATACCTTGAAAACTGAGCAAGTTATGACCAAAATGGTAACCAGTTCTACTAAAAAGTGGCCGGGAAGAGGCAGTAGTAGAACTGGTTACCTTTTTGGTCATAACTTGCTCAGTTTTCAAGATATCGACTTGGTTTCTTTTGCGTTGGAAAAAGGTATTGGCTTTAATTAGAATTTTTATTTTCGCGGGTAGTGCGAAAAAAATTTTTTTCCTCAAAAATTATGATGACCTAACCCCTTTGCTTTTTTGAAAAAATTAAAAAAAAATTTTTTTCTTATTTTCGCCAAAAAAAATTTCGAATGAAAGCCAATATGTTTGTCTATTCAACGCAAAAGAAACCAAGTCGATACCTTGAAAACTGAGGAAGTTATGACCAAAATGGTAACCAGTTCTACTAAAAAGTGGCCGGGTAGAGGCAGTAGTAGAACTGGTTACCTTTTTGGTCATAAATTGCTTAAAAGCCAATATGTTTGTCTATCCAACGCAAAAGAAACCAAGTCGATACCTTGAAAACTGAGCAAGTTATGACCAAAATGGTAACCAGTTCTACTAAAAAGTGGCCGGGAAGAGGCAGTAGTAGAACTTGTTACCTTTTTGGTCATAAATTGCTTAAAAGCCAATATGTTTGTCTATCCAACGCAAAAGAAACCAAGTCGATACCTTAAAAACTAAGCAAGTTATGACCAAAATGGTAACCAGTTCTAGTAAAAAGTGGCCGGGAAGAGGCAGTAGTAGAACTGGTTACCTTTTTGGTCATAAATTGCTTAAAAGCCAATATGTTTGTCTATCCAACGCAAAAGAAACCAAGTCGATACCTTGAAAACTGAGCAAGTTATGACCAAAATGGTAACCAGTTCTACTAAAAAGTGGCCGGGAGAAGGCAGTAGTAGAACTTGTTACCTTTTTGGTCATAAATTGCTTAAAAGCCAATATGTTTGTCTATCCAACGCAAAAGAAACCAAGTCGATACCTTGAAAACTGAGCAAGTTATGACCAAAATGGTAACCAGTTCTACTACTGCCTCTACCCGGCCACTTTTTAGTAGAACTGAAAACCTTGAAAACTGAGCAAGTTATGACCAAAATGGTAACCAGTTCTACTAAAAAGTGGCCGGGTAGAGGCAGTAGTAGAACTGGTTACCTTTTTGGTCATAACTTGCTCAGTTTTCAAGATATCGGATTGGTTTCTTTTGCGTTGGATAGAAAAAAATTATTGGCTTTAATTAGAATTTTTATTTTCGCGGGTAGTGCGAAAAAAATTTTTTTCCCCAAAAATTATGATGACCTAACCCCTTTGCTTTTTTGAAAAAATTAAAAAAAATTTTTTTTCTTATTTTCGCCAAAAAAAATTTCGAATAAAAGCCAATATGTTTGTCTATCCAACGCAAAAGAAACCAAGTCGATACCTTGAAAACTGAGGAAGTTATGACCAAAATGGTAACCAGTTCTACTAAAAAGTGGCCGGGCAGAGGCAGTAGTAGAACTGGTTACCTTTTTGGTCATAACTTTCTCAGTTTTCAAGATATCGATTTGGTTTCTTTTACGGTGGATAGACAAACATATTGGCTTTAATTAGAATTTTTATTTTCGCGGGTAGTGCGAAAAAAATTTTTTTCCCCAAAAATTATGATGACCTAACCCCTTTGCTTTTTTGAAAAAATTAAAAAAAATTTTTTTTCTTATTTTCGCCAAAAAAAATTTCGAATAAAAGCCAATATGTTTGTCTATCCAACGCAAAAGAAACCAAGTCGATACCTTGAAAACTGAGGAAGTTATGACCAAAATGGTAACCAGTTCTACTAAAAAGTGGCCGGGAAGAGGCAGTAGTAGAACTGGTTACCTTTTTGGTCATAACTTTCTCAGTTTTCAAGATATCGGATTGGTTTCTTTTGCGTTGGATAGAAAAAAATTATTGGCTTTAATTCGAATTTTTATTTTCGCGGGTAGTGCGAAAAAATTTTTTCCCCAAAAATTATGATGACCTAACCCCTTTGTTTTTTGAAAAAATTACAAAAATTTTTTTTCTTATTTTCGCCAAAAAAAAAATTCGAATGAAAGCCAATATGTTTGTCTATCCAACGCAAAAGAAACCAAGTCGATACCTTGAAAACTGAGCAAGTTATGACCAAAATAGTAACCAGTTCTACTAAAAAAGTGGCCGGGAAGAGCCAGTAGTAGAACTGGTTACCATTTTGGTCATAACTTGCTCAGTTTTCAAGGTATCGACTTGGTTTCTTTTGCGTTGGATAGACAAACATATTGGCTTTAATTCGAATTTTTATTTTCGCGGGTAGTGCGAAAAAATTTTTTTCCTCAAAAATTATGATGACCTAACCCCTTTGCTTTTTTGAAAAAACTACAAAAAAATTTTTTTTCTTATTTTCGCCAAAAAAAAAATTTCGAATGAAAGCCAATATGTTTGTCTATCCAACGCAAAAGAAACCAAGTCGATACCTTGAAAACTGAGCAAGTTATGACCAAAATGGTAACCAGTTCTACTAAAAAGTGGCCGGGAAGAGGCAGTAGTAGAACTGGTTACCTTTTTGGTCATAACTTGCTCAGTTTTCAAGATATCGACTTGGTTTCTTTTGCGTTGGAAAAAGGTATTGGCTTTAATTAGAATTTTTATTTTCGCGGGTAGTGCGAAAAAAATTTTTTTCCTCAAAAATTATGATGACCTAACCCCTTTGCTTTTTTGAAAAAATTAAAAAAAATTTTTTTTCTTATTTTCGCCAAAAAAAATTTCGAATGAAAGCCAATATGTTTGTCTATTCAACGCAAAAGAAACCAAGTCGATACCTTGAAAACTGAGCAAGTTATGACCAAAATGGTAACCAGTTCTACTAAAAAGTGGCCGGGAAGAGGCAGTAGTAGAACTGGTTACCTTTTTGGTCATAACTTGCTCAGTTTTCAAGATATCGACTTGGTTTCTTTTGCGTTGGATAGAAAAAAGTATTGGCTTTAATTAGAATTTTTATTTTCGCGGGTAGTGCGAAAAAAATTTTTTTCCTCAAAAATTATGATGACCTAACCCCTTTGCTTTTTTGAAAAAATTAAAAAAAATTTTTTTTCTTATTTTCGCCAAAAAAAAATTCAAATGAAAGCCAATATGTTTGTCTATCCAACGCAAAAGAAACCAAGTCGATACCTTGAAAACTGAGCAAGTTATGACCAAAATGGTAACCATTTCTACTAAAAAGTGGCCGGGAAGAGGCAGTAGTAGAACTGGTTACCTTTTTGGTCATAACTTGCTCAGTTTTCAAGATATCGACTTGGTTTCTTTTGCGTTGGAAAAAGGTATTGGCTTTAATTAGAATTTTTATTTTCGCGGGTAGTGCGAAAAAAATTTTTTTCCTCAAAAATTATGATGACCTAACTAACTCCTTTGCTTTTTTGAAAAAATTAAAAAAAATTTTTTTCTTATTTTCGCCAAAAAAAATTTCGAATGAAAGCCAATATGTTTGTCTATCCAACGCAAAAGAAACCAAGTCGATACCTTCAAAACTGAGCAAGTTATGACCAAAATGGTAACCAGTTCTACTAAAAAGTGGCCGGGTAGAGGCAGTACTAGAACTGGTTACCTTGTTGGTCATAACTTGCTCAGTTTTCAAGATATCGACTTGGTTTCTTTTGCGTTGGATAGAAAAAAGTATTGGCTTTAATTAGAATTTTTATTTTCGCGGGTAGTGCGAAAAAAATTTTTTTCCTCAAAAATTATGATGACCTAACTAACCCCTTTGCTTTTTTGAAAAAAATTAAAAAAAAATTTTGTTCTTATTTTCGCCAAAAAAAATTTGGAATGAAAGCCAATATGTTTGTCTATCCAACGCAAGAGAAACCAAGTCGATACCTTCAAAACTGAGCAAGTTATGACCAAAATGGTAACCAGTTCTACTAAAAAGTGGCCGGGAAGAGGCAGTAGTCGAACTGGTTACCTTTTTGGTCATAACTTGCTCAGTTTTCAAGATATCGGATTGGTTTCTTTTGCGTTGGATAGAAAAAAATTATTGGCTTTAATTTGAAATTTTTATTTTCGCGGGTAGTGCGAAAAAATTTTTTTCCTCAAAAATTATGATGACCTAACTAACCCCTTTGCTTTTTTGAAAAAAATTAAAAAAAAATTTTGTTCTTATTTTCGCCAAAAAAAATTTGGAATGAAAGCCAATATGTTTGTCTATCCAACGCAAGAGAAACCAAGTCGATACCTTCAAAACTGAGCAAGTTATGACCAAAATGGTAACCAGTTCTACTAAAAAGTGGCCGGGTAGAGGCAGTAGTAGAACTGGTTACCTTTTTGGTCATAACTTGCTCAGTTTTCAAGATATCGGATTGGTTTCTTTTGCGTTGGATAGAAAAAAATTATTGGCTTTAATTCGAATTTTTATTTTCGCGGGTAGTGCGAAAAAAATTTTTTTCCTCAAAAATTATGATGACCTAACCCCTTTGCTTTTTTGGAAAAATTACAAAAAATGTTTTTTTCTTATTTTCGCCAAAAAAAAAAAAAAATTCGAATGAAAGCCAATATATTTGTCTATTCAACGCAAAAGAAACCAAGTCGATACCTTGAAAACTAAGCAAGTTATGACCAAAATGGTAACCAGTTCTACTAAAAAGTGGCCGGGAAGAGGCAGTAGTAGAACTGGTTACCTTTTTGGTCATAACTTGCTCAGTTTGCAAGATATCGACTTGGTTTCTTTTGCGTTGGATAGAAAAAGGTATTGGCTTTAATTAGAATTTTTATTTTCGCGGCTAGTGCGAAAAAAATTTTTTTCCTCAAAAATTATGATGACCTAACCCCTTTGCTTTTTTGGAAAAATTACAAAAAATGTTTTTTTCTTATTTTCGCCAAAAAAAAAAATTTCGAATGAAAGCCAATATGTTTGTCTATTCAACGCAAAAGAAACCAAGTCGATACCTTGAAAACTAAGCAAGTTATGACCAAAATGGTAACCAGTTCTACTAAAAAGTGGCCGGGAAGAGGCAGTAGTAGAACTGGTTACCTTTTTGGTCATAACTTGCTCAGTTTTCAAGATATCGACTTGGTTTCTTTTGTGTTGGATAGACAAACATATTGGCTTTAATTAGAATTTTTATTTTCGCGGGTAAGACTCTTTTGTTTTATTAAATTTTATTCTACATTTTTTATTTTTTATTCAATATTTCGATCGCAATCGGTTTTCTGCATCACGAATTTCAGTAGAGCCGTCTTTTTCTTTTAAAATCACAAAGTAAGTAAGAGTAAGCTTTGTGATTTTAAAAGAAAAAGACGGCTCTACTCAAATTCCTGATGAAGAAAACCGATTGCGATCCAAATATTGAATAAAAAATAAAAAATGTAGAATAAAATTTAATAAAACAAAAGAGTTTTACTGAAATTAATGTATGACCTAGAGCCTGAATAAAAATAAACATAAATTATATACCATAAGGTCGACGAAATTTTAGATATATATCTTTTTCTTGTGATATTTAGGGGAACAAAATTTTCGGAGGTAGCAATATTTTTCCACTTATTTCGCAATAATACGTATTCTCCGTCGATTTTTTACCTTCCCGCAGTTGATAAAAAAAGGGGGACAATTCATAATAGGAAAAGAGGGGAAAAGTGAAAAACTCGCGCGCTATTTTTGTTTGTGAGTGGGCTGATTAATTTGTGTTGGAGGTAGCTGCCCCTCTCCCATATCAAGTCAATTTTTCTTGAAACTGCGTACACTGGTCGTCGATTTTGAACACTTACTATTATAGTCAGCTGGATATTCGATAACTTAGTATTTCTTTGTATGGGAATCACCCTTCTCCCTGGTCATATCATATAATGGTTAATTGGGACCACCTATTTCATATAAAAAAAGAATTTTCAAAATCGCTCTCCAAATGACGAAAAAGTCGCTGTACATACAATTAAACATTAAATATGTAGGCGACATAATACAAGCTCCTAGAAAATAAATCCCCAAAAGAAATATGAAATTATCTCCCAAAAATTAGGAATTTTAATCGTATGTAGAAAATCATCCCAATTTTTAATGTAAAATAAGGCTTTTGGGACGATTTTCCGTCATCCCACGTCCAATTTGGTTTGTAAACAGACCGGTTTCGGCTTTGTGCCATCTTCAGTGTTCTCTTGAATATTCAAGAGAACACTGAAGATGGCACAAAGCCGAAACCGGTCTGTTTACAAACCAAATTTGACGTGGGATGACGGAAAATCGTCCCAAATTCAAACAAACCCCGTCGGAAGAAAAACACAAAAATCGTAAAATAAGGCCCCAAGGAAATAAATATACGAAATAGATTTTAGATGTGAAACAAGTTCCAAATATACATTTGAAGTTCTGAAACAAATACTCTATTGATGTAGGAAATATGATTGGATTTTATGGAATTTTCATATTTGCTGGTTTTTGTATAAGTTTATGAGTTTGAATGCTATTCAAACATGATTCAGTTAAAGAGTAAAGCTGATTTGGTGAGCGCCAATGAAATGCAGACATGTACTCAGCTGAGCCAACAACAAACAATAAATTTTTTTAAACAAGTACTATTTATTAAAAAATTTATTGCTTGCTATTGGCTTAGCAGAGCACTAAGCAAACAATAAATGATTTGGTGAGCGCCAATGATATGCAGTCGTGTACTCAGCTGAACCAACAACAAACAATACATTTTTTAAATAATCTATATATAAAATAGGATGTGTGTATGTATGTATGTATGTATGTAACGTAATGGCTCCAAAACGGCTGGGCCGATTTTGACGAAATTTTCGGGGAACCTTCAGAATACTCGGGCCGGTGACACTGTGATTTTTTATTTTCGGTCTGTGGGCGGAGGGGCGTGGCAAAATCCAATAATTCATAAAATGAAAACGGCTTGGTCGATTTCTATAAAACTTTTTGTTAGTTGTTTGTATTTTCGAGGAGAAGGTTTTTATGGAAGAAAATTTTGGAAAATCCCTCCGGAAAAGTCGGAAAATTGGAAAAATCGAAAATCGAGTTTTTGTATGAAATTTTGTTTGAAATTATTCCTTAATGGCTTTTTGAATGAAAAAATAGAAAGTTTGTCTGAAGGCTTAAAATTGGGGCAAGGCGAGGTTCGCCTGGTCCGCTAGTTATTTTATAGAATATCTGGAATAGTGAATTTAACAAAAGCTATTTATTTTAGTTTGACATACCTATAATTCTAGAAATGTTTTAACTGAGAAATGAAAATTTTGGAGCGTTATTTCATACGAAACAAGGCTTCGAATACATACATACATATGTGTCATCCAGATATCTGTCGGAAATAGATCAATTTCTAAACGATCGCTTGGAAGCGGAGTGAGTAATGAGTTTCGATAGAATTTGAGAATAAGTAGAAAGCAAAAGAATAAAATAAGAAAAAATTATGTTGTTTTAACAACTGGTAGGTATTTTGGAAGATATTAATAAGAAATTAGATGAAAAATGTATTCTTATAATGAATCAAAATTGGTCACATCATTTTAAACCATCACATGCTTGGTTATTGAAAATTTTCTATAAAAGGCCGATTTTTTTTAGAAAATGTTCAATATAATGAAACACTGAATTTTTCAGATGCTTAAATTTACATACATATTTTCATTATTCTTTACACTTTTCTAAAACAAAACCATTCGAATGGCTTTAGATTTGTATTGCCAAACTAGATTGACCGAGAACTTGATGATAACTTTGTTATAGTACTATAAATAACTAAAAATTTATTGTGTTTTTGTGTTGATAATGAAATGTTAGGGTTAATGAAGTACTTGCATTTAAACATTATTAACATTTGAACATAATAATTGATGATGAGATGATGAAGATGAGATCGCATAAAAATCGTCCAAAAGTTAAAAAAATTTTAAATCTTGTGCACATTAGTTTTTTACTTACATGCATATACATATGTACATATTTATAAATACGTGTAAATAATGATAATTTGGAAAATGAGAAAGTGAAATTATATCTGTTTATTAACAACATGACTTTTAAAAATATATGCATATTTTTCCATCTGCAATGCGCAATTTAATGCACATTTACAGATATGATTTTCCAAACCTTGACATTGTGAAATTCAATTCAAGTATAAATAGTCGATAACGGAATTGGAGAAGTTACAGTTGAGTTCGTGTATTGGGTGTGGATCGATTCATGTGCTTGGAGTTAAAATTAAAAATTGAATAAAGGGATAATGTTGGTTAATTCTAGAATTGGTTTATTTGTTGGGGTAAGTAATATATTTTTTTGATGTAAAATTGATATTTTTTAATATTTTTTTTATTTGCAGGTTTTCATTTTAATTTTGAAATTGTGCGAGCTTAGTTCACCGAGTCACGAAAATTCAAAAAAAGTTCGCAGAAGTATAATTGACCCCTATGGATCAGCACCGTTTGCACCATTTGCACCATTTGGAGCAATGCCTGTCTTTGGTGCTTTTCTGCCGCCTTTTCCTCCGCCACCAATACCACCTCCACTTCCCCCACCATTAGGTCCACCCATTCCCTTGCCTCCACCTCCAATTTTACCCTCACCTTTCCCAGCTCCCTTTCCTTTACCATTTTATCCGGGCCCGTTACCAGCAGCATTTAATTGTCCGCCTCCACCGCCGCCTCCACCACCACCACCGCCACTACCGCCTCCGGTTCCCGCTCCAGCGCCTATCATTTTGCCAGCTCATACTGCAGCAACTTTAAGCGTTGCTTCATTGCTACATGCTTTGATTGCTAAGAAATTTTATCCACCAGTTGTACCGTTTCCTGTGCCTAGACCTATACCGTTTCCCGTTACAGTCAAGGTAAATCAAGAAATTTTATTTTATTATTTATTTAATTTTATATCCACTAACGTAGGCGAAATAAGTTCAATACTAAAAAAAATTTACAAATTGTTTGGTGTCGAGTTCGGATAGGCGAATATGGACAATTTCAGAAATTATTTTTCATTTAAGTAAGATTTTTAATTGAACCGATTTCGGCGAGATAAAATTTTTTTCTTTGAACCGCTGATAGAAAGATGGGTTTCACACGCGTCCACTTTTCTTGCGCAACTTTTAGTCAGCTGCGAAATTATATATTCCTGTGGCACCGGTTTCTATTTTTCTACCAGCTGAATTAAAACTTGCGCAAGAAAATTTGATGTGTATGAAGCCCAACAAAGAAAAAATTTTATATCGCCGAAATCGGTTTCTATAATTATAGAAAATTTTTTGCTCGCCTGAATATGCTTTTAATATATGGGAAAAGATTTTCTTAAGTCCGTGAAATAATTTTCTGTCGTAACATTATTTGGTTGGTTGTGAATAATTTCTGAAAACGATGCATCAAATGGAATAAAAGTCTTATATTCGTTTATGGGAACTATTATCTTCCCGCTATAAAAACATGCGGAGTTAACAATTTTACCGCGGTTTTTGAAAATCAGGATCCTCAGATAGATATCGGCGTTTTTGAGGTCTCAAGAGGAAACGTACAAACATACAAACACCCATACAGACGTCATGGTTAGAACAACCATGACGTCTGTATGGGTGTTTGTATGTTTGTACGTTTGTGCATGTATGTAAACCTCTCTATCCGGTCGGAACAAATTTCGTAACATTCTGAAGATTTTGACCTTATTTAGATGTCATGTGTATATAAATCGATTTAATAGATTTTGCGATTATACAAAAATAAATTCTCAAAATGGAATCTTTTGATTTTACTTCATTGCTCTTCATCTCATGTAGGCAGTCGCAACAGCCAATGACCAACGTAAAAATAACACCAATTGTTAATTATAAAAAATAATAATCACTTAAGAAATCTTGTTAAATCGATTCTATGGATTTGGTAATTTTCAAAAGTTTGAAAACTTCCTAGGATACCGCAAATTTAATCATTACAATCGATTTATTGGTTCGAGAAATAGCGCTGTCCAAATCGAATGCCGTAATTTGCTCCAATGTTTTTCTTTTAACAGCTCAGGAAATACTTTCAAATCGGTTCTGTAAGCTCTGTCACTTCTTTGGACTTTTAAATTCACTTCGAGTGATGTAAATTTTATCTAAGTCGGTTAATTGGTTTTTTTAATTGCTAAAAAAATCTATCTAAAATCGTATTTAATAATAGCGAAAAGTCCCAGGGATGGATTAAGAACAACCATATATTTCTATTTATCAAATAATCACGAATGTTTAGATTTTCATCATGACCTGGAATAAGCAATATAGTATTGAAAAACCTAGGGCGGTTTATAACATAAATTGACTAACTGGATTGGATTTTCAACACCAGTTAGTTTTCTCGAGACTTAAAGTTTTCGCTAAAAAAATAATGTATGTAGTTTTGCTCAAATAGAGATTTTTGTGCATTTGAAGCATTAGAATCCTTAAAAAAATTTACACTCCAACCTAATGTCATTATTATTCGCGTTGATTTGAAATCAGTTCTACGATGAGGTCATTAAATCCTAAACAGTAACTCTATTCACTTTACTTTGTTTTTTTTTCAGATACCTGTTCCTGTTCCCATTGAAAAGCCTCATCATGTGACCATCTTAAAGCCAACAAATCATCATCCTGATGAGCACATTATACACGAAGAACCTAGTCACGAAATAGACAATGAATGGCACTCTACACCATCAAATGAATGGAACTCATCGCCACCCGATGTGGTTTATTCACACTGAAAAATAAACACCAACAGCAGTGTTTATATAGACAGCACATTTCATTTTAACATGTTCTAGTTTTTTGATCGTTTTATTTTAATTAATAAACTTAATTTTTTTTAAGCTTAAGTATGCAAGTATTTCCATACCAATAACATGTTGATACACGTGCATGTATGTTAATTTAACATTAAATTATAATTTATGTATTTTAACATTGAAAAATTACATATGATAAAATCTAACATTTCTTATTTATTAATGTCTATAACTCTGTGCAACATTGTCTGTGGCTTGACATTGATTTTATTCAATGGAGAAAGTTTTATAATTTGTAACATTTCTAAAATGCGTCTTCTTTTGTAATTTGTTTCTGTGTTTAGTACTGAAACATTTTCAAAGCTGGGGTAGTTTTGAATTCCTTACAATGTGTCGACAACGCTGTCTTCTGTTACCATTATCCCTATTCCTTTGATCTGACTTAAGTATGTCTTGGAAGTCTAACTTTCAATTTATTTTTAGTTGTTCCTTTATATACCTTATCACATTCTTCACTATCATTGCCCTTACACGGTATTTTATATACTATATTAGATCTATCGAGTTTATTAATATTATCCTTTGTCCTGCAGAACAATCTGTTCAACGTGTTGTTTGTCCTATAAGCCATCTTATACCTTTCTCTATCATATACAATTGTATTTATTCTCTTATAGCAGAAATATGTATGTGAAACATTGCTTATTAACTATATAGAATTGCCTAGAGCGGTACGAAATAATTTTCCAGAAAATGAAATAAGACCCAAAGGAAATTTTAGGTGGTTAATTTGCCTTTTTGTGGTCTTATTATGTCAATTAAATTTTTGGAGTATTATTGCGTATGAAATACTACGCCAACAAATTTTAATGAAATAACGCCATTATTTTTTTTAATTAAAGTAAAATTTCTATATTTATCTGGGAAATTGAAATATAGAGTATATTCGTTTCAAAATTTTTAATATAAAATTAGAGTCTTATATCATCATATTAAAAATTCATATGTTATTGCTTATGAAATTATTTCCGAATTTTAGTTGGATTATTTCATAATTCTTTTGGGTACTTAATTCTGGGGATTATTTCATGCTCCAATAAAATAAATAAATACTTCCTGTTATATATCCAAATTTGCTCTCAACTTTTCATTAATTAATATTATAATTAATATCATTATTAATATTATGAAATAATGTTTCAAAAACTGTTTGTTATAGCTTTAGCTGTTCACATGCCGACATTTCATTGGTCGCTAAACCAAATCGTTAAGCAGTTTGAAAACATTCAACCTCTCTGACGATTTGGTTTAGTGACCAATCAAATCTCAGCAACGATTAGCAAAGCTGCAACAAACAATTTTTGATACTTAATTTGTTTAAAGTTTAAGCGATTAGTTGGGGAGAATATCCCAAATAATAAATTTCAATATTAAGTATCATGAATTAATATTTTTAATACAGAATACAAGAAAAATAAAATAGATTCATATCGAATATTAAGTAATTGTTTGTTGTAATGTTAACAGCATTCTGAGTACTATTATTATGTATTTTGTAATATTTATATCCGATAGAGCATTTTTGTATTGTATTTGATTTATATGGCATAAACATATGAGGTTGTATGTTCTCAAACTGCTTGAAGTTCATTGGTGAGTTGGTTTAGCGACCAATGAAATGTAGACATATGAACAGCCAAGGCCACAACAAACACATTTAAAAAGTTAATTTTCAAATATAAATTTCAATACTAAATATTAATATTTTATTGTTTGTTGTTGGCTTAGCGAGGTACATATATGCATTTCATTGGCGCTAACCAAATCATCAGTACTCTTTTAGCCAAATCATGATTGAAAAGCATTCAATTATAATTGATTGTTGTGTTGTGTTTGTACAAAAGCTTTCGAAAGCTATTATACTTTTGTATTTTTGTTAATTAAAAATAGAAAAATATGATTGAGTTCTGTTTGAATTCTCATATAGTATTTGTAGTCTGTGGCACAAGTATACGAGCTTGAATGCTTTTCAATCATGATTTGGCTAAAAGGGTACTGATAATTTGATAAGCGCCAATGAAATGCAGGCATATACTCAGCTAAGCCAACAACAAACAATAAAATATTAAAATAGTTATTTTGGAGAATAACTCGAATAACAAATTTGATAAATACTAAATATTTCTTTTATATGGTGAAATGGTGTTAAATTATACTTAATATATTTTTCTCGCACAAACAAAACCGCCTAAAGTGGAGAGAATTTCAGCACCTAAAATACTTTTAAGTTTCGAATAATTTCTGGCGTTAAAGTTAAATTTTAAGCTTTAGTGTATTCGATGGCCTATTGTACAATTTTATGACAAACATTTTTGTGGAACATTTCAGCGCGAAATCGCTGTTTAAGGGTAATTGTTTGATAAAAAAAAGGATAAAAAAGGATAAAAAAGCGCCCATATCCTGAAAGATTAGAAGAGGGTTAAAATATTTCACACAAATGTTCCTCTAAAGACGTCCCTGGAACTTTTTTGATAATATCAATTTCGATTGCAGAAGAATTTTGAAAATTAAAAAAAAACTATTTTGAAAGTTTTGCGATAATAGGCGTAGCGAACCAATTAATTAAAACCGTTTTATATAAATTTATAGTATTCAAAATTAACTAAATTTATATAAGCGATTTGAAAAGAATATTCCAAGATATTTAATAAAAAACACTGCTTTTGAAAAAATAGGGGCAACCTATAAAATCGATTCGACAAGCATTTTTTTGGGTTAATAAAAAACAAATTTTTTCGAAAAATTTCGGTGACCGGTTATTTCGAATTATTTAATCGATTTTAATGAAACTTGTCGCTTTTTTAGGTTAAGAGCTATTTGGATATTGAATACGTTCGAAAATGCATCTTAAAATCTACGAACCGATTTATAATCACACGACATATGTATACTTGCTTATGTGTACGTCAATTCGAGTTCTGCAGAATGCCGCAAATATTGTTCGCACATATAAAAAATAATAAGAACTACTTCTTATAACCTCACAAGGACGAGATTTGAGGAAAATTAAATTTTCGAAAATCGGGGTGAAGCCTCAGTTTTTTAAGACAGTGAAAAAGATACTTCACTCCTTCTAGTCTCCTTATACTACTTATGTCTGAAAATGGAATACTCCTCTCATGTATGGACCGGTGCTTCAAACTATACTTTTAAAGTTGCTTGACCGCGTGCAGGAGAGGTCGATAACGGTAGTATAGCCAACTAGGACTCACTAGCGCATCGATGCAGTGTGTGTTGGGTGTGTCTCGCGGTTCTATCGTTACTATAATGAAATGTGCACTAAAGAAATCAAAAAACTTGTCACCCGTACCGGCTCTTTTTTTAAGAACAACTCGTTTTTCATTAAGAATATGCACATTAATTATTATGAATTAGATATGACAGTCCTTCCTGCCACCTGCCATATAGAAAAAGTTTAAGTTGTATGTCCACAGATTATACTTCCTCTATTCTCCTTCCCACAACCCATTGCATACTTGTAGTACAGTGTATTGCATGAGTAGGGGTCACTATGTCTGTCCACATATTGACATGTCAACAAAATCTACAAATCTGTTTATAATGAAGCAATAGTTTTTACTTTGCGCGTGTAGACATGCATCATTGAAAGCAAATATTAATTAATTGACCAACTACATATATTTTGCTCCATGTGTTGTTGGGACAATAAATTAAAATAATTGACTTTTTAACAGAACGTATTTTTTAATGAAAACTTATTCCAAATATTAATAAAAATCAGTTTTTTTTGAATTTTTTACAATTTCGCGTTACGTGACACTACAACTACTCATAGTTATTGATTTAAAGTGTTTATCTTGGGCACATGGCATGTTTTCCTCCATCGATTGGTACATGAGCAGCGGTTATAAAGCTGGCACTGTTGCTGGCTAAAAATGCTATTGTTTTGGCGACTTCAGAAACGTTTCCCACTCTACCCAGGGGATGAGTTGTTTTGGATCGCTCCACATACTGAGCGTATGCATCATCAGACATGCCAGCATTCTTATGAATATTAGTTACAATCACACCAGGATTAACTGAATTAACACGTACGTTTTTGGGTGCCAATTCTAAGGCAACAATTTTTGTAAATTGATCTAGAGCTGCTTTTGATACACCATAACCCAAATATCCCGCAAAAGAACGTATGCCGGCTACGCTCGATACATTTACTATACTACCCTGACTTTCGATTAAATGGGGTGCAGCCAATTGGGTCAGTATGAACACTGCACGCAAATTTGTATTCATAATGCGGTCAAATTGTCCCTCATCAGCATCAAGAATGCCACCAGGAGCTATTATGCCCGCATTGTTGACGAGAACATCTAAACGTTGGAATTTGGCAATGGTTTCATCCATTATTTTCTTTGCATCTGTGGTAACATCAGCCACAATGGGCAAACAGCTACCTTTCTCGTTAGCTTCTTTGCATTTCATTTCGGTGGCCTTTAGGTTGTTCACATTGCGGCCAACTATGACAACATCGGCTCCGAACTTTGCAAAGGTTTCTGCAGTTGCAGCTCCGATACCAGAACTAGCGCCTGTTATTAACACAACTTTGCCCTCGAAATTCATTTTGACAAATAAATTTGAGACGTTTTGAAGTCTAAAACAAATTCTACTTGAATTAAATGAATAATTTATATCCAGGTGTAATAAGTTTACAAATTTGCCGCACTAGGGCAAACAGTATGCACAACAGCAGATCATAACTTGGATATTGGAATGTCAAAAAGTATATAAAAATATTTATGTAGTTTGTGTATGGCAACACACAGACCAAAAGGGATTCGTATGTCAAAAGTGTATAGAGTTTATTGACGGTTTATTTTGTAGTCCTAATAACTATTGTTAGCAGTTGTTGATTAGACCATGTCCAATTAATAAGGCTTATGCAAAAGCCCAAATGATAGTTGATGATGATTGTCAAACCATATATATAAAAATATACAAAAAATTTTTCGTCAACTTTTTCATAAGGAATTTGATAATGGTATTGTCGGCTTTGTTGTAATCAATTAAAATAAGCCTTGGATTAGATGATATTTTTATATTTTATTTGAAATCAAAGTTGTATCATCACAAAATGAAATTATATGAAAAAGTGCTTTGGATACTAACCACGTGTTTGAGGTACATATATTCCTTAAAAATTATATTGATTCAAAAATATCGGAAATTGACCGACAATCCCAGACTTGGCACAAAAAAAATCCGAATTGCGCCGATGCCGATTGATTTTAAATATACAAACTTTAAGGCAAAAGGAGCAAAGGAAAAAATATGCGAAAAATATGTTTATAACTTCCATTATAAGGAATCATTAATTAAAATTTTCAAAAAGTTTATTAGAGACAACATTCATTATTAACCCAGGGGTACCGCAAGGCTTCGTTTTTTCTCCTACCCTATTTCTTATTTTTCTTAATGACATTGTATGTTAAACTTTCAATCTCATCTACTCTTTCGTGGATGATAGCAGCATTTGCCATTTACATTTTGTATATATTTGCTAGTAGGCCAAGCCTGTCGGAGATTGGCGTCACGAGACAGAATATGGTTGATACACTCAATCACGATCTTGTAACAAACTAAAAGTGGGATCATTCGAATAAGGTCGATATTAATACTCGTAAGACGCAGAAAAGGACCAATCATGCTGATCCATCCGTAACAAATGGATGATACAGGCATTGAGGAATCAGAAGCTCTTAATTTTCTTAGCATGGTCCTTGTGGACTGAGCATATTTTTCGTGTCGCTAGCCTTCTTTAGCGACACGAGAGAATTCACTCCTTCTGATCTTCTTACTATTGATACCACCTGTATTCGTCCCTAAAT
Organism: Germaria angustata; assembly: GCA_963681545.1. Lineage (NCBI taxonomy): Eukaryota > Metazoa > Arthropoda > Insecta > Diptera > Tachinidae > Germaria > Germaria angustata. Next base: position 63,026,495 of record OY813001.1, read on the forward strand.
AGAATACAATTGTCATATATGGGCAGTTGTTTCAAAGTCTATTTAAAAATTGCTCTATCATATGCAGGAGAGAGCAAAGACACTCATCGGTGACTTAGTAAAACCATATCTGTTGATTCACTGTAGCATCGACGCAATGTTGGGTGTGTTTCACTGCTTTATCGTTACTACAATAGAATGTATTCTGATGAAATCAGGGAACTTATCGTTGACTCATTCTACTTTAAGAACGCATTCGGTTGTGTTCGATATGTCAGTGAATCGCACTACACATTACAGAGAAAACTTGATCTTCAGTCGAACAGCTCGTATGTGTAATAAACCGCCTGCAGAGGTCTTTTCTGTAATTTTCAGCGCACAAAGGTTCAAATCGAATGTCCTTAGACACTACTACCCCTATCATTTCAACCATAACCTATTTTCGTAGTACCACAACAATGACTGCATAAGTATAGGTCTTCCCTGAGTACTGGTCCAAATAAAAAAGATTAATAAATATTATACAATAACTTAAGAATATTACATATGTAAATACATACATATAAATGGTATAAAGAATTTTCCCTTCGTTTTACATAAACAGACCAACTGTCTATTAATTTATTTTAATTGCTTTAATTCTGCTAGTGTTCTTTTGTCAAATCGCCAAAAAAGTAAAATTTGAAGAGCACTACGAATTATTAAAATAAATAGTACTAAATACTACTAGCAGAGCAAGGTTTCGATCCTCGGACCTCTGGGTTATGGGCCCAGCACGCTTCCACTGCGCCACTCTGCTTTGCAACAAAACAATGTTTAACATCAGACTTATTATTCTCTATAATAATAATGATTACAGTTGGAAAATAGTATATAGAAGTCATATGAGCCATGTGTAATTAAAGCAAAAGCAGAACAAAATTTTCGAATTATTATTACTCAGGATATGAAGTTTTCGATCCTTGGAACTTTGAGCTATGAACCTAGCACTCGTCTACTTTGATTTATATTTTACTGTTTACAAATGAATATACTATTCCTATTAATATAAGGCACACGTACATTAAGACTGGACTTACAATATGCATTTTTATTGAAGTAGAGGGGATAGCAAAACAGGCAGCACATGAAATTTCATAGGATTTCTTACAATATTTCTTATCCCAGCTGCTGTTAGAGTAAAACTTATATTGGCAAATAGTTAAAGTTTCATAAAACAAATTTCATGAACAAATGCTTAGTCTAAATACAATCTATATATTTTATTTTACTTCCATAAGAAACATCTTTTGCTTTATTATTACAATAAGATCATGAAATCTAGAAAATTCCCCGTGTCTAGAAGAAACGCAGGATCTCAAGAAATACCATGACTTGACGAATTGTTAGATTCGAAAAAAACAACCCCGTTTGGTATTCCTAATAAGCATCTAAAACCTCTAAAAATGATCAATATTTAACCCATTTCTGGATCGCATTTTTATGACTTCTTCGAAAGCTCTCTTTTTTTACTGAATCTATGCTACAGCTGAGCTCCAAGCAATTTTATCTATAAATTTGCTTCGTGTCATTGCTGCTTTAGATGTTTTTATTAACATTATAAGCGTGCTAATTTTTAATAATGAAATAATATTCCTTTTGCCCGTGGCAGGGGACAAAATATTATTAAAAATTAAATTGTGTAAATATGATTAGGATTTTTTTAATTTGATTGTTGTGGCCTTTGTTGTTCATATGTCGACATTTTATTGGTCACTAAAGCAAATCGTCAGTGAACTTCAAGCAGTTTGAAATATGTTTATGTCAAAAACATCAAATACAATATGAGAATTCTTTTAAATTGCTTTTAAACAAACAGCGCAACAAAGAATTATACTTAACATTAGTCTATTTTATCTTTATTTTTTATAATAAGGTTTTTTATTGCATACATTACCAAGATCTATTTATACGGGCCATCTCAGCTCTACAACAAACGCAATTATGCAAAAATAACAGGCATTTTGTTTGTGTAAAAAATCCCCCGACTTTCAAAAACAACTGACTACAACATAGTGTATCAGGAATGGAAAAATTACTACATATTATTACTAAGTCATAATTTGAAGCAAATCTTTGCTGGTAGAAATAATGAGCCGAATGAATTTATGTACATATGTTGTCAGGATTGGATTGACTATAAATTGGATTTTTTTGTGAAAAAATACTAATGTTTATGAATAGATGATATTTTATTCCTTAACTTATAATATAAATTTTTGAAATATATAATTAGAAAGTTATGGACTAAAAATTGATTTTACAAGTATGAAATTTTAATAATAAGAAGTTATAATCAACAATTGCAACAATTAATGAAAAATATATCCTGAGAAGATCTTAACTTTATGTAATAAAAATTAAATAGATTCGTAAGCTATAATTATATTATATACATACATACTTACACACCCTTAAAATATGGTCACATTAATCAAATTACTTTTTTCTTATGAAAAGACATGATTCAATTATTCAATTATTTATTGCCGGTAAATTTAATAAAGTTTTTAATTGTAAAAAAATCCTTAAATTAAGAAAATATATGTCGCTATTAGCAGAGCAAGGTTTCGATCCTCGGACCTCTGGGTTATGGGCCCAGCACGCTTCCACTGCGCCACTCTGCTTTATGATCTCATCTTATTTAGGTATAGATACGACTTTACGACTTTGAGTTGCGGCAGTTATACTGGGTGCATTTTTAAAATATTCAATTATGTGTATGTTATATATTATATACATACATAATATATGTATGCATATATATACATATATATATATATATATATATATATATATATATATATATATATATATATATATATATATATATATATATATATATATATTTATATACATATGTATATATTTATGTACATGTAAAACAGGCTAAAGTCGAACTGCACTTTAACGTTGACGCCATAGGGATTTTGTAATTTGTAACGTGGAATACTTAAAATAATTTCAGTTTTTAAACCTTTCAGGGAAAATTATTTGAGTATAAAATATTTTTCAGTTTATTTATCCTTTCGTGTTAATATTTTTATAAAATTTAATTAAATTGTAAAAGAATTTTTATGATGATGCCGCATAAAGAAGTGACGAAATATTGGAATATATTTTTAATTGCAAATATTATAAAAACAATAATATTTTTTTAATATTATTAAATTGGTGTAGAAATATTTTTATTGTTTTAAGAAACTATTGAATTGCAGACATTCTTTATTTTCTCGACATAAACTTTTTAAGTAAGATTTCAAAATTTAGTACTTGACTTTTATTGATTTTGAAGAACTCAGATACGGCTAAAAGCTCATAAATATTGTAAATAAATATTTTAAACATTTCTTGTTGGATGTTAGCGTAGTTGAGTATATGCCTACACTTCATTGGCGCTCATCGAATCATTAGTACTCTTTAGCCAAGTCATGCCAGTGCCAATGTAATGCGGGCATATACTCGGCTGAGCCAGCAACAAACATTAAATTTTTTAAATAATTATTTTGGATAATATCTCGATTAATGAATGTAATAAATGTTCTAAATAAATTGCTATCCATAAAAGTCGAATCAGGGATTAAAAATATTTTCGTATATCAATTCAAAATATTCTGTAAAAAGTGTTTTATTGGTAAAAGAGCATCTTTTTATTTAAAAGTTTATTAAAAGAACATGTAATAAAAAAAACCTAAATAATCAAGAAAGACTACTATATCAAGTAACTACCATTAACATATGAATTAAATAAAATCAAATTAAAGGATGAAGGCAGACAGTTCCTAAATTTTTTACTACTATTAATTTGTAAATTTATTTTACTTTTAATTAATAACAAAATGAAATTAATCAATATAATTATGGAAAAAATTTCTGCGAACATATATTTCACATATACTTTTTTCTTGCTTTTGAACTTTTTTAATATTTAAAAAAGTATGGTCTCTAATATGTTCCAAACCACTATAGGAAATTTTACCGTTTTTTTTGGCCAAAATGAATTACAGCCAAACGGCTGGACCAATTTAAATAATTTTTTGGGGCATGACTTTTGGAATACTATTAAGAGCGGGGGAGGGACCCTTAAGGTTTTTCATACACTCAAAAAAAATTATTTAACATTTTTGTAAATTTTTTTCGAGTGTACACTAACTTTCAAAAGATAAAAGTACAAATGTATCTTACCAATTTAAAGAAGTAACAAAACAAAGTTGCAAATAACTAATTCACTGTTTATACGGGAAATCGCATACAGAACTTGTGTTATTATTAGTGATGCCATGTGACGAAAATATGATTGTTTGGTAAGTAAAACACAAAAAACGTTCATGAAGTGGCAACGTCTTACTTTTTATTTGCAAATAGTGCCGTTATTCAAGACTTGTTTAAGTGAGTTAATAAGTTACAATAAAAAAGTTATACGGCAACATTCTTCTTTTTTATTTGCAAATAAGACGTGCGTATAAACGTAGTAATAGATGGAGCAAGAACTAAGGGTTCAACTTCATTATTTTGATCTTTAGAGATTTCTACTGCAACTCGTCTTTTTGTTCTCTAAGATTTTTGGCAAAAAGTTAATTGCGCCCGTGCAGGCTTTGATTTAGTGGAGGCAGACTGCGTTTCTGGTTTTCTTATAGAAGTATTGCCTTTAAGCCAGACGGCATGCTGTTTTTCAAAAACTTTGAAACTCCTACAACTTTTATGCCATTTCATATTCATATTTGAACAAAATATTCTTGATTGCTTCTTTATATATTGGTTAAAGTTTTCCGAACAATCACTCTCAGCATTGTATGAAAAGAAATGGGCACAAGTAGCGGCTCTTTTCTCATCTTCGTTGTATTTCTTTCGCCATATATTGAATAACTCTGAATTTGGCGCGTAGTAGTCACCTGTAAAAATGCATTTTTTAAAAAAGTTTGCACATATCCGCAGCTGGAATTTATGAAATTCGGAAGGTAATTGATTGTCCAAGAGAACTTTTATGGTTTTATGGCTATCATATGCTATCATTTTTTTGTAAGTCTAAATAAATTTCCAATTCATAATTCCATAAGTTAATCTTAAGATCACTTCAATTATTCCAATTTAATCGATCTAACAGATGACTTCACCAACATTTCACTGTGTATCACTAAAGTATTCACCTTCGACATTATTTTCCATTTTTTTTTAGTTTTTAAAAACTATAAATTATTATTATGAAAACTTTTGTTATAATCTATCACACAATTCACTGCACTCAATCGTTTTTTGATAATTAATTCAAAAATTGCAAGCAAAACATGTGATAAAGTAACAGTAAATTAATTCTCTCGAAAAATGTAAACATACATGGCTACTTTGTTCTTTTTTTTTATAATAAAGCAAAAAAAAAAAAAAATACACTGCAAAAATTTTAATTTTGACTTTTGGCCAAAAAAGTGGGTAAAATTTCCTATAGTGCAAACGAATGTAATATTATTATAGGCGTTACGTACTGGGATCATTGTAGCTGGTTGTTACCGACGAAATTATGAATTAAATTTTTTATTTGCTTGTCAACTTTCTTGAGATTGGCTTCAAAGACTAATTATATTTATTTTGAAAATTTTGAAGGGTATACTTGAAGTCGGTTGAAATTTTTAATAAAAAGTTTTTATATTGAACTTTTTTGGTTTATTTTTAAGATTGGTATGGGAGCTCTCTTTTTCCTACTTAGACGAAACGAGACCACCTCTGAAGCATACCAACTTTGAACACTATTATAGTCAATAAGATAAACGATAGTTGGAGATTACTTTATGTGGTGCACATCATTGTCCTTGTTCCAGTCAGCTTTTCTTGAGATGACATTCATTGGCCGCAGAGTACCCCATGTTAATTTTAAACAGTCTCAGTATTATATTAAGCGAGATAAAAAAGGATTCAATTTTATGTTATGAGGCAGGTGCTGCTCACCTCTAGATAAAAATTTATTTAATAACATGTTGTTTATTGAAAATTTAATTCTAATACTCTGAAAGATCTACCTACATATGTACTTCATTAACAGACTTTTTATTTTAACTAGAATAAGGAGAAAATAGTACATTATTCCACTATGTATATGTTCTCTCGAAAATAGTTTTTGTTTCATTTTCTACCGATTGCGAAATTTTGTTTATTATTCTTCGATTGCTGGTTTTCGAAATTGAAGGAAAATTTCCAGTGGGCTTAAGTTGATAATGTGAGTTGTTGTAAGTTCTGGAAGTATTCTTACCATATAGTTTTTGTTATGATGAATCTTTGGATTTTATGTAACTAAAACTTTTCATCAACTGGCAACTAAGTAAATTAACTCTAGATGAAACAAACGGGAATTTTTATTATTATTTTTTTGAGTTTTTCTTAAACATAAATAAATCTTTCATATCAATTACGAAATTAATAGTTTCGATTAATTTCAACATACAAATTTTTCAAATGAATACTTTTTAATTAAGATCAATTTTCTTTGTATTGGGTAATGAAGCAGATAAAATGGCCCCAACTGAAAGAATAAATTAAAAAAAATAATTATTAAATATAATAAGATATTTATTTATTTGTTGTGGGTTTTAAGCTAGTTAATAATTTTGACATTTCGCTGGTGCTTATGCCAGATCGTCAGTAGACGTTAAGCCATTTTTTCAATAGTTAAAAAGAGTTGTATGGTTTGGCAAATTCAGACATTAAAAAATTTTCCTTTAAGGGTTAGAGTTGAAATGTCAACAGCGCTCCATTAAAGTATTTAATTATTTGCACACAACTCAATGGAAAAATAAAATCATAATTTTCTCTCAAGAGGTGAGTTGATAAAATATTTATGTGAATTTTTGCGTTTAAAGCGAACAAAACGGAATCGCTAATTTTCTAATCATGTATTACAAATATTCACCATTATTCGACAAAGCGATTAAATTAATTAAAAATAAGTGAGGCTAGCAAGTGGACATAGACATGCATGAACATGTCATCGAGTCCGAAATTCATTAGATAGTAATACACTGCAAAATGTTGTAGAGCGTGAACGGTCGCAGCTTCTTGAATGATCTCATCGTAGTAAAAAGAGCAAAATAAATATTAGACGTACGAAGCTCAAGGCGTAAACAAATTGCAGAATCTTATTCTACAAGCGCGCAAAATTTTGTTTTCATGATCAATTCTGCCGTAACAATTATTAAAATTTAAAATTTTGAATTTATCTCAAAAATATTTTTTATATAAATTGATAGACTTTTTTTATATGTATTATAATAAAATGTTCACAAGAACTCAGCAGTTTTTTTTGCTTTCATCTCAGTAATTTGTGGGCGAAAAGGGGTGCAAGCCCCTACACGTGTCAATTCACCCCGCTGAATCTGAAAATAACCATTAAATTTTGATACGACGAAAATTTCCAAAAAGAATTTTGAATCTGTTACTATTTGCTTGCAAGGCAAATAATACTTATAGACTGAAAGGCCTCAGAATTATGCGTATAAGTTGGAATTGAATTAGATGATTATATTGAGATTCATTAGATAAAAATTACCATCACCCATATTTATATAATAATCGGCGAGAAATAGGCAAATCCTATAATATATCCTGGAGATATGCATTGTTTCTGTTCAGGAAAATCTAACTATTTAAAGTATGTTTCAAAGCTCAGTTACATTTGTTCGCTTATAACGAACAAAATCGCCTGAAATTCACTCTATGACAAAAACTCTACCGATGAGCTGCCTTAAGCACCCGCAAAATGTCATTCAATCTATAAGCCACCTAGAAACTTATTACAAATAAATGAATAAAGTTCAAAATTAGGAGAACAACCCATGTAATTAGCGAAATAATAATAAATGTTATTGGTTCGAACTTTATTGTTTTATATTCAGTTCGAGTTCTTTATCAAAATTATAAACTTATTAACCAATATTTCGATACGCCATTGTATGTACATATGTCTTTTTACCTAAAGGCGACGTAGTGATTTTAATAAATTTACAATTTATGCAAAGATTTGAACGTCAAGATCGCTTGTTAATTTACATGAGTATATTATATATCTATTATGTTTTTACTTACTAAACATAACACCGCCAACCATCAAAAATGGCGGAATACAACCCAGTGACATGAGAACAGGAAATAGAACATTTCCCGTAATGGATCCCACACGGCCGAACATCATAATTAATGAAATAATCATGGTCCTAAGAGGTGATAATATAAATATGTACATATATACAAATATATGAGTATATTTAGGGTTTGATGTCCTCGGACCGATAACATGAAAACATTTAATTACCTTAACGATGTAGGAAACAAATTAACCGATGTTGCTATAATTGAAGTCGATGATATACTACCCGCACAAATATATATAGATGATATTATCAACGTTGATACAGATGATGAGGACCAAAATAGAGCAATGCCACATATACTAGCCAAAAGAAGACTAAATACTGAAACAAATTAAATAAAATATATTTCATATCAATTTTACGAATAAGCCCAGTTTATGACGTTGGACCCGCTAGTGAGTGGATCAAAATTAAATTAATTAACATTCATTACGATTTCATAGCGTTTACAAGTTCATGAATGCACTCTTATGGGCCCCATACACTACATCAGTTTGCTTGTTCAATCAAGTGATCAAGTCTAAAGCATACAACGCACCATCCTGATCGCACAATATGCCTTTATATTATAAATTTTGCGTGGAAGAGATGGTAATGAACAAAATAAAATTTATACTCCAATTATTTGCAGTAAAAAAAGAGCTTCGAAAAATGTCATAAAAATGCTGAGATTAGAGTCCGAAATTAGTACGAGTTCGCATAATTTCCAATGATTTTTAGCATAGACTTGTTATTGAAGGATGCAGATTTTTTTTCTATAAACCGATTTTTATTTCTATAAACCGATTTGGACGTTGTCTTTATTACGTTGGGAAATGTTAGTACTTTTTATTTATAAAGAGAAGAAACACTATGGCAATTAATGCCTACTACTTAGTGTTACTTCTTTGTGAAATAGTTAGTGCAGAGAGGACAGGTGGTGTGATGAGAGAGAAGATGGAAGAGAGAAAGAGAGAGATTAATTCTTTTCACAACTCTACTTTTGTGAGTTTTTTATTTATTTATTTATTTGTTTATCTTGTAATTAAAATTACAAGATAAAGAGATAAAGAGCAATAGCAACGCAGGCCTTCAGCTTGTGAGTTTTTTTTTTTTAATTTGTATAGCAAAGTTGCAGCACCTCCGTATTAGGTTTATCAAGCTGTATGTGTAGCCATTTTATTAACTGTTCTCCTTCACCGACGATTTTGTTAAAGTTATGGACGACCGGAGAAGGCCGTTAAAACAGTCTAACAACAACTAACACAATGCCACACTAATGTACATCAGAAAAATTCAAAATGTTGATGTCTTCTGCTGACAACAAGGATCGAACTCATGTTGTTTGTCATAAATTGCTTTATAGTCAACGCGTAACTAATTCAGCCAACAGCTAAGAAAAGAGTATTTTATTGAACTAAAATTTGTTTATTTGTCACTCGGAATATATTTATGTTCTGGAAGGCATACAAATGTGTTGTATCAATCACAATTAATTTTTCTTTTATATAGTTTTACCACTTATTGATTGAAGGAAAATACTGTTTTTATATAGATTCAGAGATATCAGATGTATGTATTCTGTATTCGACGGTGTTTGATATTAAGAACATTGTTGTTTTAAGGAAATTTAAGCCTAAAACTTTTAATGGAAGTGATAAAAACATGTCATAGAAAGCTTTCTGATTAAATCGTATAAAACATAATCTTGCCTTATGGGCACGAGAAAGATAAGTGTTGAGCATATCTTGTTATGGAAAAAAGTATTAATAACATGGTTTAACCACCAACATATTCCTGTATCAACTGAGATGATTCGATTTCAAGTTCAGTTTTTTCAAAACCAATCAACTGAGAAGGCTGATGTTGCGGTAAGCTTGGGGTGGATCGAAAAATTCAAGGCGCGTCACGCAATTAGAAGCTTTAAAGTTTGTGGTGAAAGAGATAGCTCCTATTTCTCTGCGATGGATCCATTTAAAGTCAGAGATATTCAGGACTTGGGGTGTCTGGATTATCGAGATAGTACTACACTTAAATTTTTTTCACTGGGTTATTTATGTTATTAGAAAACAAAATAACGAAAAAATTAATATTGATTTTATTTATAGCTTATTCTTGATTTGCATCAGAATCAATTCCCTTTAATTTTTCGATTATTTTCCATAAACATGGCAACGACTTATATAACGCAAGAAAATCTTCCCGATATATTGATGTCAACTTCTGATTGACAGAGCCAAATTTTACTATACACCATACAAGCATGATTATGCGAACCAAGGCCTTTTCATAAAAGCCTCGTGAAACTGTCAAAGTCTATACATGAACAATTTCGTTTATGTTTTTTTTCATATGGAGTTTGACAACGTAACTATAGCGCACATGTGACCAGCGTTTGGCTTGCTTTGACCATATTCAATAGGTCTTAGTAAAAACATGATTGATATTAAGCAAATAGATGACACAAACACACCACTGTTCCGTTTACAGGTAGTTTGCTTTTACAATCACTTGATTAAACAGGCAAACTGGTGAAATGGACGATCGCTATTAGGGTGCAGTCACACTAGGCAAATATTTGACGAAAAAAATGGAATAATATTTTTTTATTACAAATTCTAATTGAATCAATAAAGTTGTAACTTACTCTGTATGAATTTATTACCCAATGCGTTAATAAGTGAACCAGCCACCAAATAAGCAACAAAATTCGTTGATGCCACAATGATATTATTGGTGTACGTTGCGGGGGTTATAACCTTAAATTAAAAATATGAATCAAAAATAGTTTTAGTGTCGTTGCTTATACGTTGTTAGTATTCGAAAAAGGTATTTATTACCACAACACACTCATCTTCAGAGTTTTGCACCAGTTCAGTTTTATTCACACTATATTCCAAGATCGAACACATACTCGTGGCCCCGCCAGAAACTTGGTGATATTCATTCAAGGATGCGAATAGCTGGGGTAACCACAAACGAATAGTGTTATGTCTGAAATAAATAATTAATGATTTGTTTGTTGCACATTTTAGTTGTTTTCTTTTTATACACAGCACGATGTAATTGGATAGAGAATATAGTTAAAAATTTGTTGTTATTTTGCGGGCTAAGCTGCCTACATGTCTAATATTTCGTTGAAGCTAGTCAGCCTATCAGTAGATTTCAACCAGTATGTTTTAAAGCATTCAAACTCAATTATATATGAAAAATACAAAATATGTATGTAGTTATGGTAGGATAAGAATACTATTCAGATATTGCGACTTTTCTCAAAAAATATGCAAAACTAAGACTCTTACAGTACTGTGGTGGTACTGCAAATACAAAAATAAGACTTTAATCCTTTACGGATGGGAATTAATCCTTTAGGGATAGAACTCCGTTAACACAAAACACAACTTTAATTTCCAAATGGTATAAATAAATAAGTTCATTGTCTATATAATCGTGGAATTCCCGGATAGCCAAAGGAGCAGAAGTGCTAAACTATTAATTAGAAGGTTTATGATTCCTTACTGCATTGTGGATTTAAAAACTTAGTGAAAACATTGTTTCCGTGATTAATTCTTCCTGCAAGGAAAAAGTAATACCCTAGCGAAAATTGAAGAATTTACTAGAGCTGCATTTAATTTGTTTTTATATTTGCTGTGATCAGGGCCCCAACTCTATAAATATACTACATACAAACTATACAAAAATTTGTCTCTTAAATTTTTTAGAAATATTTTAAAATTGTATTGTTGTTGCTTTGTTATAGTTAATTCGCCTTCCATAGACCGTATAAATGGGATTTGGTTTGGATCTAAAAACATTGCGAGCGACTAAATTGTAAACTTAAATTTGCAGTATTGCGGCAACATTAAAAATCATGATGCGTAGGAGGGTCAATCGGAGTTGTTACATTCCAAATTTAGTAGAAAGTAGTAGTGCTGATGTTAGTTGTAGTTAGTTTCCTCCCAAATGGTCCTTTTGGTCAAAATGATTGAATTTAACAAACATTTATTATTATTCGTTAAAAAATTTTAGAAATTGAATGCTATAGAACCTGCCATTGAAACGAAATGTCGGGCCTATAGGGAGCTAAAGCCATAGTAAACAAAAATTTTCAAATAATTGATTGCGAGAATATCCCGAATAATAATTAATTGCCAAGTGTCTTAATAAATATAGATATGGATCCGGTTTTGTAAATCGAACTGATTTTGATATAAAAAATCGAATTCAAATAATATCAAAGCTTGTTATTTATTTAAATATTCATCCATTTACTTATTTATTAATTTACTCATTTGCACCAGCTCTTAGCATTTAGTGATTAAACTAGAGCAAAATATGTATTAGAATTTGACACAAGCTCCGTCACATAATTTTTTTTTATAGTAATACCTCAATATTTTTTGACCTTTTTATAAAAATTGTAATTAAAATAATATTTAAGCTCAAGGTATTATTTAATGGTTAAACAATTTCGATACTCATTGAGTATTTTATTATTCAAAAAAACACCATTTTCCTGAAGATGATACTCAATGAGTATCGGAATATCGATATTTACAAATAAAATTGTTTAACCATTAAATAATACCTTGAGCTTAAATTATATTTTAATTAAAATTATAATTTTTTATAGTTTAAAATATCATATCTAAAATTAAAGGACCATTTATGTTTTAAAAACTATTGAAAAGAATTTTGAAATGACGAACGCAAACAAAAAAGTAGTTTTTAAAGTGTGTTTTATATCGTGACCTCAAATGCTAATGGCTGTCAATGTAACTCTTTTAATAATTTTATAAAAGGAATAAAATCTATAATAATATGAAAACTAGTGACGTACAAAATAAATTGTGAGTTTATAATTATCATATACTTAGATTTTTTGATTGATTTTGCATATTCGCACTATTGAACTCGAATATACTGAAATTTATTATTTTAGCCTTTTTTTCAAATAAATTCCTTGTAAACAAATGGATGCAATTTTTATGGAATGAAACTTTCAATGCTTCCGTAGTTCAATAAAAATGTAAATAACTTCTATATATTTATTTTTTTTTATCGATACCCAGTGATAAATAGAAGTAATTGTGTGTTTAAAAAAATTATTGAGGGTTTTCTTTGAGGAAAATGAAAAAATAACAAAAAAGCGTCCTTTGTTAGCATGTTAGAGACCGCTCCAGCAAGCGTGTATATTACTGAACGCTTAGAACTTATTATCAGATATTTCCGCTTTAATTGTTGACACTAAGGTATTCTTATAAAGTCCTTCTTAATCTATTAAAGACCGCAACTCGCATATGTACATATGTATACAAATGAAAGCTAAAGTACAATTTATCAGAAAAAAAGTATTCTTGGGAAGGAAGTGTTTATATCCTTGCTGCGATATCACAAAAATCATATTAAAAGCAATATGTTTTAGTTAAAAAAAATGTTGGTGCTCTTGATAGCTTCGTTTAGATTAAATCACAACTTGTTCGTAAATGATGTATTGGATATACCCATATCCTCGATGTGATCTGAACAGAGGTTTATTAGCACATAATGTGCAATATTTTGGGGCTTTTAACAAAATTTTGTTGCTCTCGGAGGTCTAGCTTAGATCAAACTAAAATATGCCCAAAGAGAATATACTCGTATGGACGATACGCACATCCTTTGTGCGATACAAAAAATCTTGTATACAGATTATGAAAGGTATTTTAAGACTTTTAACAAATTTTTGTTGCTCTGGGTGGGTGAGCTCAGTTTAAATTGAAAACGAAGTATATACAGCCTGGTTGTGATTTAAATAAAAAGTTCTGTACGCCAAATAAAAGGTATATTCTGAGAGATTTTGTCAAGTTTAGTTGTTTAAAAATCTATTTTTAAAACGAGATGTATGCGTATTGAGCGACTTTTATTTCAAAACTGGAAGTTTTTCATTATCTGAAGTTCCAAAGTATAATAATATTTTTCATTGAAGTTTTCTTTTTCATGTATTTTTGTTCGAATTCGTTCGTTGTCAAAGCACTATTGAACGTGTGTGTGCACAATCAAATTTTATGTTTCATAAGAAATAATTATTTTTGTAACTTCAGTAACTAAATTCATTATTCGAGGTATTCTTTAAAATATTTAATTAAAAAATTTATTCGTTGTTGTTGGCTCAGCAGAGTATATGCTTGCATTTCAATGTCATCAGTACTCTTTAGTCAAATCATGTTTAAAGAGCATTCAAACTCATATACTTATAGAAGAACCAACAAATATTATATGAGAATTATATGGAATTCATTAATATTTTTCTAGTTGTGATTTACAAAACATATAAGTATTGATAGTCTTAGAGAACTTTTACACAAACAAAATACAAGAAACTGGCGCCTTTTTTTCTTACATCGATTCAATTCAATTCAAATTTATTGCGACTTTTTTCAAAATACAGATGAAGAACTAATTAACAGAAATTATATGAGATCTTAAAACTATAATGTATTATTTTACATCAATTAATGTATTTATAAGCCTCAGCTAACCCAACAACAAACAAGAAAATTTTAAATACATTTGTAGGTGTAATAATTGGTTTAAGTAATTTATTTTCTAACCAATATTTACTAATTACTTACCCCAACAGTATAAAAAAGTTTGATGTAATCGTTATTAAACATAGTCCTAAATAAGGTTTACGGAACAGTGGCTTAAAGCCCGAAGGCAATTTTCGTAAATTTGTTTCTACATCAGTGTTATCATTGTTCTTATCCAATTTGGTAGACTTAAGGACATCTTCAATCACGGCTATACTAGCACCATTTGGTGGATCAGAGCGTTTGTGATTAGGATTTTCATTAACTAGATATTTAATCTGAAAAAAATTAATTAGAAATTAATAAGTTTTCATATTGCCTTTAGGAAATTGCATGCGAGGAAGAAAAAAATTATTTTGTATATGTACACAAACATACATATCCTTTTTTCTTTAAATGACATCGTTTTTAAATTTGTAAATTTGCATTTCCCCTTTGACGAAATCCCAAATTTTCAAGTTTCCGAAGATACAGTACTCCTCAGAATTACATCTGAGGCTAAGCCGAAGTTATTCCAAAAAGTGTCCATATGACCTTTTGATAAAGCTATCCTTTAATGTAACAAAGTATTATCTCACAAAACTGAATTTTGTAAGTTACCGAGCAAAAAGTATACCTCAATATTCCCTTTATATATATAAAAAAATTCAAAATTATCAATACGGTCGCAGTCGGATATGAAGAAGTGTCGCAGTTGAGCCCGAATTTAAGTTTCATTTGTATTATGTAACATTTCCGACGTGAGTGTTTTTGTAATAGAATACAATTTATAAAATACTATTATAATTTTTTAATAATTAGAAGTTGCCTTGTCGTAAAGAAAATTTAAAGCTTTTACTGAAACAATAAAATAATAAAATAATAATAATAATAAAATAATAGATAATAAAATAATTAAAAATTTATTTAAGTGCTGAGCATTTTTCATCTCCTGTTGAGGGGAAAGAAACTAAATATTGTATTCTTTTCCGAAGATGAGTAAAATGCCATTCTAATATATTCGGGCTTCCGACTGCAGTAAGAGTCTTTTTTGTTGTTGTAAAATTTTCAAAATCAACGCTATCGCCTAGACTTCGTGTGATCATCCCCCCTTTAAAGACATCAGCATATTCTGCTTAAAAGTTCTGCCATCGGTTTCTCTAGCAGCATTTGGAAGCTTCTCTAGCAGCATTTCTTAGAATTCGCCTAAATGAGTATTTGTTTTAACGACTAACAACTGATTGATTACTTACGCGATTAAAAAAGGACTCCAAAGTGATTTTCATTAATGATTAAAAAGTGACTAGTGTAATCATATTTTGATCATTTACATGTTCGAAATGTGACTGTTTTAGATAATAATTTCATTATCCATTTGGAAGTGAGTGGAGTGGTAGATGATTATTAATCAAAATGTTGTTGAGAAAAAAAGGTTTCTTATAATACCTTTTTCTCGTTCTGTGTATAGAAAAAAATAAATAAAAACGCTTATTCCCGAGGAATAATATGACTATTAATATGACTATTTATTTGTTCGTCGTAATTTAAAAATTTTTTTAAAATTGAAAAAATCAGATAAGATTTTAAAATGACTCGCGGATGAATTTGACTTCAAAATGATCGCAAAATAAGTGAAAAATCGGTATTCAAGAAGAGTCGCTCATAGGGTACGATTTTCTCCCGACAAAAGTATCATTTATGATTTATGAGCGCATAGAGGACTGTTTATGGTGCAGAGGAGTCGATTGGTTTTATTTTAAGTGTTGTCTGCATTTCGGCTCTTTCGTTTCATGATGGGGAGGACTAGCACTATTTAGTTTATTTATAATATCTTTCTTTTATATGTAAATGATTTATTCATCATTGGGTTATGATTTATCCATCATTTTGGGTCTTTTTATAAAAAACAAATTTATTTTATTTCAGTTATTCAACGCCTATTTGGGCGTCGTCTTCAGGAAAAATTAAAAAAAATGTGATAACAAACGAAAAAAATTGAAAATTGTTTTACATACAAATCGAATGAAAGTAAAAAATTTTTAAAGAAACAAAAAACAAAAAGTGTTTTCAGTTTTGAAGAAATTAATTTTTTTTAATAATTATATTACAAAAACTAAAAACTATTTTCACTGCTATTGGTCAGTTTAATTTTCGAATAGTTTTGAAAAAAATTATCTATGTATATCAGTTTTATAGTTTATAATATTATTATTTGGAACATTAATAATATTAAGCATTTTTAACGTATAACGTCGTTCAAAGTTCATCTCTATAGCTAAAACTGATACTTTTTTAAAGTCCGGTTTATGATCACAATTAAAAGAACGTTTCGTTAAAGCTGTTGAAATATTATTATACTTCTGGTCTGTCTTGTGTCCTGCCAGCCTTTGTGGTACATATTTACACTTTGTCACATCTATCATTGTTCTTACCATCGCATGGTATTTTAGAAACTACATTAGAAATATTAAATTTTTCTACTTTATCTTTTGTCTTAGTGAATAATTTATGTATTATATATTTTATGAGCCATTTTATATCTTATATTATCAAAAGTATTTGATATTTCTAATATTTCAAACATCATTTTCACACAAGTTAGTGATTTATCAATTTTTTGTTCCGAAAAAATATCTGATCTTGTCCTATTCTTTTTAAATTGATTAATAAAGTAAAATATTCCTAATTTTTTATTCTTCTTATGGAAATTAATGTCTCTTATCGACAAAATTCTCTCTATAAGATTCTCCGCCGTATTAATAATAATTTTTCTTGGTCGTCTAGAAAAATAGTTGATAATCCTGCCAGAAGATGTTGGCTTTTGGTACCAATCTATTAATATAGTACTTCCCCTCCTTATTATTACTGAATCTGAATATGGAAGTACAGAATCGTATTCTTTTCCAATTGTGAATTTAATATACATATGAATGGAAAGAATTAAATATTGATAACATAATTTCCACTATTCCACTTTCCGATATAATGCAAAGCAAATCATCAACATACTTTGTCTTTGGTTTGATAGATAATTTTTAAATTTTTTTGCAAAAGCGGACTAGACATGTGAGTCGCCCTATCTATCTAGATTGTTGGAAAATGACAGGTGTTCAACACTCTCCTCTTTGTCCTTTTCGTTTCCATAAATCTTACAGAAGTCACTGTAGGGAAGGCCCAGTCTCCTGGCATAGGCCACTATATAGCAATGGCTAGACAAAACCGCAGAAACTGTTATGTTTCTATCAAATAACAACATCTGCCATGTGATTTGCGAAAAGTCAAATATATTCGGCGCGACTGCGACGTACATAATACGACGTACATAATACACTTAAAAAAATTTTGTCGAATAAAGCCAAGCTTAATTTTTTTTAAATATGACTATTTTGAATTAAATTGACGATATGTATGTATATCAACTTACCGGATAGTTTTCTGGAGATTGCCTTTTATTAAGGGCATATATTTTTTGAAAAATCTTTAAGGCCTCCATATTCCTGCCTTGAGCCATTAAAAATCGTGGACTTTCGGGAAACAATGAAAACAGAATGCCACTAATTAAACTCGGAATACAACAAACAGCAAAATAAACGTGCCAGGAATGGACTGAAAAATAAAACAAACAAATCATTTTCCATATTTTCCTTCACATATCATTTAACTTTAACTTACAATCCATCCCAAACAAGTGCAAGTCCCATTCATTCGGCAAAATCAGCAAGGCAAAAATAGGCAATAATAAGGAAGCTATTGAGAACATGATTCCAATCAACATCATGATACGTTCTCTATGTTCCGTGCCATGGAACTCAGTTATGTATGACATCAATACCGCAAATGGACCGCACATGCTAATTTTGATACAATGAGCATAAAAAAGTTCTCATATTTTATTATAAAGTGCAGAATACATGTATAAGACTTACATAAAGCCACCAAAAAATTTGGAAATCATTAGCTGTAAAACACTTTGACTGGTGGCGGCACAAAGAAAGAAGACAACATTTATCAAGTAACCAAATACCATAAGATTCTTTCGGCCTTTTTTATCAGATAAATAACCCCAACCAATTGCTGATAATATCATTCCTATACGGAAAGAATTATTGCAAAATTATTTTTGAACAAACGTTTGTATCAAATAAAGTTTTATTTGCAGCAAATATTTTTACTGCCTCGGTTAACTTTTTGGCTGAATATTACACAAGCAGCGGTAGCAATTTTAAAATTTATACATCCCTCCTCACTTTAATTCATAAATTTTTCAAACATTCCCTCTTATTATGATTGTCGCGTCGACGTCACATCAAATCGACAGTAAAAAAAGACAGCAGTTCTGAATTCGTCGTAGGCAATAATTAACTAATATTGATGGCAAATTGTAATTTTATAAGCCATAGTAGTAGTAATATCCTATCAATAATATTTAGTAATTCTCGATAACGATCTCACAATGGCCAGTATGTTAATGTCGACTAGGTGTGATGTCGACGTCGACATTCATAATAAGGGCAATTGTCTGATTTTATTTTAAAGTTTAATTTATTTTTTTAGTTGAATGAAATAATATATTTATAGAGATAATAAAATTTCTTTAAACAAATTATGTATTACAAATTCCTCTGCCGGACCTAAATTGAATTACAAAAAAATATATGATTCATATATAATGATTTAAAAAATTATTTTTTGCTGTGTATTTCCGGACTCAAACTACACGCCCAGTACAGAAGTTTAGCAATATCGCCAAATTATCATCTAGAACAAACAATTCTAATTCTGGAGAATACAATTTTAAGAAAAGTAATTGTTTTTTTACCTAGAAAAATTAATTCCAAAGCAGAAAAAAAAACGAAAAATTCAAAGTTGTTTATAAGAGCTTTTTGATCTTTTTAAATTGAGCAAAAATTTTCATTTTAATGAAATAATAATATATTTATTGGAAAAAAAATAGATTTTTTTTAAACAAATTATTATAAATTGTTGCATTTAATTTACAAAATTTCCTAGCAGGACCTAAATTAAATTAAAAAAAATTGAGTTTCATTAAAAAAAAAAAAACATTTTTTTCTGTGTATAAATATCTATGTATATAATATATATGTATATATACGTATGTAAATAAATATAATTAGCTTTACATAAAATTAATACAAAAAAAAAAAATCAATTAAATTGAAAGAAAATATTGTTTATATACAGTGGAGTTCGGCTATAGCAAAATATATTGCGATAACAGTTGCAGATATCGCTCACTTCCAGATTAAAGAGAAGTTGCAATAATGAAAAACTATTTATTCTTCCGATAAAGTCCTATCTTTTAATAACGCCAAGAAATAATAATAGCCTAGATTAACATATAGGATACCTTCTGCTATGGTAAAGGACTTGGTTTGACTTATACTGTAATTCTTATATTTGTGAATCAGGCACAAGCGGTTGAACAGATTTCAATGAAATTGGGCAACCAAATAGTTTTTTAGGACATAAAATAATTTTTATTTGCATAAAAGAAATGTTATTTCCATAAAAACGTTTGAAACTTTTAGGGACAATTATGAAATTCCAAAGGATTTTATGACATTTTATTTAGGGACTATATTTCGCACTCCAATCCAAAAATTTTTTTTTTGATTTTTTTCTGATTTTAATGTATGTAAACTGGTGGACAATTCTAAAATTGTTGCCAATGTCGGTAGTAAAGGTAGAAAAGCTTCGCCTTCGCCTTACGTGCATCATACGTGTATAATTTCAATTGGGGAGGGCTTTCCTTACACAGACATAAAAGTTAAAATTGAATTTACTACCATTTTGTCAGCCATTGGCCACAGAGAATTAGTTTATATCACACGTTTTTCCTTACAAAGTATTTCTAGCAAAATCTAAGTCCGTAAATAGCACTGATAAAAAATATTGAATTGGTTAGTCGGACGAATGAAAAATTTACATTATCAATAGGCATGGTAATGAGCTAGAACTACTTACCCCGTAGAATTTTCAAGTACTTAAGAAATAAAAAGTTGGAATAATATTGAAAGTAGCCATGGCCAATACCTCAATTTACTTTAGCTTAGTTTAGCTGAATTTACAATTAAAAGAGCCACCTACAAAACTTAAAAGCTTTCTTCAATAGTTGTCTAGATAATTATTAGATAATCATGATATTATAATTATTTTCTAAATATAGTCGGTATCAATTCCTATTCTGATTAATTTAACAGGATATAATATAGACTCCATATTTCAATACAAAAACTCCATTCTACTCTATTGTTGAAAAAAATTTAAATCGATTGGATTAATTCATTAATACACTCGCGGATAAATTGGAAATAAATGTGTACATACCGCAATAAGTTATGGCATTTAGCACGCCTTTATCAAGAAGATTCAAGTTCAAATCACACTCTGCACTGGGAAGGATAAATGATATAACAGCAGTTTCAACAATTGTTGACATTGCGGCTGGACATGATACCAGCAGCAAAAGTATATTAAATTTTCCAAATCCGGCAGCTGCAATCGCCTTCTCAAAATTAGCCGGCTTTTCAACATTTTCCAGCGATTTAGCTGTAAGAAGTACTTTTTAGTAACAAAAAATACATCACAAGTTTTTTTCCCCTTTTACAATTTATTGTTGCGTTTTTTGTCACTGCCGCCATTTCTTTTTACCAGTTTCCCCTATATTATCGACTGTTGTGATAAATATATGTATAATACCTATATATGAAAATATTCTTATGCTAAGACACCTTCACCAAATAATTATGTATTTCAAATAAATTTTACAAATAAATATTTTAACGATTTGAATTTTTCATTGAGAAAAACAAAAACTTTCCGTCTTACCGTCTGAAATCTAACTGATTGTATTTTCAAGTATTATTAGCTTTAACTTAACCTTTCAGGTAGTAAAATAATCTCTAATCTTGGAAACTACCCCAGGAAGATAAAAGCTGAACTAAAAACATGACAGCATGCAAATGAATGGATGGTAACGAATTTCAAACGCGATACATAAAAATGCGTTTAATAATGAAATAAATTTATTAATTTTTATTTTTTTAATTCTATCAACATATTTTTTATTGACTTTTACCTAAACAGATCTAAGCAAACAACCTACAAATGTCATTAAAATCGATTGCTTCGATCCAGTGATATTGTTATCGAAAATTTTCGAAAAAGAATTTCTTGTAACTTTTTGGAAAACTGCTTCCCGTCCTGCAAATTTAACCGAAATCTATAGTAGAAATTTTTCGAATAAGATTTTTTAAATATATAAGTCGTAAAATATTTTCAAGTCGGTGTTTCAAGTTTGGCAAATTCGTTGGACTTTTAACAGTCCGTCGGATGGGGTAAATTTCATTTAAATCAGTTAATTGACTCTCCCGAGGATAAATAATGTTTCTATGACAGAAACATTACACATTATATATTTGGTTGCGGCCTTATGATCCACTAGGAGTTAAAGGACTAAATATATATATATATATATATATATATATATATATATATATATATATATATGTATATTTGGTTGCCCTGATTATTCAAATACTTGTACTGTCTACCATACAAATACAAGGATACGAAAATTAATCGTAGTCGTATTGTCGGAAAGAAAAAAGATTTTGCGGCAACGGTCATATTCGTATCACGAAGTTTCTCCCTTCGGCTAATACCGAGTTAACAACACAGAAAATGAATCTAATTTCCGCAGAAAATTACGAATAAGACAACAACGAGTTTCGGGGTACAGGCAAGTTTTAACCCCCTTATATTTAACTAAAAATTGGGCAAGTCGGAAGGTTAACATGGGAATAAAAATAGAGAATTTATTTTACCCTATTTTTTTAAACCACTTTAAAAAAGAAGGAGTTTAAAATTTTGATTAGTTGGAGAGGTTTTGCTTCAGATTGCTGCCATAACTTTTTTTTTCAAAAATCGTACCGTAAATTCGCCTCCTACAAAATAGACCGATTTTCAAAATTAGTTTTTTTTCTTTGAAGGGGTTTGCTTTTAGTTTGGTCCAATAATTTCTTTTTTTTTAGAAAATGGGACGGGCTATTTCCCTGCAAGAAACATTGATTATTGCATAACTTCCCCATTTATGGACCGGTTTTGAAAGTTGCGTATACAGTTTGGTTCACGGAAATTTAAGTGGAAATGGGACGGACAAAATGGCCGCCCGAAATAATTATTGTAACACAACTCCGCTATTTATCGACCTATTTTTAAAATGTTTTATTTCAGAAGGTAATTCAATATTTCCTGGGAGTAAAATATAAACAAAAAATTAATTATATCGGGTCTTAAACTAGCCCATAGTTGCTTCGGCTTTGTAATCTGTTCGATTGGCCCTTTGTATGTATTGGTGTTGGGTTTTTTCTGCAATATTTCGGATATATGTTTATTATATAAACAGATAATGCTAAGAAACAAAAAAGGGTGAAAAAACCAGAATACACCATATGTATGTATGGATGTATGTATGTATGTACATATGTATATTATAGCATATTTTAATAATTCTTATTGCCTGAGCTTCTAAAAAATTTTAAAAGGAAGCGTGTAAAATTATTACTTTGATCATTTTCTTCCGAAATATAAATTCGGGGATATTTCCTTATTTGATTAAGGATTATCTTCTATCTGTTATTTTTATAAAAAACAAATTTATTTTATTTCAATATTTCGACGTCTCTTAGTACGTTTTCCTCAGGAAAAAATTTTATAAAAAAATATTGAAATAAAATAAACTTGTTTTTGTATAAAAAGATCTAAAGCTCGTTCATGAAATAAAGTCGAAAAAAATAGTGTCAATTAATTGGATTATCTTCAAGTTGTTTGCTGGGTAATTTTTTTATTTACTTAAATGTTACATACACAATTGAAAAATATATTGTAACTTTTGGTTTAACCAGAATAGGAACAAAGACCTTCTTCCGCTTATGATGAACCAAAACCAGAGTCTTAGGTGGTAACTGAGTCCACTACTTGCGTACTGATATGCTAGCAGGCACTTTTTTGCTGTCAAATAAACACTTTTTGATGGATAGACTTGCCATATAAATATCACTTACATACACACAGAACTACACACTAATTATCAACTGTAACAAGCCGATAAACTTAATACGAAACATTTATTGTAGGGTGAACGTTAAATGGCATCAACAAAGTTTGTGATAAATTTTTATTGTTTGACGTTTATTTTAACTGTTTATATCGCAATAAACCAGTACGATTGCGACAAATATTTGCCAGAGATATTTAAAATCTAGCGAGTGATAGATATGCACTTGTTATTTGCATAAATATATGTATGTATGGTGACACCCTAACAACAGTAGATAAATAAAGATCTTATAAAATTTGGCGGTGATCAGAGTGAAATCGTTTAGCACGCATTTTAAATTTTATGTGTTGTTTATTTGATGTTGTCATATTTTTCGTAAGAAATAATTATGGCTCCACGTTTTATCATACATTATAACGATAATTGTGGGAATAAATGATAACGTTCTGATGTGGAGCTTTCGGGTGCCTTTCCATTTATAAAATGTTAAAGTTATTTTCCATAGAATAAAGCCCCATTAGGCGTAAAACATTTAGACAAGTAATAATAAGTATAATTAACTCAATTCATATACTACACATTGGTAACTTTAATAACACCTAATTAATATATGTATGCATGTGACTAGACATATTATTATGAAAAATAGCTTCTGCAAAAGTCATAAAAATGCTGAGGTCGTTATCCGGAAGTGGTGTAAATTCGGATCATTTTTAACGACTTTAATGATTTTATTGCAAGATGTTCTCTTTTTTTGGTGCTCATCCACTCACCGATTTGGAAGCTATCTTTAATATGTGTTTTTATAAGATAAATATAATTTTTTAATTTTTTATTTACAATCTGTCCACTAAACTTGATAAAAATAACATTGACATTATATTTTAAACTGCACTGAAAACAACACAATTAAACAACAATATAAAGTGATTAATAAATGTACTAAATGTACACGGAAAATAGTAGATTAATTTCTGTAAGGTTGGTCCAAAATATGTTGCCTTTTAAGTCTTCTGATTTCTTCTGCATCATCGAGAAGTGCAACGGCTATTGGGTTGATGTATTGACTTAACCTTTCTAAATAGGTTTCGCTAAATCTTCTTATTTCATCTGTCACCTTTAGAATACGGAGATCATTGTGAATAGTATTATTTGATACAAACTATGAGGCATTTATTATTGATCGTAGAGTTTTAGACTGGTACCTTTGTAATACAATTTCAATATTCGCGTTGCTGGCTGTTCCCCAAATAGGTTTTAAAATGGTTTTATAGAATAACTATATTTTATATGTTTAATTTCGATTTTGATCCAAGAAGCCAATATAGTCTTTTAGTTCTGATATTTAATTGTTATTTCTTCATTTTAATATGAGTCTTCCATGTTAATCTCCTATCTATAAGTATGTATTCAAATATAAAATTAAAATGGTAAATTTAGCACTGAGAATGAATTTTTCATCTACTGTTCGTTGACTTCAAAGCAAATTATGACTGAGAACGTGGGTTCGATCCCTGTCTTATCAATATCATAATTTTTTTTCTGATGTGGCATTGTGTAAGTCATGAGGGCATAAATAGCACTGTTTGGACAAGGAACAGTATGAGTAACGTCAGCGAGTAATCGTCGGCGAAGCAAAACAACTAATAAAATGACTCCAACATGTACTTCTTAAGAAACTTAATGCGTCTACTCAACACCAGAGGCGCTTTAACATTGCTACAAAAAATTATTAAGACGTGCAATAGCAAAGCTCTCTCGCTCGCTCTCTAATTTTCACCACCTATCCCTTATCTTCCACTTCTTCCTTTCACAAAAGAAGTAAATTGGGTGTTAGTTACTTCCCTTTATAAAACATAATTATGACAAATTTCTTTTTTCTTATGTGAAAGTAATAGTCTCAGTTATTGATTGAAGAAAATTGCTTTCAAGTAAATTTAAATATCGTCTATTAACGTCTAAGAATGATATATTTAATAGGTATTTTGGTAGAGATATAAAAGCATTTTATGTATGTTTGCTCTTAAAAGTTTCCATAATTTCAACAAAAAATATCGTGATCTCCTCAACTCAATAAAATAACTCGAAGTCTCGTAAAGCTATTTTTCTTCGAATAATGACAAATTAATAATTAAACATCATAACTTCATAAGATTTTAATTAAATTCGTTGGAGCAAATATAACCTTGCGAACACTCAACTTTTTTCCAATACAACAGTTGAATACGTTCCTTAGAAATCCGTGCAGCAAAAAATATTTCAATTGTACATGGGGAATTTGTGGATTTTTTTCACTACTTCATGTACATTACTTAAGTTAAAAAATCCCTTAATATCTTTCCAAAACAATATTATAAAATTATTAAACAAAATTAGTGTATTCGTAAATATAGTGAAAGTACAGTACAAACAGTCACTTTTTACGGATGCAATGGTCTTTCCACAATCACTTCTGGGTTTCCGACCTCCATATGCTACAATTGTTGACGTAACCACCGAGTGAGAAATGGGCTTCGTCACTGAAAAAAATTTTGTTAAAAAAAAATCAGCATTGAAAGCATGTTGCTCTAGCATCCAATCAGCATATCTACGCCATAATGAGCCGTGATAGAAGCCAAATTGCAGAGAACGCCGTGGAATCGATAAATTCAGTTTATCCACTAACAGACAGTGCGCACATTGCGATGATGCATAGGCCTGACCACATCTGTAACGCTTTCAGTCTCTTAAAATTTCTTTATAATCTTGCCAATTCCTTGCACATTATTACCCCTTGATGATCATTATCACCCCGTAATGCTAGAAAAGTGCCCACATTAGAATCACCACTTTTGTAGCAAGTTTAACTATTTTTATGCATTTTTCGGTAGTTAAATGACCCATATTCGTAATTGGCAAACCCTATGCTAAAGAAATGATGTTTTAGATGACAAATATTTAATAGAGCGATGGTTTTAAAACCACTAAATGGATAACCCGTTATAAGTACACAAAACATGTACACGTACATACATATGTAATAAGAAACTCTTATAGTTGCATCATTTAAAGCAAAAGGTGTTACGATAGATATAAAAACCCTTTGTATTTTATTAGATATTCTAAGATTGTATTGAAAATTGATTAGCTGACTCGGGAATTCGATTAATGCATTTATCAATTCTGATTAATAATTATTTCCTTACTTCTTCTTTAATTAAAATAATTACAATTATGCTTTTCCTTACTGTCGTCCCTAATAAAAATAATTTAAAATAATTACTCGTATTAATCTCAATTCACAAATACACTGATCGAAATCTCCAGCTAAACTAGGTTTATTTCAATTCAACCCACATACATACATAAGTAGTTCCATGACTACCAATATTATCAACAAAAAAATCAATCACATAAACAGAAGGTGGAGTATTAAGCAACAAACTTATTACAGGAGAGAGAAAGTTGAATAACAATTCACCACGGTGGGTATTAATTATTCTTAAAAAGACAAGAAACATTTACTACTCGTATTATTTTTTCGTACGAAAGTGTGTTAAATAAGCAGTTAATACTACTTGCTCTATATATCTGTTACCATCGAAGTGGTCTAAAATGGGGACCACCGTGTGTCGTGTTGTGTTGGTTCGAGAATCAAATAATCATCATCATGGAAGATTTTTAAGGTAAGGTAGTTGTATGTTAAGTTAAATCCAAATCGAAATTTTAATAATAAAATAAATAAAAAATAATAAATGATAAATAAAATAAAAATGACAGACAGACAGACAAGAAGAAATAAAATTATTAAATTCAACCGCGTTATGGTGTTTGTTGTTGTTATATGATTTGTAAAAAATACTTATGAGAATGAGACCTTTGGGCGGGGGAATAATAAAATAAAATAAAATAAAAATACACCGATCGTCGTCCCACAACAACCACCACAATAAAATTTTGTCCTTCTTTCTTAATGAGATTGTGGTTGTTTTTGGGGGTGGATGGGAGGGGATGTGTATTTTGATATATTTCATAATATATAGTATAATTTTTTTGCTTAATATATAAAATAAATTTTTAGGCAAAATTTCTTCGAACTATTTTTTGTCAAATAATTCCAAATTTGGAAATCTTTTACCAAATTTTGAAATCTCATACATATGAGGAATAATGTCCTGACAAAACAGAAATTAACTAAATGTTGCTAATGGGAAGGAAAGTTTTCAAAGTTTGTTTCAAATCTTAAGACCGAACAAAAAGATCAATAATCCAATTAAATTCGTTAGCTAAACTTAGAAACATTGGATTTATGATGTAGCATCGCCTGGAATTATTGGAATACACGATTCTAATGCATCGCTGGTGTTTAATTAAACATTTAATTTTATAATTCCCAATTTAAGAAAAATAAACAACACACAATTATTTTTATGGTTTTTTATTTAAATTTTAAATAACTCGGTTAATACATAATATATTTTGAATATATCATTTATTTCTTTTTACTGTCTTAATTTTTAATTTGTTTTTTTCCATTTGCATCATCTTAAAAACTACCAAAATAAAAATATTGATTTAGTGTTTTTTATTGTTGATTTTTTTAATTCTATTTTATTTCATTATTAGAAAATAATATTCGCTAATCGTTTTAAAGATTTCTTAAAATTTTTGTGAATTTCATTATTTTAATTCTTAATTTGTATAAATTGCGTAACGCATTGATTTTTTAATGGTTTTCATTATCTCACTTCCTATCTTCTTATAAAATAAAGTACATTTCGGATGAACTGCATCAGCAAAAATAAAGTTTAAAATATAGGACAAGTTAAGTGGTGGTGTAAGTAAATTTGCAATATCTGGATAGAAAATTTTAAACACATACTAAGTGTTTGTAAATACATGATTTGTTTGCAATGCAATAATTATAAAATAATAATTTAATATTTATAAAACAAAGATTTATAAAAAGGAATGGAATAGAAAACATTTGGAGAACAAAGAATAATAAAAAAAGTTAATAATGTGTCTAAACAAACAAGTGCGACAAAAAAAAAATAATATTATATTCTTTTTGCCGCACTTGCATTTATTTTCAGCTAATTATTTTGTGGAACTATAAATTCCAGAGGACAGACTGTGAAGGTAATTTACACTAAAGGGCTTAAACATTTGTTTTTTGGTTTTAAAAGTTATATGTTCGAATAATCTAAAAAATATTTTTAAAATTATATGCATGTTTGTATGAGTGTGATCTACATGTCTTGGCTACAAAATAACAATTAAATACTTTAATACTTTTTACAATCTATGGACTTTTTGAAATAAATAGCATGTTTTTCAGTTTGAAATTAATTTTTCCCTTTTTTCATCTTGGACAGACAGCTCCGAAAGTTGATCCTAAAAATTACAAGTCTCTTGCTATATTCACTTAAGATTTTGTTTCGTTAGTAGTTTTCTGATGTTTTTCCATTCAATAAAAAAAATTAATTATGTTATTTTAGTTGAATTTTTCTTTTTTCGGTTTGTTAAGAAAAGCCCTTAATAACATAATGAGTGTTACAACGTTGTAAGTTTTGATGGTGAGAGGGTCTGCGTCTATTTCTCGTTATATGCAATTGTCGGTTTTCGTTTAACTTAAACTTTCTATGTTAAGCACTTGATACAATATTTATACGACTCTGGTTGTTGCAGTCGTACATATAGAAATTCTCAATTGGGGCCATAACATCAAGCACCACTTGTGACAGCACCATCGCTATCTAAGAAATCACTTGAGGCTGTTGGCACCACTTGGGGCTTGTCATCTGTATCATTGTTAACATTGTCACCATCATTATCGTTATCGTCGTTCAGAGGAACTTCTGTTGTTGGCTCTAGGTAATCACTAGTTGTTTCCTCCTTAACTTCATTTGTTGATGCAATGGTTGTTGAAGTTGGCAGAGGTGGTGGCGTTGTCGAGAGCATTACTGGTGAAGAGCTGACTGCAGCTGCACCGTCTCCCATGCCACGTTCTATTGGAATCGCTGTAGGCGTTATGGGCGACGTAGGTAATGAGTCGTGGGACTGCTGACTGAATTCCTGGTTTGGACTTTCTCTCGTAAAGAGACCCATTTTACCATCAGACATTAGAGAGCCAGCAGCTGGACCAACCGTATTCACATTTGCATCGCTGTTATTCAAATGTGGTGCTGCAATAGGCGCCGGGGGCCCACTTACCAAATGTGGAGGAGCATGCTGAGGATGAGTATTATGACCCGCCACGGTAGTTTGTTGCGACTGATGTTGGGCATGATATCGTGGTATATCCGCTTTACGCCATAGCGTGATTTCCTGCTGTTTAAAGTAGCGACGATCTTCTGTGTCCATTAACACCAAATTGAGAAAATATTTAACTGAGAATTTTTTATTAATGTCCCGCATTGTGGGAGTAATATTGTAGCCGGCCAAAAATACACGTATTGGGATACTTTCACCTTTAACTGGTGCTCCATCCATTATTTCGAACTTTGCAATTGTTTCGTTTTCGGTAAAAATGTTCGGACCACTGCCAGTTGATTCTCGTTTAATAATGGCAATTTCCATGTGTTTGATTTTAATGCGCACCAACAGAAAATATATTTTACCAATAATAGTGTCCTTTAAGTGATATTTGCTCTTGTTGTATTCGAATTCAATATGCAGGCAATCTTCAATGCCCACTTCCATTTTGATGGGATTATTTACATCCGGATAACTGCAAAGTGTGTGAACAGCAATATCAACTTCTTTTGTAATATCGCTAATGCGGCGTACAATGGTGACACGTAAAAAGTAACGTAAGCGAACATTCGATCCGTTGTAGATTTCAAACTGCTTCTCTACGTTTGGAAACTCAAAAGGGTAACTGCTGCACTGAATTAGATCTCCGGGTCGTGCCAGCGCTTTTGCTAAACATTTAAATTCATGGTGATTACCACGATCGTAGAATAGTTCAATCTGGCCAATGAATTCAATTTTAATGCCTTGGTGTTCAAGTTTGCTGCCAGGCTTTTTAAGCGTTACATTAACCTAAAAAAAAGATTTTTTTTAATAAATTGCGATTATAGTAAACAATAGGTCTGTTTGTTTACGTTATATTTTGTAACAAATTGTGCAAAATGTTGCTGGATGTTGTTCGTTTACTTTCTCCAGCAAGAAAATTTATTTAAATTGAGAGAAGGAGAGTCAGAAAATTGACATTTGAATAACTGAGAACTTGCAAAATCTTGCTGAAGACATTTTGTTCAGTAAAATTTTGCAAGATAGAACAGATGTTTTGACTGCTTCTTCTTAACAATCAAAAAGTAAACAAAAAAGTTTTATTTGTGAAATATTTTGCTGAAAGTTTTCAAAGTAATAAGAAACCAACTTTAAATTGGGTTTTTGGACAAAATATGTATGTATGTATTTATGTATTCACACTAGAAACCACAAAAACTTGAATTGAAGCTATAAATATTTATTTATTTATTGAAAACTTCATTTTTAACACATATGAACATAAGTACACATGAACATTCTTTTGAAATAGCATTATTCATCAGCTGTTCAGCAAAATAACTGACAAAATCCTGCAAAATGCTGTTCGGGAACTTTTTTGCAATTTTTTATAATTGAGAGCAATTGAGAGTAAATTTGGTAATTTTCTCTATCACGAAGCTGCTGGATAAATATTGCTGGAAAAGTAAACAAACAGACCTAATTATATTTTACTCTTTGTAATGTATTACATGTGAACTAAAATTAAAACATATAAATATCATAATAATTGAAGAAGATAAGGGTTTAAGATATGATATTAAGATTAACAAAAGCTTCAATAATGATACAAACATATGCTTTTAAAGGTACGTAGTATATGCATGTATATATACATATACATATACTACCTCAAAAGAAGCGTAATTTCAACTTATTTGTCAACAGACCGACAAAAATATCTGTAATTAATTTTGGAATAGTAAAAGGCCTCCACAGAAATGATTCTATTGGAAGTTTCATTAGAACTATCTTCTAATCACTAACACACTATTGTTACCGTATGCAACTTATAGGAAACTTCACCACCGATGACATTCACGCATATAAATTGGTTGAAATACAAGAAAATATCACTAACCAATACATGGAGCGTATGCCGCTGAGGTCATGTGAAGACTTAAATGACTATAAGGCCTGTCCAAAAGGCTTCTTTTAGCAAGCAAGATGAGATAATTATGCACTGCTGATTTAGAAAGGCTAGTGTTTGCAAAAAGGGATTTCGTAGAGAGCATGGGCGTAGCTAGGTAGGGGCATAGAGGGCCGTGGCACCCACCTAATTCTATAACAATTTTTTTTAATGCATACAATATAAAATTATTTAAAAATTCACAGGGTATTGTGGACGGATTGCTTTTTTCTAATCAAGAAAACACAGTCAATTTAGGAACAGAGATGTCTGTTCCAAGGATAGTCTCTCGTCAAACGCACCGTTCAAATCCCCTGTTTTCATCACCTGCTGTATACTGGAAGCGATCTATATACATTCCTTATATAGATTCTTTAATTTCATCACTGGACAGAAGATTTAATGAAGAGGATAGGCTAGCGTTTGCAATTCATTGTTTGCACCCGTCAAACATGCTTTCTTTGAAGCTGGAAGAGCTTAAAGATGCCACAAAAACGTTTGAGCATTTTTATGAGTTGGGTGATTTGGAAGGAGAAATTGAGCTTTGGTATAATTCTTGGCAACAAAAAAATGGGTAAAGACGAATTAGCCGACTTAGAGCCGGCGAGTATTTTGAAAGACGCTGGATTATTTTATCCAAATAGAAGGAAGGCGTTATTAATTTCATAGCCACAGCCGTGAACTACTGCAACTGTTGAGCGGTCATTTAGCACTTTAAGGCGAGTAAAAACATGGTTGCGTTCCACAATGACGGAAGCTCGCTTAAGCGGTAAAATAACATGTAATTTTACTTATTATCAAAAAATAAGTATATTGTATATTGCAGTACTATGTATGCTAAGCGTCCACCGAAGATTGGTAACCGAGAAGAAGGACGAATTTTTGGAAAAAAATTCTAGCAACATTTTCAGAAGATCCACGCAGATTACTCCTCAAATAGATCGAAATTGTAATAATCATAAAAAATCATAATCATAATTTTCGTGGCACCACTCTATTTCATATCCTGGCTACGCCCTTGGTAGAGAGGGCAAACGTGACAGATCACCTCTTCTAAAACTAGTCTAGATGAATGTGCTAAATAATTTAAAAATCTATTAGAATATGAAAACATCGCCAGAAAATATTCGCCTTAACGAGCAATCATATAGATTTTAAAAGACAGGTAACAGATAAGTCTCCATTACGAAACTTTTAGGGAGACGGCATGACCATACAACGAAAGACGTACTTGTTTTGTTAACCGCGTGAAGAAGATATTCTTCCCAACAGATCTGCTGACATAGTTGAGCTACCACCAGTAGTCGCTGAAGCGATTTTTTCCCCAAGAATTAATATTTGAGATATTGAAAATACTGTAAATGCTATGAACTGATCTGTATATAAAAAATTTAACTTTTTTAATGCTATTTTACTCTAGATTCTTAAAAATATTACTACAAAATCGAAGATATCATTAATTAATATGATGCCTAAGCATGGAAAATATCTTATAGGCCTATAAGCTTAAACTGTTAAATGCTTAAACTATTCCAAAAATTACTTATGAGAAATAAAACTCCATACTAAAGGAGAATGCACGCTTTCCAAATTATCGATTTGATTTCAGAAGATAAAACTATTAAGCGAACGTTACTGAGTTAGGAAAACTTTCGAAGAGAAGAAATATCGTTCCTCATCCTACATAGGAATTTTGATAAAGCATCGTTGGAAGGATTAATATCAAAGTTACAGCTAAAATTGCCAACCATTTTTCTTAAGCTTTAAGAAAATTAATTAAGGACTTAAAAAATTTTCAATAATTTAATTTCAATTGGAAAAATTCATAACCTTAAAGTTTTCATGGTTGTTTTAAACAAGATATGGAGAAATCAGCCACATTTCTAGTGTACTTGACTAGCATCGCGCGTTCTTTTTTTGAGAAAAATTACATCATTTTATTAAAATTGATGTATAGGACCTAAGATACCTCAACATATCCACACCAGACGCCAAATCGGACCCAAGTGAGTCGGGTTTTGTAAGTGGTGCATCAATTATGTAATATAAGAATATATATTTATGCGACCAGACAAGATATGTAGGAGACATTCAGCCGTATAATTTAAGATATGCTAATAATTTCCGGCTTCAAATGGCACACACAAATGCGATGCAAAATTCATTATTTTATAAAGGACTGAGGTTATATAATTCAATACCAGATAATATTAAAAATGAACCAAACATCAAAATATTTAGAAATAAAATTGTAAATTTAATTAAAAATAACTCTATTATTCAGAGCATGTAAAAAAAAACTTTATTTATATACTTATTAATAATATGTGATTTTTATAAAGTATTATACATACTACTTATTTTGAAATAAATAAAAAAAAAGAAGATAAAGCCTTTCCTTTGAATATCAATAGAATAAATTTATTTCCTATTTTTATACTCCTTCGTATATTTTTCTTTATTCAACAAGGGTGTATTAACTTAGTCGACAATCCTGTCGATCTTTTAGTTCAGAATAATATGTAAATTTTCGTAACGTTTTTTTAAGTAGGAAAGATTTAATGTCGCAAAGTCAACAAGGAACATTTCTCTTTAATTCTTAATACGGAAATATTAAAAAAGCAAGTAAGCCGATAGCCTGTAGTAGCTAGTGCTTTTGTATATTATTTATTATAGTTTTAATTATAATAAATTTGAAATAAATAAATAAAATAAATAAAAAAGCAAAACAATATTGGACCTATGTAAGTAGAAAACAAAGTGTTAAGAATGAAAAAAACATGCTAATGAACCCGCTTTTTGACTGGGGTATTTGAGTGATAATTAAAAAGATGTCAAATTTACACTAGCAAGAATAATCTTGGCAAATAAATTATCCATTTCGTCAAGTGATTTATATATTTACGTAAGTATTTAGAATTTACATACAACCATCGTCACCTTAAAAGTGGGGACAAGCATGAAATATGCATGAGTATACCGGCTACCGAAAACATCATTATATTCTGATGTGTAGTTTGAATCTACAGTTGAATTTTAATTGAATTAAAATTCAATTAAAATAAAGCTACGTTCGAAACAAATCAATCATGCACATCCCCGAGGATCTAGTCCAGGATAATGGGCCGAGCTTAACAAACTGTTGCAGATATGTAAACAAAAATTAAATATAATTTTCATTTACAGTACAATGTAAATTATACTGTACCATGAATAAATACTATTAAAAAATCCATTTTTCATAACTTCCAATGAAAAATATCGAACCTTGATAAGTGTACAAAGTTTAAATTTAATCTGACGTTTGGAAGTGATGAACGTTGAATTAAAAGGCTTCGTCACCTGCATAGGGAAATGTAAGTGAAGCTAATAAAAGCGTAGTAAAAATTTATTGACCGACAATACAAATTTCGTAGTTAGGAATAGGATTTACAATATGTGATTTGTACTATCCACCGCATTGTAGTTGGTCATTTGCCAGCATTCAAATGACAAAAAAAAAATTATAGAACACCGTTTTTGTGTTGACACTAGTATATTACTAAGCCTTAAACAAATTATCGGGCTGGCTTCTAACAGTAATATAGAGCAACACCATAGTTTCTGAAACATTCCATGGTTTTACGATAGAAAGTAAATTTCAAAATGCTCATAATATAAGCTAAAATTTATACTATATACAACAAAAAGCCATATAGAATAAGTTTTATAAGTAGTCAATAATATTATCTAAACCTTCATTTCCAAAAAATCGGAATGTTTTTGGTGTGAACGCCTAGACCGATTTAAGACATGCATGAAATATTTGTATTTTATCAATATGTACTTTGGCATTATATTTCGACAATTGTTTTAAACATAACAACAATTATCACAATTTCAAACGGGGTCAGTCATATCAGAAAAATATAATTGTAGCAGAGGACTACGTAATACATGCACACATACGAGTACATATACTTCCGTTCTAAATGATTTTCTGCTACTTGCAAATTTTCAGTCTACAGACCGCATCTCAGTTACATTGTTAAGGTTATTAATTGTTGCGATTTTTAATAGAAATGTTTTCTAACGTTACGATCATAAAAAATTATAAACAGAAATCATATGCACACAAATTAATCAACAAACAAGTGGCGGTGATGATTAAAAAGGTGGCCGCTACAAGCAAAGCGGTGGCAATCTGTGTCATTTAATTACAATGCAAAACAACAATAACAATCCGACATGCACACACAAAACAAAACACAATGCATTTGTACCTATAAATGAGCAAAACCCGATAAAAAAAGGGGCACAATATTATATTTATATAATATATATTCTTAGCTTACTAAAATAATGTAAAAGATCCTTTTAATGTTTACCTTGCCTGACACTGTTTCACCATCATAATAAAGTAACATTTTTTCAATTTTACCATCGTCTGCTTTGACCTCCGTCATTTTTCTGTTTTCAGCACCGTCGAAAACAATATCGATTTCGGCCGATTGTCCAAAACCCAAAAAGTTCATATTTGCTTTAATTTCTTAACAACACGCCGCAGAATTTAATGAACAATTGGAATGTTTGTAAGGTTTATATTTTCACGAAAAGAAAGTATTAACAAAAAATTAAATTTTTGGGCGTTTAGTTGAAAAATTCTTTTGCTTCGTTTGATTAGTTGTGATTTAGATAAGTTTGACATAACACAGTGCTGCCGTACAGAGATATCAAAAAAAGACAGATAGCGAAACTGTGTTGAATTTGATTAATATGGCAGTACTTACCGACATTCTTTTATATCAATAAGGCACTGCCAGATAAAATACTTATACGAAAACTGTTATAACTGGCAATCGTCATATGCGAAAAATGTTTGGAAAAAATTGCGTAGCCACTAAAATTACTACATACATATATTAATCCATTCGATTCCAAACCAATTTTAATTGAATTGATATTTTAAAATTGTTTAACATATTATTATACGTGCATGCCTTACATGGGCATATATGCTATTGCTTGGTCGCATATCGTAATTAATCATAAATTATAGATATACATACATATAAAGGAAACGAGTTTAAGGCCTTCTCATCAGTAAGCAAGAGTTGACTGCTAAGTTACCTAACAAAGGTGTCTGCTTATATTTTCAATGATGATCAAATTGAACGAAATAGAGAAGAAAAACCGCTCAGGCACAATTAATGCTTACTTTACATATGTAGGTGTTATGCTTCCGTAGTATGTTATCGTTTTATTAACTTTTATAGCAAGTTTCAGCGCGCCTCTGGTGTTAAGTAGACGTATAATAAAAACTTCCATAATTGTTATACATACATACATATGTATATACTTCACTGACAATTCGCTCGCTACCATACCATACCACTAACATTAACTGCTAATGAGGGAGAGGGCGCTTTAAAATGGAAAAGTATATACATATGTATATGTAATAGAACATTCGGTGCCGTGTTAACACTACTACTGTTCAGAGTCACCAGTGCTATGCTACGCTGCCTTATGATTTTTCATCACTTATTTATTATATTCAAAGTCACCAACAAACTACAACATGATGTATAAAAAAACCTTTAATTTTGTCTACGACGGGGATCGAACCCGCATTCTTAAGTTAAATAAATTACTTTACATAGTCAACGCGCTAACTAGTTCAACCAACAGAACCTCTAATAATGAGTTGGAACTAGCACTAACTAAATGTAAGAAATTAGACTAGCTTTACAAGAGACGCATACATTTTTTTATACACCAAAACTTCACAATTCATACTTCCTGATTTGTTTTGCAATTTTTTTAATGAAAATATCTATACTTACATACGTATTTAATTTGATTTTCTTCGCCCAAGTTCGTGTAGATTTTAATGCAATGTAGCTAAATCCCATAGAGACCACATTAATTTATTTGTTGGACTTTTTTACATAAACAAACCATAGCTGCGTACGTCTTTCATTGCTACAAATATTCTGTATATACTTATGTAAGTTTCTCGATTACTTTGCTTACATCGGTTGACAATTACAGCTATATTCCATATGTTGCATCTTCAATAATGTCATCAGTATTTATAGACATCATATGTACTTATGTATGTAATTATTGGTCGCCGATACTTCCGCCTGTTCTTAAAATGCATGCATATTCAAAATAAATATTTAGAAGATTATTTTGGGTCGAAGGCCTTATTGCGCTAGTACCTTATATATTTTTTTGTTAAATTAATTGTATTATGTAATTAAATCATAAAATAATTAATAATAAATATTTAGAAACTTCGAAGTTTAAGATGCAGCCGAATACCGTTTAAGAGAATATTACAAAAATTCTTAACTATTGTTTTTCAATTTCAAAGCGCTTTATTTCGCTTAAACGAAAAAACATTTGAATACATTTTGTTTGTGAAAGTGCAAGATTAATATGAAACAAACGTTGCTTGAATGAAAAAAGAAACAATATTTATTTAGCGCTGACGCAACGCCATTTTTATGGCATGGCCGCCAACGGTAAAGTCTAAGATTGCAAAATAGATCTTAATTTAAAATCGCTACACAGATTTTAGGTAAGCGAAACGTTCTTCTCGTATCTGAAGTCTGTTTAAACGAAAATCTATAATGGATATTGCTGCCAATGACGAATGTAATGAATCCGGGCGAGTATTTTTTTACAATTAATACAAAATGGTGAAAAAGCCAACAAAATAGTACACAAACAAAAAATTTTGAATGGAAATTCTGTGAAGAGAACAGATTTCAAGATAAATTAGTATCTAGATGATTTGCAGCAACATATGTATGCATATGGGTGTGTATATTTATCATATACATATGTATATAAGTACATACATACATATATACATTAGTATGTATATATTTATCACTCATTTTTTCTATGCAGGTAACATTCTAAGATCCTTAACCATCTTACGAACGGAAGCAGTAAAAGAAAAACCCATTAGTTTCATGTAGAAATGCTTACAGATTTATGAAAATGCATTTGTGCGCATATACATACATACTTACACATATCCACACACATGTAATTATGAACTCACTTTTTATGTAGGTAATTAACAAATTTTGAAATTAATATGGGAAAATTTGGAAATTACCTTCAACACATGAAAATTCTCTCCAAACCATTCACGAAATAATCTATAAAAGAATCAGTGCTAATAGAAATTAAAGTAGTGTGAATTTGTATTTCAAAGCCTTACATACAAGCGACATGGTAAGATAATTATAAACAAAGGTGATTCATTTTGAGGTGGTTTTTCAAAATAAAGTTTGATTATACACTCTTCATCATAATTAACAATAATTATTTCTTCAATCACATCCGCAACCATCATTCTTTTTGCAAACCCACTCCTTTAATATTAAAAATACAAAAAGTGTTTATCAAAAATATATGCCTAAAACGTTTGATTCGACTCACATTTACCCTTAAAAAAGAAGTACCTCATAATGATGAGCCACATTATGAAAAAGAAGTAAACGTTACAACATTATTTTTATTACAGAAACTTTCACCGTGCCTTCAATTGCTCATGCTCCTGGCGATTTTGCAAAACTCTCAGTGTATGCCCATTCGTAAACTATCGAATGAGGAATATAATATTATGCTTGATCTCATTGGAAAATCAAATAATATATACACAAATAATAACGAATACTATGAGGCATTTACTTTAAACCCCATTATCGTGAAAATGGATTCAAATGATGATTTTAAAGGTGGACAAACACTCCCCAAGTCCAAAAACGAAGATAAAGACACATCGTTAACAAAGGATCGCAAGGAAAAAAATTTGTGGACAAGCATTACATCATTTTTCACCAACGATTTACAGGAGTTTGCAAAAGATGTTGTCTCGGTTGTCGATAATGTGAAACGAAGTGAAACTTGGGTTAATGTTGAGACTTTCTTTAACAACGCTTACGAAAAACTGATCAAGACATCAGAAAATGTACTTGACGATTTGAAAAAACCTTTTAGTGAAGAATAACAACTGGAATTAAATAAATAAAACAGAGCAATAAACAATAAATAAATATTAAGAATAAATACAGAGTAACTTAATAATTTTTTTTTTAATTTTTAGAAATTTGATTTCTGAAATAAATGTAATGTAAGACATACATATTTTTAAATACATAGTTTTCTTAACATAAGCATTTATCTTAACAAAAGAAAGGCAACTTAAAACTGGTTTTTTTTCGCTTTAAGCAAATTTTGATGTGTTATCGAGGAGACTAATATATAATTAACTTGATTTGTTTGAAATTCAACAGGATAAATTCCTCCGATCGTGAGCCGACAACACGAAGGTAGAGCAATCTGTTGAACTTTATTCTGAAAAATACTAAAATTCTAAAACTAAAACACGCCGATTGCAATAATGTTTACGGGCCTGTTCCACTATATGAAAAGTGTGAAAGAAATTGTCGTTCACACACTTATTTTGTGTAATAAAGTTTTAGTTGTTTGTTTCTGTTCGCTGAATCAAGGGGGAATAAAATTTCAGGTGAAATCTGTTCCCTTTTTCCAAAATTTTGATCGGTAATTTCGTATTGTTGAGTGTTTGAATACTGCTTTTTCACTTTTTCATTGTTTTTTGTTTATTGGAAGTAGTTCAAATGAAAATTATATTCCCCTTTTATTCACGGTAAAGGTGAATCACCACGAACGAAATTTTCATTCGAATTTAGTGGAAAGTAATATTTTTTTACTTAGTCTTAAACTGAAGTACTATTGAAATTGAAGCTTAATATTAGAAGCGCTAAGATTATCGTAATTCCTGGATATATTAGAAGAAGCACGATTTTAAATACCATCTTGTATAAAAAAAGTTTAACTTGAACATTTTACAATCAAATGCTTGTCTTAGCAAATCATATTTAATAACAATTCATATTAACATTTTGTAAAAAAAGATATACTATGTAAATAATACAATAAAAGTACAAAGCTATAATGGGTAATAAAAATTAATAATACAAGTATTTAAAAGCTCATGTAAAGGATTTATGTTCAATAACTTTTTACTGATTCTTTAACTCTTTTTGTCCAGGCCAATGGATCATCTGTTTGTAAATCTGTACGATATATGGTTTTGCCTTGACTTTTTAATTCCGCGAATTGTGCCACAATCGGATCACGACCACATGAAGCCACCGATACCACTTTATCTTGTTCGTCAATGAAATAGGCGACAAATTTCAAATTTTCCAAATCACCATCAATTATCACATCGACATACAAGCCATAGCCAGAATAACGAAAACTTTTGCCAAACAGCATCGTAAAGAAGAATGGAACAGTCCTTAATTCTTGAGGTGCTTTGCCGACCATATTTATGGCCGCTATGCGACCATGATATTGAGCCAATTGGTAATGACCAATGATTGCAGATTTGTTATCATATGCGAATACTGGAGCATTAACAATGTCACCCCCAACATAAATATCGTCGTCTAGAGATTTCAAATACATGTCTGAATCAATCGAACCATTGGCATTAACTGGTAAACCAGATCCAATTAAAAACGATGTGTTGAACTTAGTTCCAGTACCCAAAATGAGTATGTCACAGGGTAGTTTTGTTCCATCAAGTAGTACAACATCGGTAATTTGATTATTGGAATCACCGATGACTTCAACAATACCACTGTTCATAATCATGTTGACGCCTTTTTCGCGGAACAAGCGTAACACCCTCTCACCAATAACCGCACCAAAACTTATCAGTAAAGGATATGGAGTACGCGACACAATCGTCATCTAAAATACGTTAGAATATGAAAAAAAAAAAATAAAATTAATGTTAAATGTCATGTCCGTTGCCATATAATGAAAATAATTTCTTTAATTTTATGTACGGGTATTTCCCTCCCACTAAATACTTACACTTTTAACTTTATTTACCCAATTTTGTGCAGATTCTAAAGCGATAAAACTAGATCCTAAGCACACGATATTTGCTTGGGGATTAATCAATTTAGTCATCTGTTGGGAGTCTTTATAATCACGGACCTCGAGTACACCGTTCAGATTCACTCCCTTAATTTGAGGTTTGAGGACACTGCAACCAGTTGCAATGTACATTTTGTCATAATGAAGTGTTGTGTCATTTGACAAATAAACAGTTTTCCTTTCACAGTCAACTTTAGTAGCTTCGGTTGACATTAACGTTTCGATGCCATACTCATCATAAAATTCGGGTTTGCGGAATTGAATTGTTTCAACTTTTATATCGATTGACTTGGAGATTTTAACACGATCATAAGGCAGGAATTGCTCTTTGCAAACCATGACAATACGGCCCGTAAAGCCCTCTTGGCGCAAAGTTTCCGAGCACACAGCTCCAGAAGGACCACCCCCAAGTATCACGTAACAAAGATGATTGTTGGGATCACGTTTCGCCATATTTTTCAAACGTTTTGAGCTTTCGAGATCTTTGCGTTTCGCTCGTAACAAAACTTGGCCATTCGTTTCAACTTCCACCTTAAAACAGGGCAACGAGTCTAGCCCCGGAAAGTCTTCAATGTCACCAGTATCGATATTGAAACAGGCTCCATGCCAGGGGCAACGGACACGCCCATCCCCTAATACACCAGTATGCAGAGGAGCACCATAATGGGTGCATTTGCTGCCAACAGCTTTTATTTCATTGTTTTGTTTGATCACAAGGACTCTGGTGTTTTCATCAAAATCAAATTGTTTCATATCATGTTCTTGCAAATCGTTGATATTGCAAACTGCTACAGAGTCGGTATATTCTTCATACATTTTCTTCTCCAAAGTAGATTGATATGAGCCGGAACCGGTGGTACCTATTTGAATGGTAAAACAACAAACTTTAGTTTGAGATATTCACATTTTTGGCATAAATGTAAGTAAATATCTATATGAATACTTGAAAATTAAGGAAAAATAGAGCAGATATTGCATATATTATTTACTGTCTTAATTATTTGCAAGATTGTAAAAAACAATATATATATAAGAAGCGATGTTTAAAATAAAATTTATAAAAATAAAAATAAACTTTTAGGCAGGATGTACAAAACAAAGACGAAACTTCAATACAAGTCTAATATTCACATAAAAATCGATATCGAAAAAAATCAAATCTGAAAACAAGGCGATTTCATAGCAGATGAACTCACCAGTAAACCAAATACCAGGGCCCATTTACAATATCTACACAACCCGTATTGATGATTACAAAGCCGTTAATACAAATCTCAAACTCTTAATAAAAAAAGGTAACAAATTTTATTGTATGTATGTAGAGTTTGACAATCATCTTATGTATAAAATGGGCTATTGCATATAGGCCTTATTATGTCAAAAACAACAGAATAAATCTAAAAAGTAAATTAACAACGTCTAAAGTTTGACATTGAGTTACGAAAAAAATTCAAAAAATTGATATCAGCTGACAATTCTATGTGTCATGAATTGGCCTGAACAGGAAATTAACAATTGAAAATTTTTATTTTTATAAAAATGGAATGTTGCTATAAACTCAA
This sequence comes from Germaria angustata, assembly GCA_963681545.1. Classification (NCBI taxonomy): domain Eukaryota; kingdom Metazoa; phylum Arthropoda; class Insecta; order Diptera; family Tachinidae; genus Germaria; species Germaria angustata. The sequence continues at coordinate 63,069,967 of OY813001.1, forward strand.
AAATCTTAACATCACCTAAAATTTATGTAAAAACCGAAAATTCGCAAAAAAACAAAAATTTTGCAAAGTAATAATAAAAATGTTGCAAAAGTAAAACAAAAACAATATCATTGGCTTTGATATCATGTTCAAAATTTTAAGAAAAAAAAAAAAAAAAAACAAAACGATATTTTTTTTAGAAGTTCGTCCAAAGTTATACGCCCCCCCAGTAGCAAATTATAGATTGTAATGGACATACATAATAAATATATGAAAATCATTTTTAATACGAATACTTTTTATGCACAAAAATTTAATTTATTTATTGATATTTTTAACGACTGGATTTGAACTCGAACTTGGTATTATTATTTTATCATGCAAGTTAAAAAGTCAGCCTCTTGTGAGACTTCTGGGAGAGATAAAGTTAAAGAGCTTCCTGAGATGTCATGAAAATGCAGATATTTTGGTATAATAAAAATGAAAATTTAGCTCATTTCCAAATGATATTAGCGAAATTCACTTTTTTAAGATCCTTACCTGAACTATGAGCTAATTTTAATATATTAAGAAGAGAAGACATAGAAAATATTGCTTTCATATAAATTTATGGAATAAGTATTTTATTTATACTAGGTGGCGAAAATTAACGCCTTAATTTGAACTGGCTGTCATTTTGTTATAAATGGAAAAAAAGAGCTCTGTTTTCTTAAAGTTTGTTTAAAGTGTGAAATTGATGACATTAATTGGAAAAAATTATATTACTCTAATGGCCACCTTCCGAGTCTCAGCATAATTGCGCTCGTTTTACGCCATTTTGAATTGTTGCTCGCAAAAAATCTGGCCCCAAATTGGCGATTTCTTCTTTAATGTTAGCTTTCAAAACTTGCAAGGTTCGTAATTTGGTGTGGTAAACGCAAGATTTTAAAAAGCCGCAAAGGAAGAAGTCTGGTGAGGTTAGATCTGGCGCTCTGGACGGTCAGTTGTAATGTCAAAAAAGGGAGATCATTCGATATAGAAATTGGTGTCTTGAAATTTCTATCATTGCCCGAGCTGTGTGAGCAGTTGTTTCGTCATGTTAAAACTAATAATGCAGCAACTTGCAGTAAAAAACTCGTTTAATAAAATAACAATAAGTGCCAATTACTATTTCCCTGCAAATGCCTCACCAAACAATGGCTCTTCATGCGGATTATCTATCTGTGCCCCAGAAACATAAATTTTGTTTGTTAATATAAATACTAAAGTAGAAATGGGCTTCGTCGCTCATTATAATTTTTGATGCGAAATTAACAGAGTTAACCCTTTCCAAAGGCAGCAATTCGTGAACAGCTTGCACTTTGTAGGGAAATATTTTCAAATATTTCACCAAAACTCGTTCAAACGAAGGTCTGCTGATGTCTAATTGTGTGCATTGTCGTTGATGTTTGCGGATTTCGTCTGACATCGTCGATAACAGCAGGGATGTCCGCTGTCGAACGAGCAATATGAGCCCTGCCATTTCTTGCGATATCTGTAGTGAACCCAGTTTGCACAAAGCGCCTACATGTTCCACATGGAACACGACGACGAAAGTCACGCACAAAATGTCAGCCAATTCAAGTAAAATTTGCGCAACCTTCAATTTTATCAAAATTTTGTTAGTTTAACTAAATAAGAAATCGAAAAAATGCACTAACGAATATTTTGTGAGAATGAATTTTTTATTCCTTGAGAATAGTTTTATTTTTATTCATCGGAAAATGAAATTTTAAAAAGTTGTATGTATACAAAAATGCTGTTGTATTTATAATTTGTTTGTTTGATATTCGTACTTTTTGAGATTTTTTGTTTAAAAAGTTGCATCAAAAAGTATGCGTAATGGACGAAGAATATAAGAATCCTATAAATAAATTAAAAAGTATTTAGAGTGTATTAAAAAAAAATTAAATACAATGCTAAGGAACTATGACAAATTAAATGGTTTTATTTGTTATGGAAAGATTTGCTTGATACCATTAGAAAGTTTCCGACATAATATTAGCAGTAAACTAGATAACAAAGTACCTTTTATTTCGAACTAATAACACTTATTTAAATGGAATTAGTTACTAATTAGAAATATCAGCTATCCATGCCTGATTTATGTAGTCTGTTTGTAAAAAAAAATCAAACGCGCAAGTTGACTGTATTTGAACTAACAAGTAACTGGGTAACCTTGTGAGAATACAACTACTAACTAAACACAATTATCAACGAATGTATTTCATTAAAATTATTTATAAAAAAAATTAAATTATTCTTGCGCTGCCTTTTATTGTTTTATTATTTATGCTCTGTTTGAAAAACCACTGTCTTACAATTTAGTGTTCATCACAATTCACTTTATTTTTTATTTGTTGCTAAAAGTTTTATATTATATTCAAAAATTTTTATGTACATACATACGGTACATATGTACGAGTATATTATCGTACATAATGTTTGCAAGTACAATTTAATACATACTCGTATGTATGTAGAGATGTGTGTTTTTTCCAATGTTTTATTGAATAAAACTTACGTATTTTCCAATTGTTTTAAGGAATATTTCACAATAACTAGTATATTGTTGTTATGTTGTGAATATTATTCTTACTACTAAACTTCGACTAGCAAGTTGCTCGATTTAAATTCTCTAAAAACAACAGAAATACTTACATGCATACATACATAAGTATTTCTTACTCACAATGTTTGTTTGTAACTAATTTAATTTAGCAGTTTCAACTGTCATTTGTAAAATATTATTTCACCACAGTTTATATGTACATATTTACTAGTGATATAACGAATATTGGTACTCGTATTCATTAAATTTATTATTCGGGATATTATCCAAGATAATTATTAAACAATTTCTTATTTCTTATTGGCTTAGCTAAGTATATGAAATGCGGGCAATATCTACTAAGCTAAGCCAACAACAAACAATAATTTTGTTTAAATAATAATTCTCGAATGAATTTGATGAATATTATGATTATCATTGTTTTTGTTTTGCTTTATAAATACATTCATTAGCACCAGAAGGGTGATTAATTGACTCAAGTCAGTTATATTTGTTTGTTGTGTTGTGTTGTGTTAGTATAAAAGTTTTCTAAAATTATTATACTTTTATATGTTTTGTAATTCACAAGTAAAAAAATATTATTGAATTCCATGGAATTCTCATATACTGATTGCGGGATTTTTGTATAAATATATGAGTCTGAATGCAATTCGAACATGATTCGGCTAAAGAGTACTGATGTTGTGGTAAGCGCCAATGAAATGTAGTCTAAGCTAACAACAATTAATAAATTATAATTAAAATGTTATTTAAGCATAAGGTATAAGACCTTATGCTTAACGGTTAACAATTTTTATTTGTAATAGAATAAAGAAAAATGTTAAGCACACAGAATACTAATCTTTAATAATTTTTTATAAAAAATCTTGAACTTAGATATAATAATGTTTTTGTTCTATTATGACTATGTATTTTGTTATGATTCATATAGAGTATTGAATTCTCATATTGTATTTGATTCGTTTGAGGTTGAATCTCTTCAAACTGCTTGTTCACTGACGATTTTGTTTAGCAACCAATGAAATGTCGGCCACAACAAACAAAACATTTTTTAAGCTCTAGTTGTATCAAAAATAAATTTTTATTTGTGCTCGGAAAAATAAAAGTCAAGAAATAAATTTAATTTCTGTTCGAAAAAATAAAAATTTTAAATTTGTAAAGTGTGGAATATTATAAATTTCTAATTCAAAAGCATCAAAATTGTTGAACACGTTGTACGATGTGTTCTTGTGTGTACCTGATCTTTTTCTTCCAAAATGCAAAAATAACTATTATTTGCGGTCCCTGGTTATTGGTTGTGTTTGAGTACTTTCCAGGTAATAATAATCCAGTAACTCAATCACCCATGTTACCAATACATATTTCAATATGGGTTGGTAAACGAAAAATTTCATGCGATTTGCGATTTCTAGAAATTTGTATTTTTATCATTTTGTGATAATTTTTATATAATTGACGCAATATTTTTTCGATAACATTTTAAATGTTTTATTTTACAGATGTATTAATCGGGCCCTAAATTCAATTTTCATATTAATATTGACGAATATCAAAAAAATGCACATTCGTGACATCACTAGTATATTCATATATACATACATACATATGTATGTAATTCTATTTGAAAATATAAAACACGGAATTCCAACTCAAATGTCAAAAACACAAGTCTTAGAATGTATTAGTGGAACATTTTGCATTAATGTTGCTCTTCGAACAAGTTTTCCCCACAGCAGTCCCAAAACCAGTTGTATAAAAAGTTTTGAAGGAATTTATCTACATACATATATTTTATACATATTTTTATATCATACATTATTCTTAATGAATTTAAGTGTAGATAAATATTATTGATTCGTTGAATGTTTTTCTGCTATACATACATACATCATACATATTTAGTATTGAAAATGTTACACTCAAAAAATACTAATAATAAGACTGACTTTTTACATTGGATCGAAACGTATTAATAAAGTGTGGATCTAGTATTTTGCATCCTCTGACGGCGTTTCGGAACATTTGTATGCATTATGTCGTTTATTGCACAAATTATAATTTATTAGGAATGACAGGGAAGCACATAAAAAAAATAAATTGAAAAACAAAATAAAAGCTGAGATGAGTTTAAAGTTCTTGATAAGGCGCATTGCAATTTGTTTTTTCCAGCGTATCGATAACAAGAGTATGACAAAAAATTAAAAAAAAATTATTAAATTTGAGTTCAAAATGGTTGTTACATGACGCAAAAGCTGTTTTTGCTAGAGTTCAGTAAAAATTTTCTCTCCGCTTACTTAATATAAAAAATCATTATGTCTTCAAAAATTTTATTTAAAATATTTACTGAGTTTTCAGAAAATTGTTTGAACTTTTTTTAAATTCTAGTTTATAAATTTTCTTAATTTATTTCTTTCCAGAAATAATGGATGGGCAAATATGAAATCAATTTTTCTACTAGTCGTCTCGTTAAATCCACAATACCATTAAGAGCTTAGATCATAATTTCTTGCAATTACGACTTTTATACTCGAATTCAATAATTTTTCTTAAATTTTAGTTCATAAATTTCCTTAATTTATTATCTTTGGAGGCAGGAAGATAATGTTTTCATAAAATTTTTGAAATCTACAATACGATAAAGTTCGAATTATAAAACAAATTTTTCATTTTCAACTTTCCCCTGTTATCTGTTTAATCGATCAACACCCTACCCTCTCATCTACCGGCGAATCACATTTGTACATAAGCAATGAAATTATTTATTTCAAATAAAAGGGCAAACATGTCTTTAGTCTAAGTTTTTGCTAACTTTTCTTAAAGTCCTTCAAGTCACGAACTAAGAAATACCTTTTAGGAACATTCTTATAACTCGACGTTAGTTAAAGGTAGGATGATATAGGACGGATAAACAGTTTTTTATTATTACAACTTAACTTTAAGCTAAAAGTAAGCCATAACTTAAAGGGAAGTTCGGCCTACCTTCGACTTTTATGGCGAGATCTAGCCATTTGAAGTTGCCACATTTTCGTACGAATAAGTTGCCCTAGTTTTTACTTTATCAATTGCAGGCATATAATTTTTGGACCGATTTCTCACCGATTGAGTTAAAACTTTATTGGAAGATGACATTTTATATTATGCCTCAACTAAATTAACCAAAAAAATGTACTTCTAAATTCAAGCAAAGTTTTATTAAAATAGGGGAAAGTATGAACTAAAATTGAAGGCTACCATTTACGAGAACATCATTTCCCAAATTAATATGCTTTTACTTCAATGAAAATTTCCTATTTTTATGACATTGATTCCTCAAGCTTAAATAAAGATTTACTAAATTTTAGAAACTACATCTTTAAAATCAATTAATTTTTGTGTTTTACATGTAAGAGATTTTTGACGTCCAGCTTTTACATTTTTTTTCCTATTTTTGGATAAATTTTTACTTTTATTAAGAAAGTTGTTTAACTAATTTTCAGGAATTTGTACATGTCTTTCTTTTCAGTACATTTGGAATAGAATATGAATATTAGAATATTAGACTAGGCTAAACAAGTTGCCAGTTAACTGTAGAACTTGGAGCGGCCAACTTGAGTCCTGGTTGGTTCCTTTGTGTTGATTGAGCGGTTATATTCAGATATATACCTTAAGTTGTCAATGTATCACTGCAAAGCAAGAGGCATTTATGAAGTTATTCTATCTTCACATTGAGTTTCACTAAACTGTGATTTTTTGTTAATAGTTCTATTATTAATTTGCATAGTTTAAGATAGAATAATTGTCATTTAAAATCTGGGTGTTCAGTTCTCATGCAAAATAAGTATTAAACTTTGTGTGGGCAATTCTCCACTCTAGAAGAATGACAAATGGATACACGTGCCCCTCTCAGTAGACAAAATTAAATACATCTAAATTTTAAAGAGGAACTCTTTAAGAAATTTCGAAAAAACGCTTATATGCTTCTTATAAAATTACAAACTTTCACGCCTACTAGTATAAACTAATGGGGTATGAGTAAAAATATACATACTCGTACATACGTAAATTTGAACTTCGATAGAAAAACTTAGAACTTCTAATGACCCTAATACATACTGCAAGTCCGTAGTTATTTTCAGAAAGTTTTTAACGCAGTTTTTATATATTTTTAAGAAAATACAGAGATAATGGCCCGAGAGTAAAAGTTTGGAGTGAAAGTTTGGATAATTTTTTCTAGTGCTTTTAACATAGGCTTGTCATTAAAAAATTTTCCCTTTTTTGTGCCTATTCACTAACATGGAAACATGGTCTTCAATCCATAAAAATTTGATTTTTTACGTTTTTTTTAATATAAGTATTTATTAAATTACGTTAAGTTATAAGCCGCTAAAAATGGACTTGCGACTGACAACAGTTGCAGTTTGTTGTTTCTTATTCGAAAGTGATATCCATGTAAATTTAAGGATATATTTATTTTTTGCAGCAAAAAAAATTTAACTAGAACACAATTGTACAAATTAATAGAAGCAATTTAAGTTTCCAGTCAAGATTCTGTCAACTAAATTCCTCAGAAGATGGAAAAACTAATATATACTTTGGAATAAAAATGTTATTCTTTAAGAAGAATTAAATTTTTTTAATTGGGAAGCAATGTAAAATTATGTTTGTTGAAATATTAAATGACGTCTTAACATTCTTTTAGAAAGTCGACACAATAAGGTCTCTTATACGGCCTTTTATATCTTATAAATAATTAGAGTTATTGCATATAATATATACTTTCGCCAGATTTTAATTTCCTAGTTCTTAAAGGACGCGATTTACAATTAAAGGGTATACATTCGTAAAAATCCGTTGAAGAAGTTACTGTTGCAGGAAAGCTGCAAAAAATTAATTCCATGCACTGGCTCGGCTAAAAAAATTTATGAAATACCCAAGAGTCCTCATACCTCTGTATTTCATGCGAAGTTAATCCACCCTAGACTGTTGTTGTTGTCATTGCAAAAATTATTATGTATAACAATGATTTTCAAAGTGAACACTTAGTTTTAGTTTAAGTTAAATTGATAATATTAAACCAATCTTACTTCGAAATTAAGATGGTATTATAAGCACAAGTATTTTCATTACACAGTGCAACACGTACACTGTTGTGTACGAATTATGTTTTAGCACTTTATATAACTTTCACCGCGTCACTTTTTTCACTTTTGCGGCTACCTAAGCGCTACCTAAACGGTGTTCAGAATTATTCCCAGGAAGTTTATATGTTGTAGAAATTTGAGATCTTAGGTAAATTTTTGTAGTTGATTGTTTCCTTGAATTTTGAACGGTTTGCTACCTATGGACCTGAACAAGAGAAGAAGGTAAAAAAATCGAATTTTTTTTTTAAGTTTTTTGCGATTTTTACCGGAAGGTGAAGTTTTTTTGATTTTATATGTTCACAATTTTTGTTCTTTATGACAAGAGCTACAAGTTTGCCTCAGAGAGTAAATGGAAATTCGGAACGGTTTGCAAGATATGAGCCCGAGAAAATGATCACTTTTTTGCGAAAATGATACCGAGGCCCCAAATCTTTGGCGGCCCATAAAAAAAGTGCATGACTTTGGGAAAAATTGGGAGACACGGGTCTTTTTTTTTAGTCTTTTATCACGTAGTGGTGTCCGTATATGGTTATTTTGCCACGACTTAAAAAATTACACACAGTGTTATGAACAATTATATAATCCAGCTTGTGATCATTTTATGATCATAAGAACAACAAAATCAGATCACATCAATTACAATGTTTTCTTTGAAAGAACGCTTAAAAACGTGACTACATATTCTACATAAAACGTCACGATATACATATACTACGAAGAATGACGAATATACAGTGAAACCTACCATAACGGACAAGCGGCATAACTGGACAAATCACTTTTTCTTTAAAAAATGAATTCCCATGACCGTATGCGCACACTATATTTTCCGGAAATATGATTGAAATATCTCTCATAAACGGACAGAAACTATGAAAACCCCTATCAAAAATTCTAGGGTGTATTGAACAAAGTGGCGTCAACAGCTAATGCAATTCTCCTTAGTCGAAAACTGGTAAAAAGTAATCACTTGGCGTAGATAATTACACATTGCGTCTATTATATTAAGTTCGATTTTATCAAAGGATCTTGAGATAAAGTAGAAGCTACAATCAAAAAAAAAATTACCTTCCCAAAACTTATATTCTTTGGAGTTAATTCCAAAATTAGATGCCAACGTAAGCAAATTTATAAGAAGTGTTTGCTGATTTAAATGTATTTAAAATTTTTTTCAAAGTCGATGTATGTAAGTGCCTACACTGAAGATGACTGATTCAATAATTTCGTATGACGAAGCATTGAAACAAATTGCTCTTTCGAAGCATTTTGCAAGAAATTACTTTGTAGCATTCCAATACATAAAAAACATGGAGAGCCATTTTGAAAATCAGCAACTCAAGTTGAACCAATCCAAGTTTTAGCAGATTTCTATAAATAGATTTTTTTCCATTATTTTAATTGCTTGCATACATTATAAAGTAATGAATTAAAAATAAAAAATACGATCTCTCTTATAAACGGAGATCTCTTATAACCGACCGAAAGTACTGCGACCTTGAGTATCCGGTTATAAGAGCTATCACTGTACTACACACCTGTATACATAAATATACACATACAAATGCACTAAGCCAAATGTTGGTTTTATTGACCCTAAACTACTTTCACCATTTGTAGTACAAATACAAAATGATTAATGAGCCTTATGTTGTTAATATTTTTGTGAACACAAAAAAGGTAATTACAAAAGGTGTTCTTAAATTCACGTCAAATATAAATTAATTAGAAATGAAAATTCTTTTTTTATCCTTATTTTCTTTTATTGCAATTAAAGAATTATAGAATGGGAATTATAAAGAAATTGTCTCTTTACTCGAAATTTTACATGACAATTTGTCATACATTTGGCAGAAATTAGTGGATGCAGTGTGTAGTCTGCCTACTCATTCAATACATTGCTGAATGTAGTTTTATCTACACAGAAACTAGACTTTAAATAACCTGATATAAAGAAATTTAATGGTTTTAAATTTCATAATTCCGATTATGATCATTAAGACAAAACCACCAAAACACAATATTAAAATCACAGTCTTGTTGAAACTACACGTAGTCTTTTTCAGAATTCCTTGATCTTCACCAAGATCATAATTCGAGCGGGTTTGTATGGCATGGCCACTGTGTTCACTATTTTCAACCGCTCTAGTCTACTTGAATTTTTTGTTCTTGCTATTCGCAGTCAACCAAGGCAAATCGTTAGCAAAACCATAATTTATATGAAATGTAAATGATGCTTTAAAACTTTAAATTTAGGAATACCTTTGCAATTATTGGCTTTTTATTGTCCTCGTATTCATATCTTAGTGCACACAATCATGCAATTGTATACTAACGAAGTGTAAGACAAGAAAATTACAAAATTTATTTTCACAACTTAGAATACGTTAACCAAAGTTATAATTTAATTTATACCATTTTAATTTTAATAACGTGCTTCCGAAATGTTTTCGAAGAATTAAAAAGAAAAAAGGAGGTGTCGTGGGAACGAAGTTCCTTTTAACAGGCACCACGAAAAAAATTAATTAAAAGAAGCGAAAATTTGCGTTTTATCTCACGATGAATGATAAAAATGTGAATTTTTTTTTCCAAAAAAGGAATTGAATTATAAATGCATTCATTTTATAGGTAAATTTATCGGGTATTAAAACTGTTTTTGTTTTACTTAAAATACCCATGTTTATAGGCAATATAGAATAATGGTATTGTTGGAATATAAGCTGCAGTGGCGTATGGTGGTACATACCCAAGCGAGTGCCACAAAATTTGTTGGCTTTCTGAGCATGAAGACGATTACTGTATACACTTACGCCTTCAGAAAGACTTAGAAGAAACAAAAGGATGGATCAGCACCCACAAATAAAACTTGTGGAAGTGCCATTATAGCATTCGCTGCGTGTGGTGCTAGCATCGGTAGTTTTTGTATTATAAACGGAAGTACAAGGCAAATTCATAACATGTAAACTCACCTGTACAACAAATACTAATCTTATCTTTACATTACGTTAAAAAGAGCACAACAAAAGCAGAAAGCAAAGGAATATATAACAAATTATGAAAACTAATAAGCAAATTGTGAAAACAAATTTTGACATTGAGCAACGAAAAAATTTAGAAAAAAATTATCAGCTGCGCTGTCAATTTTAACTGGGTGTTATTCTCTATTGCGATACGTAAGGAAAATGGTACCTAATCGGATAATTGGTACCCTTTATTGCGATTACGCATTTTCCTTTCGCATCTAATTTTTTCACTTTCGCAAACCAGGCATCGGTGTACTCTGTAATACGAAAGCGTATACTAAAATCGTTCGTTAAAACTGAATATCTTGCGCTAACAAAATATCAAGCGCATCGAACTAGCTTACGCATCGGAATAGAGAATAACCCCCCTGTTCTGAATTTGCCTTGCGTAAGTATTTCCAATTTATGTTTGTCTTAATTTTTCAAACTGTACTGGTTAAATTGAAATTTATTTGCCTGGTTCAAGCTCGATTACTAAATTTTTAAATTCAGATTAATATTTTTTTCCTAATTATTGTTGTTGAGGAAAGATATGAATTCAATTATACACAAGCAGAATGGAGCAGTACTGTTTTCGATAGTCGTCACATCATTATCATCAGCGCTCATGTGGCTGATTTTTCCTTCTTTTCAGTTGGATGAATTGATTAATTAATCTGAATTAAAAAATTCAGTAACCAAATTTGAGTTAGAAACATAAATTTCATATATAACGCAATTATATAATCATTTTATGATCCTAACAAAAACAATTTATTCTTTCAGTTTTCAAATTGGATCAGAGCCCAATGTTTACATTTTCGAACTAAGTACATTTCTCTAATTCGAAAAAAATGTCATCGATGTTTAACAAAATTATTTATAGTTAGAGCCAAAATTTTAAGCACCAATCCGTGAATAAAATTTCAAGTCGAATCTGTTTCCTTCTCCCAAAATTTCTATCGCTAATTTTGTACTGTTGTTACCTTTATTCACTTTTTTATTGAGAAAAAATACACGTACTCTTAGTTTACGTCAGAAATATATTTGCTTGTAATTCACGATAACGTTGATTAAGTCGGGGGAATATTGTTATCTATTTTAAATACCAGAGTATAACACATACTTAAGTGCATTTTCTTTCATATAGTATCAAAGTTTTGACAATTTTAAGTTTAAGATAAGATTTTTTTAAAACTTAGGTAGTGATATCTATTAGAATTTAACACAGAAGTTGTCTACTTGTTGAAATAATGGGTATTGTTCGATTGTGTGAATGTACATAAGTTATATGTATTTATTTTATATGTGTAGACAATATACATACTATATATGAATGGAGATAAATTGCTTGTAACTTTAATTAGTAATACTACAGTTATATTTATTTGATAAGACAAGGAATACTTATGTATATTCATTTAATTGCGGATATCAACACCTAGAACATACTTTTTTTAATTAACTCTGGTTATCGAGATATGCCGTAACATATAAAGCGAGGAAGTTGCAGCATCAATTAACTCTTTATAACTGCAGAGTATTTGTTACATCTCTCTCTATTTTTATCTCTCTTAAAAGTAAAATTATTTCTCAAAATTAAAAATTTCAGTTTTAAAATTTGTATGAAAATCAGAAAAAAATGAGCAAATACCATTAAAATCCTTGAATAGATTTTAGTTTAATTTGCGGTTTTTTGGCGGTGGTGCTTCATTTTACGGAAATTGGAAAAGTCTGATTGAGTTTTCCGAGATCATTTTATTTTTTCCATCAAGAAAATTTTATGTAATGTATTTTTTTTAGTCTTAGTCCTACCTAGTCTTAGTTGCAATCAATTTTAATTTGTTTAGGAATATTAAAAAATGAGAAAACACCTAAATTTTTAGTTTTTGAAAAAAAGTGCGTCGGCCAAAATAATATTTTAATAAAGCAATTTTTCAATGAGTAGGAAATTTAATAATTTTTTTGCACTTTTCATAGATTTGTTTTAATTATTTTATGAATCATATTAAAAATTATACAAAGTGTTTGAATATTTATATTTACGAATTAATTAATTAAACAACACTTCTCTGAGAAAATGTTTTATAAAAATTTGACGCAGAACAATTCCAGTTTAAAATAGGGATATTTACAAATTTTAACGACTCTTTTTTGGTACAAGTCTTTTTATTTCAACCACTTGCTAATGCGGATTCTGATTCCATGGTACAGTTGTCCGACTACAAAAAAAGAACGGGTTAAGCCATGATATTTTGAACTATATATGTAATTCGATCCGACGTAAATGTAACATATCAAACTTCACAAGTCTGAATGTACAAAAAGCAACATAAGAAAATGAGCTTAGGATCTTCATAATTATATTTTTTTATATAGTATTTCTAAATTTGAATTTTTTGCATATTGCTCATTTGCTTAAAGGATATTATTTATAACTCAAATAAAACCATGTTTTTGCATTGAAAATGCAGAATTTTTCGATATCATTTTCTTCATTTTGTGTACAAATTTCATTAAAAAATATCTCGTTTACTCTTGGAAGAAAAATTTAACTTAGTCTGAATTTGTTTTTTAATTTAAATGTTACTATTAAGTTCTGTGTAAATTCAAAACTGTAAGCTGTTTTTTTTAGATATGTTGTTTTTACAATATACACACAGTAGATAGCAAAACTGTAAGCTAGATTTTTGAGCTATGATGTTAAATCAAATGAACTACTTTTATATACATACAGTAGACGGCAAAAGTGAGTGCATGCTTGTACTACGTGCATTCATTATTGAATAAGAACACAAATAACGAAGCAGATAAAAAGCTTTTTGTCCTTTATTTCATGCTCAATACTACAAGAAGAAAAACAACAAATTCTACAAAGAAAAACGAGTTTTGCTCCTCAATGAAACTTTGAGAATGAAGTCATTTTTAGTATTTAAACCACAGCCCTTAAATATGACAACTTCAACCACAATCGTAGAGAGAAGATAAGTTTCAACGAAATTAAACCACATTCAACATGTATCCTTTTTGCTGGTAGGTACTAAGAAAATGTTTGCGCTCAACTTGGGATGTAAACTTTTTCTACACTTATTTAAGAAGAATGTGGTGTTATGAGATTAATGCTTTTACGGACATATTCAAAGAAGCTTCATCTAGAAGCGAAATTCCCTAGCTTATAGATCATTCCTAATCTAAGCCAGACAGAAGATAGATGAAACATGTAATAAAAATGCCGATTTTCAGTACTAAAGAAGCTCATTTGCTCCGAACATTTGTTTGCCGACTGAAGTAATTGGTGCGTTAACTACAAAATAGTTTATGACTGAGAACCTGGGTTCGATTCCTGTTCAAGACAACTCATTAAATAAACATCATGAGTTTTTCTGAGTCACTGAACAGTAACAGCAATTGAATACTCTCTTCTACGCTCCTTCGTCGGTAATGTTAGCAGAATCGTCGGCGAAGTAAAACAATTAATAAAATGGCTACACATACAGATTAAGACTTAATGCGTCTACTTAACATTTTATAAAATATTTATAAAAAACGCGGATTAGTTGAGTTTTAAAACAGAATTTAAGCTATCTCTCTCTACTTCTCTGTCTTCTAATTTCACCACCTGTGCTCTCTAACACTTTCACAAAGAAAGTGTTAGAGAGCAATAATGGACTGAGTGTAACTTTTCTTAAAAAAAAAGTTTTAAACACGTTAGCACATAAGTATAGCAAATACATAAATCTTATCGATATGCCGGTCAAAAATAAATCTTTTATGCCACAGGTCTTTAACTATCCAATCCTATACTCTGATAGCACTCCTAATGAATGTCAGTGCAGTGGTTAGAGATGACTAGTACGCTAATATTACATTCAGGCATGCACCTTAATTGAGACAATTAAATTTTAAATTGAGTTATCGATTTTGGTGTTCAAATCAAATTAACATTTTTTTAATTAAAAAACTTTCGTCTCAAAATTTTGTAATAAAAAATTCATATGATTATAGGTATTAGCTATGGAAAATGTACATATGTTTCTAAGATGTCTATTATAATAATTTTCATAAAATTAGACTTTACAAAATATATTGTTTGTGGCTGCTTTAGGTGTTCATATGCCAACATTCCATTGGTCGCTAAGCCAGATTGTCACCAAACTTTAAGCAGTTTGAAAACGATTAGTTGAGGAGAATATTTCAATATTAAGTATTTTCAAAAAATATTTTTAATATTTAATTTTGTCATTGTACAACGTTTCTTCATTTTAATGAACCGACAAGGGTTTAATGACTAATTTGACCCAATTTATGGTGAAATTAAGTACTATTTTCTAAATTTCTATACATCATCACAATTCTTGTTATGCTAGGGAAAATTAATAAAAGTCATTACTATAATTTGTATGTCTTCAGTTTAACTTAATAAGGATTCCTCTATCATAAAATTACAACTTTTCATAAAATTTTTCCATTTTTCTCTTATTCTACGAGTATAAGAAAATGTATAGAAAAACTCTTACCATTTTCTTGTCGATTTGCGCAGACATCACGGTTGGTCACATACTCCTTACAATTGATAGAACCCATAATAGTTAAGAGGCGTTTGGAGTTTAGTTGCTGGTGAAAATGTTGCCACAAATGCTGCTGAGAACAATGACGTAATGGTCGTGGGAAAGAATGCAACAACAATTTTGCCTCATTCGCTGCCGATGCAGTAGATACAAATTTATAAAACCTGTTGATAATGTTGATGTTTATTTTAACATGTAAAAGGTTTTCAAATAAGAGCGGGTCGACTTTGTTATAACACTTAAAAATTCAGTGTGTGAGGTGTTAACATTTTTTTTGTTGCAAGATGCCATTATGTATGGCATATGTCGTTGTGAAAATTTCTGCTATGGTTTCGCATGGTGGCACGGATTCGGGAGGTGTAATACAAAATTATCATATCGCATATATTCTTTTGAATTTGAGCAATTTCAAAAAGATGTTGAGTTTGAAGATATCAGTTGTTGCTGGTTTATTGGCTGAAATTGGAGCTAGTTCACCTTCATGAATACACATACTATACTATTTCCTCTTATTAAGAAGTGTCTTAATGAGAAGTGTCCATGGTGACAAACCATTTCCATGTGGAAAATTTGTAGTCCACCTCGATTTTTTCCACTCGGATATGTTCTTGGCCAAACTAGTATTTATTTACGGTACGGGTGCAGCATGATTTTTATTGAACGGCGCGTCACAAATTCAGTTTGAAAGGGTTTCGTCTACTGAACGAACGGGTGCAATGAGCTACAATAACTCCTATATCCTGTTCAATCATATAAATCAGTAAATACCGACCCACTCTTATTGGAGAAACCTTTACAATTTATAAACCACAAAATGTAACACATTTTATTGCCTGTTTAAATTTTTCTTTTACTTAAGTATCTATTTCTATTTGTATTTTAGTTAGCGAGTCTGATTACTGACCTTATAGAATTGTAATTTGAATTTTCAATTGATGTGCGAAATGTTTCACTATAATTTTTATTAGAATATAACAAATGCCTTTGGGAAATAGCCACTGGCAACACTTTTATTATTCTTAATAGTTTTTTAGCGAAAATATTTTTCACGTTGAGGACACGGGTGTGCGTTAACCTGGTAAAATAGAAATTTGTTTTAATTGTAATTTTTCATAACTTTATGTTTTTTATAATATATTTTTATAAAGCTTTTGCGTTATCTAATTGATTTCTATATTTGAAAATATGCTTTTTAGGTAAAATAAAATTTATTATTTAATTTAGTTCTTAATGCAAAATTCCGCCGATTTCTTACACAGATGAATGACTACTGAGTGAACAAGCATTATTATTTGAATGAACTACAGTACCAACGTCTACGATATTAAACTATTCGAGCGAATGGAAAACACATGCTCGTACATTCATCAAACGACTGACTGTGCAACAGAGTAATCGACGCGGTTTTTCAATCGGTTTCTTTATCTGCGGATATGATAGGGGGAGTTATTTTTTATATAAATTTTTTAAGAGATTATTATAATAATTACGCCTTTAGAAGTCGGCAGAAAGTTGCAAATAATCAGAATTTGACAATTCATATGTAAAAGTAATAATCTCAGTTATGAATTTTATGAAAATAATATTTACATATAAATTCAAACATATGTACATATAATAAAAAATAATTTTCAAAAGCTAGAAATTTTAGTGAATTTTTATAAATTAATATTTTTAGAATCTTTTCATACTAAATTGATCAAAACAAAACATTGGCACACATTTGATTTTAATTTTGATAGTAAAAATTCTAGTGTAATGTCTAATAGGTTGGCACAACATATGGTTCCGTAAGATAACGAGCATCCCAAAAAATTCCATTCGATTTCAGACATACGAATATCGTTAAATCGATTCACACAATTGCAAATACCCAGCATTAATACTTTGTGATTACCATAATAATACATAAAATTATATGTACTTTCGTGGTGGAAGTTATAAAACCCCTCATGTCTAAAAATGTAACAGGCGTTTTAATTTGTTGGTAGGGTTTCGGTTTTTGGTTAAAATTAATTTTTCTGGTTAAGTTTTTAGTTTTTCTTCAACTTTGTGAAATTTTTTATTAAGATTTTTATAAAATTTCATTCTTTTTGAAAGAATATTCGATTTTTCGTGAATGAAACTCGAAATTAATTTTTTTTAATGTATTTTCATTTCGTTGCTTTTTGACTGAATCGCAAGTTTCCCTGAATTTTTTTTGTGAATAAATATATAAATTATCCTCGTTTTTTAGTGAGCTTTTTTATAGAAATTTCTATTAACAGGTGGTTTTAATTTTTAGGTAATTTTAGATTTTTATGAGTTTTAGAGCTTTCATTTTAGTGAATCAGCAATTAACTTTTTCCGGATTCCGTTTTTTATGAATTTCAAAGATTTTCTTATAGGAGTTATAATTTTTGTGTAAACTACTTATTTACATATACTTTTTAAGACATTAAATTATAATCTTTAATGTGGCTTAATTATCATTTTTATTTCCGATTTGTTTAAAAAGGCACAATAAATGTAACTTTAATTAAAGCTTTAAACCAAATTTATTTCAATAGATTAAAAATCTCAGTCATTTTACAGATGTTAAATATCAAGGCTAATTAATAAAATCTACGTAAAATAAATATTATAAAAATATATTATTAGCCATTCTGATAAGGAGCATAATATTGAGATTCTTTACAAATTCGCCGCTTCATTGACTCTATTAACAGAACTTATTATTAAACTTAATGTTTTGAAATTATTTAGTGCGTACGAGAATAGTAGTCTGGATAAAGTAGATAAATCGAGCTTGTATGTGTATATTAAGATCATACTGTGAACTGCTGATTAACGTATTGCAATTTTTTTCAGATTCTTGTTCATTAAGTATAATCAGAACTCTTCATCAGATACAGATTAAGAACGAGATATTAATGATTGTTTCAAAAAATTTAAAAGGCGTATTATAGCATTGCGCGCTTATTTATTTTACATAGTGTTATATAGTTTTATAGTTATAGATTTATCTTTTAATTACAATACAATTTGCTCAAAAAATCATTGTTGTTTTTAGTTTACAAGAATTAAGAAATATACATAACTTTTTAGTTATTTTTTTAAAGAAATATAATTTAATTTTAAAAAAGTCGATAAGCAAGGCTCAAACTAGTAATCGTGCTATTTTTGGAGTAGAATATTCAAACCATTCCAAACCCGGGTTTTTTAAATGTCAAATTATCGAACACCCTAGTCACTACTTCGCCTTTAAAAAAATAGTCAATAAGTGAGAAAACTATATGTGGATGTATACGAGAAAACATTCAGATGAACTTGATTTGGCCAAGATGGAGATAAGGCTTTTAATTCTATAGAATTTGGAATTTTTATTGCGTATATTTCTTTAATTTTGTTGTTTCGACTTCATTCATTTCTTGTGCTCGAATTCCCTTTAAGCCAAAAAAAAAAAAAAAAAAAAACTGAAAGCAACAGCATAAGAGCCAGTGCTGCTAAGCATCATTAAAAATCGTCAATTTTTAAAAATAAAAACGTCGTCATACAAAAAAAAAATAAAAAAAACAAATCAACTGTTTTAAATAGGAATTTAACAGAAATAAAACAATTCGTTATAATTTAATATTATTATTTTTTTTAATAATTCGGTGTTTGGTGAAGTATTCAAGTTATTTAACTGAAATTTCGCATAGACTAAGCAGATATAGTTTGTAAGCGAGACGCAAGCAAAGGATTATGGCGGATTGAAAGCAAGCTTCCAAAAATTATATATAAGTAAATATACATACATATTTATTATGTTCTTTTTTTAATTAGAGTCATGCAAAATTCTTACTTGCATGCGAGGAATATCTTTTGCAGATTTGAAAAATATAAACAAAAAAATGGTACCTGTTAAAACTGAATTGCAATGTAAAATAGCTTTATGATCAACTTGCACAATTTTTTGTGCTGTTACCTTAAGTACACTTATCTACCTTAATGTACAAGTATAAAAATATGGTTTTAACAGCCTAAAAAAGAATCTTGAATAAATTATACTCTAGGCACTAGGTGTCATGAAAACACGACTTCAATACAAAGAACAAATAGAATAGATTACAAAATGGACGTAATTATTGCTGAGTTTAAAATTCGATATTATCCATTTCTAGTTTATATTTTACTCTTATGGAAGATTTAATTTAAACAATTTAAAAATAGTGTAGTTATGCGATAATCAATAATTCGGGCGACCACTTTGTCCATATGATCTGCACTTAAATTACTATAGGACTAAACTGATAAAGAAAAGTATCTTCAAAATCGGTCCATGGACTTATATGATAAATATTTCGAGCGCACAAATTGTACGTTTGATTTGTGAAAAGCAAAATTATGGAATCAGATTGCAAGCACGCCCTTTGAAAAAAAGAAGTATTTTGAAAATCGGTTCACAAATGAGAGATTAAAAAAAACAGACGAATTGATAACACCCCTTCCTTTTCTGAACTCGGTTAAATATTATAAAAATTTCCGCAATTCCAAAAACCATTAAGCTGAAATTCCACTGCCATAAAATAAAATATAATTTAAAACGAGCAAAAATCAAATATATAAAAACAGTTGTGCTCCCTCGACGTTGCACTGCTTTTATAGATGGAATTAAGTAGCGAAATATCCTTTCACTCCTCTTTGGTATTTACCTTAAGAAGTACGTTGCTGTTGTTCGTGGATGATACGCTGTACAATAGCCAAACTTAATGATGCCAGAGGAGTGCGACAGTCAACCCTGTCAATCTGAGCAATCTGTCTTATATTTCTGTTTGGAATGTTTAAATACATACATTCATTATTGATTCTATAAATTAAAATTTGCCTACAACCCAGTTCCCATGCATCCTAACTCCTAAACATATAGGCTTCCCTAACAAGATTCTGCAATTTTTTTTAGAAAGCTAGTTTTCATATTTAGAATAAAAAGGAGGAAATTTAAAGAAAATTTTATTGCGAACATCGGAGAAGTCTGCACCATTTTTTTTATTTAAGCAGCATTTGCATTTTTATCTGAAAATGATCTGCAGCTAACACAAGTATATTTTTTTACTATGTATATGCAAAAAGTTGTGGGCATTTATCTTATGGCGTTTTCGTCTCTGACAAAAATTTTTAAACTTATTTCTCCTTGCATGCTTGTGTTCTATTAAGAAAACATGTTCTTTTCTAAATATATTGCACATAAAATATGTAACATGTTACCTGTTTTGCACTCAACTTTAATTAATTATCCTTTCTTTCAATTGTCCATAATATGGACATTAAATATTGCAAGCAATTGTTTTTTTTTCTTTTCTAAGCTTGGAAATTGCATAATTATCCGGAGGTGTTCTCCATTTATAAGCCAAAATACTATTTTTAGAAACGAAAACGCCTTTAAATAGGCAGATATATAAGTTACACTTAAAAAGATAAATTTCATGAGATTTTAAACAGTAAAAATATTGTAGAAAATAGAGATTTTGTGCAGTTAAGTTAAAAGTGGTCTTAAACAAAAGGCAGCTAAATTAAACCTAACGTATTAACCCACGTTATATTCTGGAGGTATTATACGTTTTATCTGCAAACAACAAAATAAGTAACACTAACCATCTGTCAAATAAAAAAAAAGCTCAAATACTTCGATTGTGGTAATGGAAAAGCTCTCTGGAAGTGACTAACCAGTTTTTATTATTATTATTATTGTTGTTTGTATGTATGACCATGGTAATATGTTGCAGTAATACAAAAACCACAGCAAACAAAACACAATTCAAAGTCGAATGTATTAAACATGTACATACTTATACATATTTCACTTACAAATATTCAATTATACACTTATAAATAAAAATAAACAACATTAATGTTTAACAAAAAATCAGATAAGTGAATTATATCGAAAAAGTGAATGTATTCAAATGGTATTATATTTATTTGTTTTGTAATCTCATACATTTCAGATTTTGTACAATTGTCGGATTTAATTTTAATAGACTAAACTAACGCATTATTTAATTATTATCTAAATTATTGGGTTTGTATGTTGGAAAATCGATCTTATAATGAAAATGTTATACTCGTACATTGCAGACAAGGAAACGATATCGTTTTTAGTTTGAAGATACTAATTACTTATTTAGATGCATTCATACATACATACATAATATATATATATATATATATATATATATATATATATATATATATATATATATATATATATATATATATATATATATATATATATATGTATATGTATATATATATATATATATATATATATATATATATATATATATATATATATATACATATATACTACTACTACTACTACTTAAATAATGTAGAATTTGCTCTAAAAGCCTACACATACTCATATATATATTTTTATTTTCATACATATTTACCTTTAAATTATATTAGTGAACGGAATTAAATTTTAATTTGGGAAAACGAAAAATTAGATGTAGTATTTAGCAGCACATGTAAATTTAAAGCGAAGCGATAAATACTAAGTTTGTAAAAATTTTAATTTAATGAATAACTTTAAGATAATGAAGTATTTTCTTTGGTATCTACTAAATGTATGACAAATTAGTCCGTAAGTGGACGGAAAATAATTAAACAAACAAAATGTTTATTTATTAGGTTAACGTGAATAATATTCCAAACAGACAAAACAAAAAATGTTATTTGAAGATTATATATGTTTTAATTTTATTTATTCAAAATTCATAATAAAGATATCGGAAGCGTTCGTAAATGCACTACTGCGTTGCAACAGAAAAACAAACATTCTCCGCTATAACGATACAAATGAAACCGGCATTTAATATTTTTTTCGACAGTATCTGCTACACTGTTGTAGTGAATAACATTCTGATTTACTGCTGCAGCGCATAGCTGCATTTACGAACGTAGCTTATCCTTGACATAAACAATTAATAAACTTACTATATGAAAATTTTCTACAAGTGGCGCATGAAGGCTATTTCAATAAGAAAAAAAGGGCCGTTAAAAGGGGATTTTAAGAAAAAAAGGGACAACCCTTTCAAGAACAAAAAATGCAACAAGTTTGGTTTTATCTAAAAAATAACCCTCTATAAATTAAAAATATTAATACATAAATAAATGCAAAGCTCCACGCATGTAATCCAAATTTTCTAATATTGCTAAAGAAGATGAGCGGTTATATAAAAAAAATCAAATTGTTTATTCATAAAAAACAACAAAAATATTTTAATATACGCATAGGCATATCACATGGCTTAGTGGTTTCAATTTTGAATGATGAAATGGATGGGATGTGGCAACTTTGCAGGATTGTTTGGCATTGTTCAATCGCAATACATACTTCATATCTCTAGCTCGTCTTCTGCATATACATACATATGAAAATGTGTCTTCAATCTGTAAAATATTTGCCATAACTATCATTCCTGAATAACTTTCATTCGATTCACACTTTCCTCCAATTTATGTGTATTATAATCAAGAACTGTTTAATTTAAAACAAAAACTGTATACTGTCAACATAAAAACAAAAAGGTGAATCAAAACTGGGAAAACTGAAGGCAACTGGTACCTACACTATTGTGGGCACCATTTTGGTTATTTTTAGCCAAATTTGGTTAATTTCCCTCCAACTTGTAGATATTTCATTATGGTTACTTTTATTTAGCAAATAAAGAATTATGTATCTTTAATAAATTTATTTTTTAAATTAAAACTAAGGTCTATAAGTATTTAAACGATCGAATAAAGATTATGAAACCGGAAAAAATTTAATAGAAACACTGAAGAAGGAGCAGAATTGTGAATAAAAACTTGTATTGTATATCAAAATGACATAAAATAACCGAATTTTGTTAAAAATTAGATTAAACTTTGAAATCTTAGAAAGATTCTGAAGCCAAGCTTTTTAATCGCCAGAAAAAGTTCAACCAAATCAGAATTGAAGAGAAGGATAAACAACAATTTATAAAAATAATAAAAAATGTGATAAATAACAGAAAATTAAAAACTTAAATTGAAATTATTTGTTGAGAAATTATTGAAATAATTAATGATTGATAAAATTTCAAGTATTTCTTTTAAGAAACTATGTGTATTTAAATGAATAAGTTATTAGTGGGGTTATGTTAGGGGTTTCATCTCGAGTTAAACGAAATAAGCCGAATACTTGTATAAACCTTTATGTTGGCATGCTCAAGATTGTCTTAAAAGTATCACAAAGTCACGTGTGATTGTCCTAGATATTCAAGATAAAATTCACGAAACTAAAGCTTAGGCATTTGCATTTTTTTAAGTTTCTAGAGTATAAAATTCTTTACAACTTTTGTCTTAAAAAATTTGTTATACTTTTAACAGTTTTAAAGAATAGCTACTTTTAAAAATGTTTTGCTCCTTAAAAATTTTACTATGCTGTCAATTCTTTTATTAAAGAAAATATATTGAAGTGCATATTTGAATTTATAGAAAAGTTAAATTATTTTAGCACTCAAGGTACGTATGGGCAATTTAAACGCGATTTATAAAACTTTATTGATAGACGCATGCTTTGGATCCAGCATGCAGCCATTTATGATTTTTATAGGATTTTTAAAATTAGAATAGTTTATATATTTATATATATACAATCGAACAGCTACAAGAATCTATAGACTACATATTGATAATTTATGTTTCTAAAATAAATAATCAAATAAAAGAAAAAAGTAGATCACATAAAATATTTTGGATTTATTATTGACAAGGAAATTTAAAACACATATTGAGTATATTTGCAAGAAAGTTGGCAAGAAAATTGGTTTTTCCAAAAGAATATGAAATTAAATATCAGTACTTAATATGGAAATTCATTCTTTGGGATATTCTCCCCAACTAATCGTTAGAAACAATTAGAGCTTTTGCAAAATGCATAGAAAAATCAAAAGTTTGTTGTGGCTTTAGCTCTTCATATGCCGACATTTCATTGGTTGCTAAAACCAAATCGTCAGTGAAGTTTAAGCAGTTTGAAAACATTCAACCTCGGATGTTTATGCCACACAAATCAAATACAATATGAGAATTTCAATATTGCATAAGAATTATAACAAATACATAATCATACTAGGTTTAGAATGTTTCTATACAAACAAACACAACAAACAATTTACTCAACGTGAGTCTATTTTATTTTTCTCTCAACACCCATACAATTAAACGCCCGTTGAATACAATCATTAACGACCAACGGGCGTTTAATTGTATGGGTGTTGAGAGAAAAATAAAATAGACTCACGTTGAGTAAATTGTTTGTTGTGTTTGTTTGTATAGAAACATTCTAAACCTAGTATGATTATGTATTTGTTATAATTCATATGCAATATTGAAATTCTCATATTGTATTTGATTTGTGTGGCATAAACATCCGAGGTTGAATGTTTTCAAACTGCTTAAACTTCACTGACGATTTGGTTTTAGCAACCAATGAAATGTCGGCATATGAAGAGCTAAAGCCACAACAAACTTTTGATTTTTCTATTAAATATCAGTTATAACGACAATAAACATATATAATACTATTATAAAACTACATTTGGAATTCGGGTCTACAATTATATATTCATGCTGCACTACACAACAGATAGATCGTATACAAAAATTTCAAAATAGAGCCATGCGTACCATATTAAAATGCAACAGATACAAATCAATCAACTTTATCCTTGAATCACTCAAAGGGCTAAATATTAAACAGAGGCTTAAATTCAACACTTTAAATTTTATACAAAAACTGAAACGTGGAGAGGAACAGGAATATTTAACAGATCAAATATTATATGCCAGAGAAGTAGAGCCGTACCAGTTAAGAAATATGAACAACTTTAGAATTGAAAAAGTATATTCAACTGCAATGCAACGAAATCTTTTTTACAAGGGCTTTCAACTTTACAACACATTACCAGATAATGTTAAAAATGAGAATATTCAAAATCAACTTAAGAACCAAATCTCCTTTTTTTAAAGTATAATTTATAGTAGAGTTAAATCAAAGTAATATGTATGTACATACATATATAAATATATGTATAAATCATTCATTCATTCAAAAATGTGTTATTTTACCATATAATAATAGTATGATTTTGCTAATATAATTTTATGCTTTAACCGAACAAATGTACATATGTTAGGAATCCACATGCTATAAGGATCATATACATACATACATAGTATGTTCACCAAATTTTAGTATTTTGTATTAAAAATTTTTTATTTACCTTATATGATAACTGCGAATTATGAAATTTTTTAAACCCATATTGCCCTTTTTAAGGAACAAATCTACTTTAGCGAAGTAGCTCCAAGAAAATTAGTGTAGGTGGTAGAAAATTAAAAAAATTAGTAAGCAAAATTGGTGGCACCCATATTCTCCGAGTTAACAGTCTCTGAACTTTAAGTACAGAATTGTGACTATGCGTGACATTTTA